>JARFIW010001265.1:0-600000 GCA_036346225.1 Platerodrilus igneus
AAGTCAACAACAGTTCACATCAATTTTATCGATACCCATAGTAGGGCATCCTCAGATTACACTAATTGATTTACTAGTTTTGGTGAATTGTTGTATGAACGTTTAAATTCTTATAGACTTAGATTTTTCTCGAAAAATCTCGTTGTTAATGAAATAGGCTTGTCTGTTTCTGTTTCTTATTGAAAACATGATTGAATGTTTTGCGTTATTATAGACGCTTTCAATACTTTTAATCTTGTTATAGAAATGAACTGGCATTCTTTTTAAAACACTTTTAAATAATATTTTATCATATTCCATCATCGAGTACTTTTCTGATAGCAAATTTATGGATGATTAACATTTTCAAGCCCGAATTTTTAATCACGGGGTATTTACAGGTACAATTAAGTTACGTAATGCGAAATAAACTTGTAAATCACCCATCTAACGAAATTCCTTTATACCCCCTTTCCAAATAGAATTCCTTAAATCAATCTGCGAAAACTCTTTATTACCCAATCTCGCCAAGAGACTAATCTCTTGACGTTGGACAATTATATCTTTTACTAATACGCCGATTTATACTTTTCACATTTAAACCTAATTTCCTATTAACGTCGCTTCTTTTGATTATAACTAAATGATTCACAACATAAGTACTTAATTTCTCAATAATACTCTAATTCAAAATTTTCTCACCCTCCTTCAGTTTATCCTTAATCTCATCTTCCATAAAGGTGCCCTTCTTATCTTCGTAATTTGTAGAAATGCTCCTGGATCCTCAATACTCTTTACTCCACTTCATTTACTTCTTCCTTTACTTTATTTACTTCTTTCTCTACTTCCATTATTTCTTCCTCTAATTCACATTGATTCAAATTAATACAGTTTTGTTGGACTTTAACATTTACTTCATCGTTCTACTTAATATACTCTTTACCACATACAATCGTCTTATCCTTTGCGTCTATTCGCAACTTAAACTTATTTATTAAATTTATTCCAGAAATCGCCTCCATTCTCAACCCAGGATCAACCATAAATTCACGATCAAACTGATTTCACGTTAAGCGTACTGGCTATTTTAAAAAGCCGGTCCCAGGGCGCAACACAAATTGAAAGTACTCATTCTTCTAAACTTTAAAATTTTTACCCAATGTATTCAAATCAAAAATTAATAAATCAAAGTCACCTTCAATTTGTGTCATAAATGTCAGACTTAAAATTTTTATTATTTTGACAACGATTCTAGGTCATGGATCGAAACGTAAATAAAACAATTTTAAAAACTCTGAGTGGTTTAATACCCAAGAAAGACTAAGAAAAGAAATAAACTTTGTATTCCTAATTCATATTCCGAGATTACCATACTATTTATACTTGCGAACCTTCTGTTGTTCGGAGCTACTAAGTTACATTATTTTGATCTGTATCAACTCATTATTTAATCTTTGAATATTCTTTTAACAGAATTTTCCGATACCAAGGATGCTTCAGCTCCTGTATCTATAAGTATTTTAATGATTTTTTTCTTTTCTACACTTAAATTTAAAATAAGTAATAAGTATTTATTTAACTTTTCTTCACTTTCCAAATCAAATTTTATAAATTCATGTCGATGCTCATACTAGCTAATTGCGAGTGATGGGCTTGGTCTGTCTCATACTGAAATTCCTGCCTCGCAGTCGAAGGCTAATTGAACTTCCCTCGGTGCATTTCCATTATTCTCGTTCTCTCGATTTATGTTCCTATTTTCCGTAGTTCTCGACTCATTCTCACTTCACCCGTCGCTTCCAATTGACCCTATTAAAATTTACCTTCTCTAAAGTTCTGCCGTTAGTACGTTGAAGTCCTGTGCTACTCGGGATCCTAAAAAAAATGAATGAGCTGGTTTCTAATTCTGCCCTCCGTACGTCTGGGTTGGCCCATTTTATCATATCTTTACAAGTATTCTAAAAATACGTTCCGGTCTACGATGTTTTACAAAGCGATGCATTGTCTCGCCTCCACCTGAAAATGTCCGGCTAGATATTTAATTATTTGTTTGTGGTCTAGAAAAGAATCGAGTTGTTTTGCCACACTAAATTTTTATATGACATATGGTTCCCTTGTCATGCCTAAGTCTGTGCTGTTTTTTAATAAATGAATATTATGTTGTTCAGAAATCAGATTGCACTTAGGTACAGCTGTCCTCTATTTATTTACTACTAAATATCTTTTTGTTGTAATTTTTTTGTTACTGGATTATTCTTTGACTGTAAGACTAGTGTTCGGCCATTATTTTATATTTTTATGTACTAATGATTTTCTTTTCAACTGTTCGCATTATTGTTTTCAGAGTACTCTTATAATTCCCACCGCAACTTACGACTGCTGCTAGCCGTCGAATCTTTATTTTCCTTTTTTTGTGTACCGGTAATTTATGCAGTCGTCAATCTTTTGGTTCTGCGAGGATTACCATAACAATATCAATAAAATCTTTTCAACTGTCGTGAATCAACCCTAGAAGATTTCGAAAAAATGCGTTATTGCCTGGAGCGAAAGGAATTCTGCCAAAGCTATTATAACCGTTAGCCGTTTACACAAATATTATAGATGTTGGTCAAGCACTGTTATTAATAAAAGTTATTTTTAGTTTTACAAAATGGGTTGTTTCCAAATAAATAGGCTGTAATGGCTTTAATGAAAATGTAAAACAAAGTTATAGAATAGGATAATAGAAGTTGGAATTGTCTCCCTCACTCAGTCACAAACATTTTGCATTATCTACTATTTTTCGTATCCTTCTAGAAATTTTATGATAACTGAATTACTGTAGCAGTAGTGTTTATTATTTATTCAAGTTTAAAACTTATTAGCCCGGTTTTATCTAAATAAGTAGCAAAAATTTCATCCTGGTTTGGTTGACTAATTCTCTTTCCATTGCACGCCAAGCATCAAAAAGGTTTATCATCATTTATGTTCCCACTATTCCATATGGAGTTTTATAAAAATCTTCTATTTTACCAATTCTGAACCAACCAAAGAAAAATTCGGAAAACTTTGATTTCTTGGGATAAAAGAAATTTGGTCAAAACTATGATGGGCGTTAGTTCTCCTCTTGTCTATATATTGCTCATAAAAAATCATAAACGTTACCAAGTAATTTCACTGCTATTCATCCAAAACTATTTACAGTTTTACAAAATAAGTTTCTACTATATCAATACAGAATATAAAAAAAGATATAAAATAGGATAACAGATAGGGAGTTAGGATCGGCTCTCCCACTCGATGACACATTTTGCGTTATCAACCATTTCCTGTATCCATTAAGGCATATGATACTAGGATCAGTGTACAAGCTGTTGTTATTTACTCGTGTTTAGAAAGTCCTAAATCCAATTTTACCTAAATAAATAGGAAAAAATGGCGTAATTCTTCAGGCCGAATTTCACAAGGATCGTTCATGCTCCTGCTATTTTATAATTTCAAAGTAATCGGTAAAATCCTATTTCACCTATCGTGAACAAACCAAAGAGAAATTCGAAGAAACTTGTAGTATCTTGGAACGAATCAAATTCGGGGGCATGTTGGTTAGCATTTCACAGTTATTACTTAAAACAATTTTCAATTTTACAAATCGGATTTTCTTTAAATGAATACATTGGAAAGGAAATAGTTTTAAGGAAAATGCAAGAAGTTACAAAATAAGATCTTAAAAGGAAGGAATTGGAATTGGCTATCAATAGGTCACAGAATAACCAACACCGTTACCTCTCTTTCGCTAGTTAAAGCATTTTGCACACATATTAAATTATGTTTGACAGCCAGAGCTTCGTTAAACATTCCTATGAAATTTAAAAGACAAAATAATGATATTACAGCTTTTAAATGTACGTTAAAGTGGTTATCTGCAGACTGTTACTATGTGTAAATTAAGAACAAGTATTAATCCTATAAAGCTGTTCTAAAAGTTTATTTACCTTTCTCGATATCATCAATCACCGGGGCAGTGTCTAAAGGTGAATATAAAGCACAAAACGCAACTAGCCAAAGAGTGTGCATTTCTGTTCATTTCAAAATTACTACTAATTATCCGGTTCTTTATAAGAAATTTTATCAATGATTTCCGCCACCATTGACATAAAGTATATATGTCCTGATTAGATACAACTAGCTCAATGTCATTTTTAACGGAATCTATTATCATGTTTCTAATTTTCGTGTACTATTTTAGTAAGTTTACGCATTTTTGTACACTTTATGGAACGACAAAGAAAGCATTTCCGACTTTCCGATAGTACAAGCTACCTACACAGTTAATAAATGCTCTTCGGTGCTAAATACAACCGTTGAAATATTTTGTTGTAACCTACCCACATAATATAGACTTTAGCGCGAGAGATCATCTTCAGGTATAAAACTTTTACATAGATCTAAAATTATCTGCTAAAAATATGCACGTAGGTCGGGTGAAAAGTTGTGCATAATTAACATATAGTATTTGTGGATTATTGATATAGATTACTTTTTACATGTAACATACTCGACAACCACTCAAATTAACTAGGTTTTTATTTCGATCGTACATAGAATACAGATTTTTATATATAACTTTTTTCAACTTATGAAGTACCTTGACTTATGTCAAAACAAGAACAAAGCTTGTAGCTTCAAATTTTCTTTCAAAATCCTGTCCTCCACATCAACGCCTCCGAAGATTTATAGTTGATAATATGCCGCAACCTGACGAATCTTTCAAATCGTGTTTTCTAACGTTAGTGAACTCTTCTCTAACGCTATTTCTGTCGGATTTTTCACTCGACAATTTATATGCAGGTATAAAGTCTGTCAATACGAATTCTTTTTTGTCACGAACTATGACAGTGAAATATTTGTCTTTTCTTTTCACCACTTCAAATGGTCTAGCATACGGCGGTTTCAAAGATTTTCTTATTGCATCTTGTCGCAAAAAAATATTAGTTACGTTTTTAAGGTCTTTGTGCACAAACGCCTTCTTTTCTCCTTGCAAGTAATTGACGAAAAGTGTATGTTATTTATATGACGACGTACGTGCCAGGAAGTCTTGTATAATCAGATACAATAGAGGAAGGTGGTGTTGGTAAAAATTACTCGGAAGATGTAATGCTTGCCTAAATACCAGTTCGGCTGTGGAAGCGGTAATTCTTCTTTCCGTGCATTTCTTATTCTTATCAGTACTAGCGGAAATGTTTGTCTATTCCTCGATCACATAGAGGAAGGGTTGTAGGCCGTATATCCTTTAGAAACTGATAGTGGTCCAATTAGATTAATATGTAGCGAAATAACCTTTCTGAAGATAAGGAGAAAGTTGTATCCTGGTGCAATTTTGTGTATCAAGGTTTTGTTCTTTTGATATGACACACGTGTTCGAACCCGTTCACGACAATCTTTGCATGCTCTACTCTACACCTAACTAATTTGGTATTTTCTATTACTCTTGAATGACTCAACCATGTATAAAATTAAAAATTTATTTTCGAAATCCTGCGGTGATATACGGTCTTGCTACAAGACAAGAAATATAACCAAATGATACTGTTTTGGCTTGAAATAAACGAATTTTACATAGTTGTAATGACGAACTATTTGTAATTAAATTCTGTGAATTAATATCTGTCTCTTGCGCATGTGATAGATAGTTCCTGCAAGTCTACCACCCTAATCTCTACTTCATGAAATCTGGACAACACATGTGCTACAATATTCTGTTCACCAAAAATGTGTTGAATATCAGTCATAAATTACTATATGAAATTTAAATAGCGATATTAACATCATGAATCTTTATTACGCGCTTTTGTAAATGCGTAAATTATCGGTATGTGATCTGTATATACCATGAACGGTTTTCCGTTGTTGGAGCAAGAGACAACTTCTTGAGAAAAACCTAGAGATTGCCAATAGTCTTTTTCCTTTTGTTACAGAACCATGCCAATTGCTACTACTGGAACGACTGCAACAATTGCGTTTTGTTTTCGGGTTTGGGTTTACTATGAACGATGCTTGAAAAAGACTAGCTTTGCACGCATTTAAAGAGTTTTGCAACGCAATGGTCCTGTTTATTAGATCGTTATTTTTAATAACTTTTCCTGAAAATATTGCATTTAATGGTGCTTGTATTTTAGCCGTTTGTAGGAAGAACCGTCGGTAGAATTCAGTATTCCACAAAAACGACGTAGCTCTTTGATATTTTTTGGTAGTGTGTAATCTGGTAGCGTGTTTACCTTTTCCATTAAAGGTTTTTGTACCTTCTGCTGTTCTTGATAAATTAGCAAATAATATTTCATGTTTGCCAAACTGACCTTTGAAGCATTAATGACGACAATGTATTTTCTAAATCGTTCAAATACTACGCGAAGAGGCTGTAAATGCTATTTCCCATTAATCGAAGCTATCAAAACGTCGTCCAAATATAGAAAGCAGAAATTTAAAAAATTAAGAATTTCGTCCATTACACTTGAATGGGAATATGAATAATCCGAAAGGGGTAACTATTGTCGTTCTTTTTACATTCCCTGGCGCAAGTAGTATGTGATTATATGCCTTGATTAAATCTAATTTGGAGAAGTAATTACAGACAAAAGTATTATGTGAAGAATCGGCTATATGTCAAACAGTATATGGATCTGATATGGTGCGTCCATTTAGTGCACGATATTCTCCACAAGGTCTTCCAACTAGTGTTTTTTTATACTAAATGTAGTGCTGAAGACCACTGGCTTTGGCAACGACAAGCAATCTCTGTACGTACCATATTTTCGAACTTTTATTTGACTATTTTTAAACGATCTGGAGCTAATCGTCGTGGTCTGCAAAAACAAACTAGCTTTGCGTCCTTTTGATATAATGAATAGTTTTATGTTTAACTAAGTGTTTTGCTAGATTACCAACGGGTTGAGTGATCTCTGGAAATTCGTTTAGCAGAGTGGTAACGGATATTTCCTGAAATACACTTAACGTATAATATAGAAGACAAAGCTGTACAAACGGATGCAGTCAGCGAAGGTACCCCGTCAATTAGATGATCATTTTTAATGTGTGCTAGTAGGTTATAGTACATAAAAAAATCTACACCTCTTATCGGTTTCGATACGTCAACTATAACAAAACGCCAGCGAAATGCAAGTGTTAAAATTAAGATCGAGGATTAAACTAATCCAACCGTAAGTTCTAATTGTGTAACCATTTGCTGCGAATAATGTATAATCAGTTGCTAGTCTGTTGTACTCTCGTACGTAATTTGTTGGATAGAGACATAAATCTAAAGCAGCCTCCAATAAATATTGGATTATTGACACTTTGTCTGTTACAAAGAAGCGGTTTCCAATTACCTGTAAATCACTGGCTGTCATTATTTATTAATTATTCAGCATCCCTCTTTATAGTAGCATGGTGCTCGACATTTTGAACCCACTTTCGGAATCTGTTGTGATACCAACATCTGGATTTCTGGCTGCAGATAGTCCGGACTGATAAGGTTCTATCCGTTGAGCGTTCTTCCTTGACGATATGAATTTCCGCATGCCGATGGTCCTGGTCCTAGAGGGGGAACATTAAACAGATATCAACACCACATACACAACACACATACACACATCCTCACCGACACACACACCCTCACCCCACACACATACATTTAATGCAGTAACTTACTGAAATTCGATTACCGAAGCGAACGTTGTGACATGGATTCATGCACACAATAACTAAGTCGGAAACGTTTTAATTTTAAATTTTTTTCATATTCTTTTATTCTGTAACATTTATTTCATTTTATTTTGTAAGTTTTTTTCTGTCATTTTATTTTTTTTTGTGTTATTTCGGTAGCGCTGCACTTGCCATTCTTAACTACCTTTTTTCTTGTAACTACTGCATTTTATAGGTAGCACTACCTTTGTGACATTATAACAAGTGTAGGTTTTATAAGATGTTATATATTAATATCTTTTTTTTATACATTTGAACCATATATTATGTGAATACCTAAAGTTTTAATAAATAATAATAATAATAATAATAACATACACACACATAACACATTCCCTTGAGCGCGCGCACACACACACACACACAACACCACACACACACCTTAACCACGATTACTTTCTAGGGGGTAGCAGCAGACAACTGAAACGTTGGAACAAATTAATAAAAAAAAATAGAATAAAATACCAACACCAACTACCTTTTTAACTTGTTTCTCGAATTACTCCTCTCGCTAATCTTATTACTTGATCGTGAAGTTGCTACAGTAAAACGCACGGGTCAGGCGGAAATCGAAAAAAAAGTAAATACGGACCCGCATGCATCACGATTACGTGTAAAAATATAAAAGAAACTTAGAGGAGCCATGCTAACTACAAAACAGAGTGGGGTGGTTCGGCTCATATAAACAAAGAAAGGACATCGCCATCGAATTTTTATTGACTATAAACACAAAATTTTCTATTTAAAAAGAATTACATTCTACTGACAATTTTAATAATTGAGGTACGAAGTATGCATTTCGTATCGCAACATACAAATGAATCGGTAAAGAGCAAAGAAAGGTAATGCATATAATTCTTTTAGACAACCATTTTCAGTTAAACGCTGTACATTCAGAGCAAGTTTTAATAAGCAATTTAAAGGAAACACTAGTGAAACTAGTTTGGAAGCGGGTTTTTGTATACTTGCTCCGCCGTCGAAATACTGTGTGAGTTTCTTTATGGTGCATGGGTTACGCATCAACGTCAAACGCTAATAAGCAATTATCTCTTGATATAAAATAAAACAAGGTCAGATACCTCCTTGTGCCGAGATACTAATCTCGCACCTACAGCAGTCGAGTAAACCAGCGAAACATGTGGGTCTCGCTCACCGTGAAATCGTCACCACAGTAGCCAGTATCGTTAACGCTGCAACCGTAACTGAACCGCCGGACCTACGTAAAAGTGCTAAAACAAAATACCTTTTAGCCATTAATAACTATGTAACAAACCTACCAATGCGCGAGGGATATAAGCTTTTCCCAGAAAGCGTGCAACGCTCTCAAATAAACAGCATCAGGAACGCAGACAATACATCTTAAGACAAAATGCAGAATAGAAGTGAACCCAGTGTAGGAATTGAGGTGATGAACTATTAAAATATTAGGATATCACATGTTTGTGACGATAAACAATTATATCCTCACATCGATCGCGTACATTTACGATGTAATCACAATGAATAAACAAGAAAGTGCATTAATACCTTTATTGAAAATACAAGCGTGCATCGTCGACCGGTATTCGCATAATACTCTACCCTCTTTAACGTACAATACTAAGGGTGAACGAGGTTCATGCGCCGTAGCGCTAACTTACAGTTTTAAAAATAACGTACAGAGGACGAAACATATGCCGCCCCCCTTGAAATAACTAATTTCAATGAGCAAAAACAAGAAGAATGAGCTAAAGTAATTAATGGACTGTATATAAACGTGAGCAAATACTTAATTGTTACTAAAAAAAAAATGAATGTAGTAATGGCATTTGTTGTACTTGTTTAACACTTTTTAGAAAAAGGCGTTACAAACCATGTCCGATATAAGGTATTCACAATATGAATTTGTGTCTACAGATAACACACACAACTTCACAGCATGTCTCTTAAATAATCCACTCGAAGTGCGAACAAGAGCTGCCCGTACTGCTCCGTCTCTTCCTGGATAAATTTCCACAATGCGCCCAGGTTTCCAGACACGAGATGGTACGTTATCTTCCATAAGAATAACTAACTGGCCAACAGTAAGCGACTGACCATGAGCTACTTACCATTTACGGCGTTTCTGCAACTCCTGAAGATATTCACGGCTCCATTTAGACCAAAATGTTTGTTGGACTCTTTGAACATATTGCCATTTCGAAAGCTTATTTGTTGCTTCCATGGATAAATCCAATTCAGATATAGACATTAAATTGTCACCAATCAAAAAATGACCCGGTGTCAAATAGTTCAGATCATCAATATCCTGTAATAGAGCAATCAAAAGACGCGAGTTTAGAACACTCTCCACTTCCGTCATTAAAGTATATAGTTCGACAAATGTTAGATTAGCACTCGAGGCAATTTTAAAAACGTGTCTCTTAAACGACTTGACAGCCGCCTCCCACAACCCACCTAAATGAGGACCCTTAGGTACATTCAAGTAAAATTGAATATTACGAGAACTAGATTCCCTAAGGAGAGATTTCTGAGTGGCATCGTCTTTTAAAAAATCACTTATTTCGCGTAATTCATTAGCTGCGCCCACATAGTTCGTCCCGTTGTCACAGTATATTTCTGCAGGTACGCCACGTCTAGTAATGAACCTTTTAAGTGCAGCTATGAAAGCTTCTGTTGTTAAATTTTCAACCAGTTCGCAGTGAGCCGCCTTGGTTAGCATGCATACAAATACACATCCGTATGTTTTAACTATTTTTCGTGACCTTCGTGAACCTTCCTTAATGTGAAAGGGGCCATAAAAGTATGTTCCGACCTTAGCAAAAGGACGACAGGGCTGTAATCGAGATATTGGCAAATCTGCCATTTTAGGCTGGAGTTTTGTAGGATTGTGCCTAAAACATAGAACACAATTTCGAACAATTTTTCTTGATGCACTTCTACCAGATAAAGGCCAATATTTTAATCGTGTGGTTGCCAGTGTACCTTGTACACAACTGTGCATACTAGTTTCGTGAGCCTTACGAATAATTAAATCGCAAAAGAACCCTTTTGCAAACAATATGGGGTGTTTGTTGTTGAATTCTAAATCAGAATCCCGCAGACGCCCTCCTACGTGGAGGATTCTATCCTCATCCAAGAAGGGATTGAGCAATAGTAATTTAGAATCGCGCTTAAATTGAGTAGCGTTTATTAACTGCCTTATTTCGGCCTGGAAATTAACGTTCTGATCTAGTTTTATTATGGCATTTTTTGCCTCATTTATTTCGTTAACGGCAAATTCTGTTAACCCTTTATTTGTTTTATTTATTATTAAAAATAAATCGTTTGCAGGTTACTACTACTCTTATTAATTTGTTAAAATTCGAGTATTTCGTAAATATATAATGAGCAAAATTTGTGTAGTCCTCAACGGGCCTGTCTGAAATTATCGTTTCTAAAATACGCGCTTCGGGAATAGAATTGACTAAACAAAATTCGAAAATTTTCGGCTTAAAGGTTAATTTCTGCAAAAATCTTGGACCATACCACCATAAGTTATTATTGGCTAAAAGTATAGGATATGCACCCCTAGATATGATATCCGCAGGATTATTTTCCGTACTAACGTGATACCATGATTCAATCGCGGATTTGACTTGAATGTCAGTAACCCGGTTGGCGATAAATGTTTTCCAACGGCTCGGGCATGATTTAATTCAGGACAACGCGATAGTTGAATCCGTGTAATAATTAACAGACGCAAATTTAATAAATGAAATATCGAGCACCTTTTCTATCAACTCTGCTAGTAAAAGATAGGCGCACAATTCTAAGCGTGGTATGCTAATTGGTTTTGAACGGTGCCACTCTAGATTTGGCACACAAGATGGCACAGTTGACTTCACCTTTAACTGTAATTTCTCGCAAAATACGCAACCGCCATATGCCTGTTCGCTAGCATCGGCAAATCCATGAATTTCTACAAGTGAATCACTTTCAAAAACAAGCTCCCTTGCAATCGAAATCGAAGATATTTCAGATAGCTGAGAGGAAATTTCTCGCCACCTAATATAAAGTTCCATTGTTACCGCCTCGTCCCAACCTGTCTTTATTTTCCAAAGATCTTGCATTATTAATTTAGCAATGGTTATAACAGGGCCGAGAAGTCCCAAAAGATCGAAAATTTTAGAAAAACTACTTAATATAGTTCGTTTTGTAACAAGGGTTTCGTTTATATTTAATTGAGAGTTATAAACTATCTTATCCAATAGGGAAGACCAACAAATCCCTAAAGTTTTTAAATTATCAAAGTCCTTACCATGAATAACCAAGTTTTCCGAATTTTGTGAACCTAACTGGAGATCCTTTAAAAGATTGATATTATTAGAGTTCCATTTTTGTAACTGAAATCCAGCAGAAGCTAGAACTTGTTTAATTTCATCGCACAGTTGTAATAATGTTATTTCCTCATTACCCCTTGTAATTAAATTATCCATATAAAAATCCCTGGTAATAGTTTCATAAAGTTTCGGTTTAGAATCCTTATACGGAGCGGCTAATTCGGACAAACATTTAGTTGCAATAAATGACGCCGGACGACTACCATAAGTGAGTGTTTGCAACTCGAACACCTTAATTTCCTCTTGCGGTGAAAATCTATATAATATTTTCTGGTAAAGGGTGTCTTGAGGACTTATCAAAACCTGCCTGTACATTTTTGTAATGTCGGCACAAAATACAAATTTGTAAAATCTGGATCGTATTAAAATACTGAAAAGATCATCTTTCAAAACCGGACCCAACATTAAAACATCATTAAGTGATATACCCGTGGACGATTTACAAGAAGCGTCGAATACGACACGAGTTTTTGTCGTTAAACTGTCGGTTTTGTATACCGCGTAATGAGGTAAAAAATAACCTTTATCTAAGCATCCTTCAATACTACTTAATTCTTTCATGTGACCTAGCTCTAAATATTCAAGCATAAAATTGTCATAGTCGCGTTTGACTTCGGAGTTTTTGGATAATTTGCGTTCTAAATTTAGAAAACGCCTTTTCGCAATTTCTAAAGAGCTTCCTAAGCTGTTCGGATCAGCCTTCCAAGGTAATGACGCAATAAACCTACCGTCGTAGTCGCATTTAATGGTTTTTTCGAAATGTTGAACGCATAGAGTTTGCTCTGGAGAAATCGAAGACTCGCGTGTGACATTTTCAATTTCCCAAAACTTGACCAAATTTTTATCTAACTGTTGTAATATATTTAAATTACATAATGCGGTTGAGTTGTCTTGGGCGTATTTTTCAGTTAACAAACCAGATAAAATCCAGCCAAAAACTGATTTTTGAAGTGTAATATTTTTGTTATTTGTGCGTATTTGACCAATGCATAACAATTGGTAAAACACTTGGGCACCGATTAGTAAATCTATATCTCTGGAATTATAACACTCAGGATCTGCAAGTTGTAGATGCGAAGAAAAATTTACCTTGCTTGGGTCAAAGGATTTACTTGGCAGATTTAAATGAAATATTCTCCAGAATATAAAAGTTGAGATCTAGCGAAAAGCGACTGATTTTAGATTTGATTTTAGTCTTTGTGACTAATGACGAATTAGTCATTTTGTCACTAATGCCCTTAATAGGCAGCTCAACTCTATTAGTTTTCAGTTCGAGTTTTTTCAACAATTTTGACGTCATTAAATTGATTTGTGACCCTGAGTCAAGGAGAGCCCTGGCGGTACGACAGCCACCAGAATTATCCCTAATTTCAATCACTCAAGTTGATAATATTACATTGCACGGGTTTTGCCGTACGTAGAAGGCATTGCTGGTTGCATGTGAAACTGCACCAGTTTGTTGAGATGTGTTTACATTTATGTTAGCCATTTAAATAGTTTGGCAGTTACCATGACCACCTTGGTCATCAGAGCGGTCATTTCCGCTCGCACTTGTAGCGTCCAAATGCAATATCGTATTGTGTGGCTTGGAGCATTTTGTACAACGTGATGATTTGCAACTTGAGGTTGCATGTCCATGCCTCAAACAGTTAAGACATAAACCCTTTGAACGTGCATTTTATATACGTGCTTCCACGGTGAGTTTTAGAAAGGTAGGGCATTGATTTGTAAAATGATTATTTTCTGAGCAATAATTACAATTACCTGGCTTATTCACTGACAAACTGCAGGACGCGGATTTATAATTATTAGCATTTAGAGCAATACATTTTTGAATTAAAAATTCGCTAAGCATTATATAAGTTGGTAGATTAGAAGATGTTAATTTAGGTTCCCATTCGCTCCTGATAGAAATCTGGAGCTTCGAGGTAATCAAATAAACTAAAAGATTATCCCATTGCTCGGCGGACCTACCCATAGTAGCAAGAGAACGTACGTGCTGTGCAACGCTATCTAAAATAGTTCTAAACCCTTGGTATGACTCTTTATTTAACGCGCTTAATTCAAAAAGTGACCGTACGTGAATAGTTACAATTATTCGTTCGTTTTCATATTTTTTGCGCAAAATTTGTTTGCGTGTTCGTAATTCTGAAAAGTTATTTCTAAACATTTAATAACATCTGCAGCTTCTCCAATTCACTAAAATTTGGTAATACAATGGAAGGCAATTTAGTTACCCGATTAGGCGGATTGTGAGGTGGTATTGAACCTTGAACTTGAGACTGTGGTTGCGTACCACTAATAGTTCTATATTTAGTTTTCAATTTCGCAAACTCGGCATCGATAATCGATTTTCCGCCAAAAATGTCTTCAAATTCTGTATCAAATTCCACATCGTATATTTCTTCAAGAAATTCTTCTAAAGCATCAAATAATTTAACGCAAGTTTCAAATTGTCGTGAAATTTTATTGAAACTTTCAGAGTTTAATGCTGTTTGAGGTTCATCGCAATAATTATTTAAAATACACAATGTGCGTTTTAAATACGTACACTTGCTGTAATACTTTTTAATTTGCTCCGAAGTTGAAGCAGACGCACCTTTTTTAGGAGGCATGATTATAAAAATTCAGTGTGAGAAAATAAAGAACGATCTAACCTTGAATTGATGTTTTGTTGTGATATTCCTAGTTTCAATACTGACAGGAACCAGTAATCAAAGACCTACATCCAAAGCTTCAAATTTCGTGAGTTGCAGCTTACAGTTGAGTGAGTGAAATAGCTGCTTGAATACTTGATGCACAAACGTAAATATCCGTTAGCAACAGCTGTGTAGACGAGATCAGATAGCAAAACAGGTACAGTGCAGAGAGCAGTCGCACTATAGCACTGTTCACAATAACGAGTGGGACGAGCTTATAATACCGATCTGTATAAACACGCTTGGCTTGTATATTTGGCGCGCAATATTGACCGTGTTATTGATTGAAGTATCATTGTAATTAATGATAATCCGGCGATTTTATGGACCAGTATGTTTGTGACGATAAACAATTATATCCTCACATCGATCGCGTACATTTACGATGTAATCGCAATGAATAAACGAGAAATTGCATTAATACCTTTATTGAAAATACAAGCGTGCTTCGTCGGTCGGTACTCGCATAATTCTAGCCTTCTTTAACGTACAATACTAAGGGAAAACGAAATTCATGCGCTGTAGCGCTTTATAATGCATTTGAATAACTTAGGTAAATATCGTAACTTACAGTTTTAAAAATAACGTACAGAAGACGTAACACCACATTTCAAAGAACACTTTTAGAGTATTTGTAATGCATAAATAGATAAAGAACCGGCAAATTCAAATTCGATCGCTTTCGCTGATCACATGCAGAAAATCTATTTTATCGAACTTGTAGTACTGCTCTTAATACAACGAGCATATCCTTTCACAAAGCATAGATTGTTGATAACCGAATACATTTGCGATGTTATACCAAACAGTAGATATAGATTGAGGTACTTTGGCTTAAACTAAATATACTAATAACATTCTACAAGGTGTTGAACAAGCACTTATTTCACTTGTATTAGAATTAGTTTTATGGAAATAAATTGGGTTATTAAATCATAATACGTAATTAGGGGCGTCTTATATAACGGGTAGTTAGACGAAATATCGAAGTAGAAGTGTGGGAATATTTGAAAAAATCGTGAATCGAACGAAAATATTTAGAAATGTAGAATTAAACTTAACAAATTACTTCCCAGCAAAATTAAAAGGTCGGGTTAGAAACAGAACACCGAATCAAGCAACATGCCAACAGAACAAATCTCAATGAAATTTCTTTCAGAAAACATAAAAAGAAGAAAAAAATTATCCGGTTGGAAGAACCACTATATACTAATAGGATACATGAAGAAACAATTTTTTCAAAAAATCTAAGAAAACCCAGAAAACAAGAAAAAATTATCTGGCTCGAAGAACCACTACACACTAATAGAATGAACGAAAAAAATATTCTTCAGAAAACCCAAAAAAAAACAAAAAAAATGTTTTTATTTGGTGCGAAAAACCGGTATGCTGGAACAAATCAAGAAATGTAAAGGAACATAAGAGAAAGAACGGTATAGGGTAGCAATCGCAGAGGGCAAAGATGGAATAGCCTAACACTGCAAAAGTCGTCGCATCTTATTTCTCTTGTTATTCGGTTTCGTGGGTGGGGCTACCGGAACATGTGGGGTATTAATTGGGCAGTTTTCCGCAAAACAGGAATAACAGGAGTGCAGTAGTTTTAAACTTTCTAGTTAGCAGCTGAATTGAGCAGATGCGTTTCACGGATGTCCTCTATCTACAGCTACAGGTAAATTTTTATATATGGTTTTTATTATATTTTCATATTTGAAGCTTTGATTTTTAATCTACTTTAAAATATTATTGTGCGGCATTAATTTTCGAACACTGGGCAGTGAAATAAAAGCAAAAAAACAAGAAATTAAATTAATTAAATAATTAAAAAGTGCGTTTTACGTTGAATTTTAAATAAAATCCGCGTTTTAAACCAAATGACATTGAATTTTAGTTTAATAAATCAAAATCTCCATAAATTAACAACCAAGAATAAATTTAAAAACAATGTATAATGGGCGTTTCTAATAAATGTCTAGCAAAAATTGCGTAAATCGGATAAAAAGTCACGTAAAACCGACAAATAAATTTTGAAAAATTTTATAGTGTGTGTATAATAAAATATTAAACACAAAACCAAAATCTAGGCCCTCTTTGAATTAAATACATAGCTTAAAGCTGGAAATTTTGCATTAATTTAGTTAAAAATATTCCATATTTTAAGTACACACGTACTTAAAAGTTCTTGAAGTCGAGTTTTTGGTATAATTAGTGGTGTAAAACTTCAAGATTAGTGAATTTCCGTACCACATTTAAGTAAGGCGTGTTTTAATTTGTTTTTTGAATATTTAAATTTGAACGGACCAACCAGAGTCGAGTATTTGATAAGTTTGATTTCTTGAAGTGATTTGCTTGCTTAAATTAAAAATTTAATTAGGCGGTTTGAAATTTAAATAAATAAATACAGGGTTGCTTACGGTTCGTTTTTATTTTTGTCCTCGCTGATATTTGTGACTTTTAGTGTTTATCTTATCTCTCTTCAAATTTAAGAATTTGATTTAGATGTTTGAAATTCAAGTAAATAAGTATAAGGTTGTTTACACATTGTTAATCAATGTATTTTTATTGGGTCATCGTTTTTGTTTTGTCCTCGCTGTTGTTAGTGATGTTTAGCGTTCATCTTACCTTTATTTAAATTTGGAATTTGATTTGAAATAAATAAATACAGCGTTGCCTACGGTTCATTTTACAAGGTATTTTTTATCGTGATTATGATTACAGTGATTTTGTTTTGTCCTCGCTGATATTTGTGACGTTTAGGGGTTTATCTTATTTTTGCATTCTTTACGCGTCGCCACGGTCATGTCGCTTTTAAGTTGTTTTTTTGTTTTTGTTGTTTTTTGCCCTTGTTTGTCAGCACGGTTGTCCACCGAGACGAGGAGGCGTTGCCAAGGAGGAAGAGGGGCGATCGATCAGAGTCTGCTAAGTCGCAGACTGTGGCATGGTTGGGAAGAAGTTAAAGGTTATCTTGACGGACAGGATATTAAAGACTCAGGAAGAGCACAGCTCAAGACGTAGACTATCACCAATGGAAGTGGTGCTGCTAGCGAACTCATAAGCTGGAAATCTTGAAGTTTAGGGTGAGGAAAGCACACGCGGTCATCTGCGGCAGGGCGCCGACGACTTCCGCCACGATCGTCATGGACGACAAGAAGGTGATTCGGCAGGCCGCGGGTAATATCCAGGACGGTACGAATCAGCTGATTGGCATGGTTTGGAAGTTGTGGATTTGTATAGGGGATTCTAGGAGAGCGAATGTCGTTGTTGGAGGTCCAGCGGAGGTGTTGGTTGATTCAGGTCAAGATTTTAGGAGCCAGAAAGTAATGGTGCTGCGCAAGGCATATGATGCCGCAGGGGGCTACGCCTACGTTTGCCGATATGGTAGACGTTAAGCCAAGTAATAAGGATGGGGTCATGTTGACCCTGAAAAAGCTCAAATGACTCGTAGAGAGGGTGTTGTTGTCGAGTGTGTTGGTTCCGAGGACGCGAGGAAGCTGCAGTCCAAGGTCGGCTGGAACTGCAAGGAGCTCGTGGCGAAGTCCATCGAGAAAAAATGTCCACAGGCCGTACTTTCGGCGGTCGAAGCGGGGCTGAATGCAGAAAAGTTGTTGTAAATGATCGCGAGCCAGAGTCCCAGCTTCGAAATTTAAAGTTATAAGACCACCTAAGAAAGAAGCTGAGGTTTGGTGGAAAGGGCCTTAAGGATCCCTTCGTAAACATCGTTTTCGAAGTCACCCCCACACTTTGAAGGCGCTTATTAACTGAACCTATTAACCTCAGGTGGCGAAGAGTATGATCCCAGGACCACTCTTCAATGATCCAGTGTTACCGATGCTACGACTACTGCCATAGATCTATGGAATGCAGGGTGAAGGTACAGTAGTGCGGTTACTGTGCCGAGACCGGGTATTAATTCAAAAATTGCCGGAAAGCAGTTCCCTGGCATGTGGCTTGCGCTAGGGCAAACGATAAAACTTGTGGTGACCCGAAAGTCGATACGCGCCACGACCCCAGGTCGAGCAGATGCCCCACGGTGCAACATCTAAAAGTAGACCATTATTGGGAATACCACCGCCATATTTCCCCCAGAATCCCACATTTCCTCACACATCTGGCCCAAAAAGTTTTCTTTGATTAACCATTTTTCATCTTTCGAGATAAATATATCTTAAATTTTCATCTTTCGAGATAAATGAGCATCCTCATTTCCCCACACATCTGGACCAAATAGTTTTCTTCGACTAGCCATTTTCATCTTTCGAGATAAAACCTATCTTGTTTGGTATCAATTAATATTAGATTTTTCTCAGCTACCCGAATTTCTAGGAATTTTTTAAAAAGCATCATCCCCCAGGGAGCTACCCTCATTTTAAGATTTTTTTACCGCTAACATTCTGAACCAAATAGTTTTCTTCGTCTAACCAATGCATCTTTCGAGATAACCTATCTTGTTTGGTATCAATGAATATTAGATTTTTCTCAGCTACCCGAATTTCTAGGAATTTTTTAGATAGCATCACCCTCCAGGGAGCTACCCTCATTTTAAGATTTTTTTTACTAGCAGCAGCGATTTCCGACTGTCCGCATAAATTTTTTTATGCATGCGATACATTAAATTAGTCTAAAATTTTACGCAGAATCCGAATCTGCAAACGGATTTAAAATCGGACCACGCCCTGCAAAGTTACACTATAAGGCTCCCAAATCTCTTTAAAATTTTTGTTCATTTATGACATATGCTTTAACCAAACATCTCCAAAAATCAAAAACCTTGGAGATTTTAGAAATGAATCCTTTATAAAGCCATAAGTGTTTAATATGCAAAACCATTTTCAAACGGTCATGCACGGTTTTTCAAAACCATAACTTTTTTAATTTTAAAACAGTTATCAATTTTCTGGTTTAACATTTTTTTAATAACTATGCACGTCATAATTATATGCTCAAATGCTTGGAAAATACAAGTCGTTAAGGAATTAATTCCTTAACATTTTTAATAACTATGCACGTCATAATTATATAGTCAATGCTTGGAAAATACAAGTCGTTTTCTTAACGAGTATGGGCTACCTAAATTACATATGAAAGCTGTATATAATTTCTTTTCTTGGACTTTCTATTAATTAATTATGTTTGAATACAGTGCATTATAAATTGATGAATAATTACTGGGGATTCACACAAGGTAAGTGAAAATACACTTTCCATGTTTAAAATGTTGTTTGATAAATATTTTAATAGTAACTGCTTTTTCTGCTCTCCTTTAACATAGACAGTAGCATTGGGAGGTATGACTTCTTTCAGTAGATCACCCACATTTGTATATCCACTTGTAGACTGTCCTTCCCAGCAGAGTCCATAGATTCTTTCCTTTAACCACCGAACTTGCTTTTTGAAATCATCACTTAGGGTGTTATACCCCACCGCTATATCCAGTATCTCATGCCATATTACATTCTTCGCTACATCCAAAATGGCAATCTCCAACAATAGAAATCACTAGTTTTGTATTGATATCCTTGTAAATCGATTATGAAATACATGCTTCTTGCTTCAAATCATAAATGGGAATGGGTTTCTAAGCAAATCTCTCCTATATATCCAGCTAAGGGACTTTACCTCCGCCAACTTTTTTTATGATTTTTTCAACTAGGTAATTATCTAGTACTTTGGTTGATACTAAAGCAGGTCTGTTTTCTTAATCCAACTTTTACCATCCCCCAAATACGACACTAATAATTCGCGTCCGTGCTTCCGTTTCCGTAAAACTTTTTCTACTAAGAACGTGTCGGGTACTGCTGTGAGCTGAATCTCATCGCTGTATAAAGCACCTAGAATTGGCCGACCTTCCAAATTTTGTAGCAGATAGGTTATCGGTCTCGTTTGTTGTACTTTAACAATTTTGCATAGTTCTGTACTCGAGTTTGGATGAAATCCTCGATCGAATACTGCTTTATATTTTGATATACGCACAATTTCTCCAACCTTATACAACTTCTTGCGACTTTTAGAAGCGCTGTTAGCGGTGTAAAGTTTTATTCTTTCCGGATGTACTTCTGCCTCCATAGGTGTCATGTTAATAGCCCGATGCGGTGTATTATTGTATTCTTCTATAACCTTAGGCAAAATATTCACCCATTTATGACTGCCTTGCAAGTAAAATCTTCTGTACAATTTGTTTTTGATTGTTCTGATCAATCGCTCAACCATACTAGCTTTGATTGCGGAATACGTAGAGTAATAGTTTATCTTATATTTTTGCATAAGATTTTTAAACCAGTGGTTGTAGTACTCTTTCCCAACATCCGTTTGTAGATTGATTTTTACGTTATTTTCTCCTTGCAACATTTTGTCCAATATTTTTTCACAGCATTTGTAACTTCTGAACCAGTTTTATTTTTTAAAGGTTCAGCTAAAGCATATTTTGTGAAACAGTCCACCGCTATTATAATATATCTGTACCCATTGTTCACACGCGAGTAAGGCTGCATTTCGCACAAGTCCGATTGGATAAGATCACGTTTCACATGTTTCAGATTTGTATGACGACGCTGAAAATTTTTTCTTGCAGGTTTAAATAATTCCTTAACGATGATTTCTTTACTCATTTTTACTTAACACTGTTGCTAAACTAATAGGGTTATCTTTATCCAATTGCACCTTTGACATAAACTGAAGCTTTGGTTTGTAGTATTTGTTTTTTATAGCTGCTGGTGACGCCTCGTAAATCGATTATATTGCAAGACCGAGCTCCTTCTCATTTGTCTCAGAAGTTGCAGTCAAATTAATAAAAAACTGTATAAACGTTTTAAAGTCAGATACAAGCTTATCCATTTTTTCATTTACATATTGTTTATTAACTGCATCAGATGGTTCAACCGGTGAAGCAAGCATTGTAATACGCTGGTTTCTTGCATTGAAGGCTTTATCTTTACGCTGTATATCATCAGAACTTTTTAGACAATATGAAAAGGCTTGATTCACGAGCTTGATTACAGATTTCTTATTAACACAATCACTATCGTCTTTAGGATCCATTACATCAACTAACTTTCTTTTACGAAAACTAATTGTTTCTTCTCCAGACTTGAATACTATAGTGCTCCTCTGATTAACACAATCATAATCTTCTTTCGGGTCTGATGAATTCACTAACCTTCTTTGCTGCATATCGTACCCATCACCATCCAACGTTAGCAAAAATCCTCGACCTGGAGGACCGCGCCGAATATCGGCATCTTTACGCTCTGAACGTCCGAAGCGGTCGATAGGCATTTTAAAACTGCGTAATTATTTACTGAGCTCACTGTATTATACCTTCTTCTCTCAACTCTTCTATTATGGATGCCATCTCGTTAATGTTTTCCTCGCTTGTATTTCCGGCTCGGTTGGATGCGTTCAACAATCTCAGCCGATCCACAAGTTTATGTACATTATTCCAGTAGACATATTGCACCGGCTTTGAATTTAAACTTTTGTAAAACCGATTAGAAAAGCCTAGACCCGCTCCCTTAGACTGTTTTCTTCTCTTTGGCTGTTTTCTTTCGGGATTCCTCTGAAATTCGGTGAGATATTTTGTACATACTTGTTAAACTTTTTGTTATTTGTTGGGAATCCGCTTAAATCGTGCACCGTAAATGGGTTAAACTTTCTTCTCAAAATCGATGCAGATTTAATCATTTCCAAGTAATTCGGCAAATCTTCATGCAAATTGAAATTGCCATCTTCGGGGCTGATGTCTTTGTAAACCAGCAGATTGTATAAACCACTCGTACCTAAATATATCACATTATTTAATGTTATATCGCTAGTTTCCGGGTTAATTACCAATACACTTTTCCACAAACTCCATGTATCGATTTCCACATTATACTTTACTCCATAAATTGATTTGTCAATATTTTCGTCTTCGTCTCTAGCTAACACATCCGCATAGTAAAGATGGAACGGTTCTTCTGGAAGGAGTTGCTTAATTTTCTTTATAGGTATGTCCATGTCTTCGACTTTAACCTTTGTTGTAGGTATGGGAATTTTTTCGGTGATCGATTGCAACTGGGAAGCGGTTATTTGCAAGGGATCAATCAATTGTTTGTGCACCTCTTTGAATTTTTGTTGAGATGCGGTGTCTCCCTTTTTGTACGCTACAAACTTTTTTCGTACAGCATCCTGCATAAGATGAAGACTGCGTTTATTCGCAATAAAATTGTTAACGTCCGTCATCATGAAACTTTGGATGGGAACTAACTATTTTTTTGAATAATGTCAAATATTTATATACTCGTCGAAATTCTTCCGATACCGCCCCTTATCCAAATCAAAATCTTTCACAATAGTTATAAAATTATGTTTTAAGTCACCCCCATCCCAACACTGTAAGTACATTTCTTTAAATTTCGGATATGTCATGTCACCACTTATATGATCCGAAAAGATATGGCGAAGGTTTGTGTCATCCTGTTTCCATAATGCGATTACATTGGTGGTCTATGTTTTAAGGCGCTAGCGTAAGTTTGACATAGATAGAACGAATCTATTGCTTTATGTCGACCGAACGAGAAAAACCGAGTAAGTTTACTTTGCTCGTTTACAGGTATATCATCGAAAATCATAATTGAATCTTCTTTGGTATCTCCGGGTTCGATCAAATCATCGTAATTTTAAAACTCATGGTACCCAATTTCTTCTTTTAATGGTGTAAAAACGTTTCTTAACAATTCGTATTTCGGTTGATATAAACTTTTCGAAAATACATACACATTTTGGAATCTAAGACCGTTCTCGTGCAGGATCAGTGATATTAAAGCGTTAGTCTTCCCACAACTCGATGGTCCCGCGAATATAGCTCGTATGTTAGACGGGAACAATGGACCATGTTTACCATCCTCTCTTGCACTAGCAATAGCAAAGTTATCATAATTCTGTATAGGTATTTTAACTTCTTGTATAGCCTCACCCGTGTCTCTCACATTTTCCGCCCTAGGAGCACCATTCTTCTTTTGAGGTTTACGGAGATCCAAATGCCTGCTTAACGTTATTCTGGGTATACCATATAACCTACTTGCAGAGTTAACACTTATACCCTTTTGTATTTCACTAATTGCTTTCTCTAAAGATTCATTGGTGTACATCTTTCAAATATATGTTTAAACTGATTCAAATTGGAAATAATATCCCCTTATATACCAGCATTACAAGAATGCGCATGGGCGGGGGCGCACACGCGCAGAGATGCGCACGGGGTAGAGGCGCGTATGCGCAGGGGTGCACATGGGATGTGGTGCTCACGCGCAGGGGTGCGCATGGGCAGGGGTGCGCGCGCAGGTGTGCGCATGATCACAGGCGTGCTTAGGCGTACATCGGAATGCGTAAGAAACTGCGTTGGATCACCAAAAAAAATCTTATTAATATTAAAACAACATAGATTTTATACTATTTTATTAAAAATATATACAAAATATTTAATTGTGAATAAATCTATTAACAATTTCCGTAAACGGATTATATTCAAACATAGAGTCATGTATAATTAAAGAAAAAGCCTTCATCAACGGTTCAAAATTTTTTGAAGCTTCTAATTCCATTCTTACATCAACCGTTGCATCCTTGATGCTTTCAAATTGATGACGACAGTCGATTACAAAGACGGGTGATTCCTTAAACCTGTTGTAGTCCATTAAACATTTATTTGACGATTTGTTCGGGTAGTATTTTTCCATAAAAGATGCATAAGACAGGTACGCTGGCAAGTAGTCGTTCTGCTCGAAATCCAAATTTAATCGACCTTGAGGGAATGCCTGAGAGTTTAAAAACACTTTAATATTGGTTATATTGGCATTCGTAAAGCTTGTAGCATTTTCTTCTTTCCTGTCGTACTTCCCATTTTGCAGCGCCAGTAATATCCACCGAGCCTTCTCTGTTTCGTTCGATACTTTAATTCTCCATTCTTGCGACTTTGATTGTGTTAGAGACGGTAATTCGTGTAGTTCCCATTTTCTAAATGCAACCATTATAGATGATTGATTTTGCATTTCCGAAAGCAGCGACGCCTTGGCAAAGTCACTTAATGTTGTATGCGGAACCTCTCATGAAATACGTTGTATTTTGAACGTTACTGTATTTCCAATCGACTTGTAGCAATTTACGTCCGACTTGGATCTGATTAAAATCAACTCTTGAGGCATGTTGACGATAGTTTTCTTGTAATCTTCAAAAAACCCAGAAATGGTTTTTAGCGGTATAGCACAACTAAACCGCCCATCTTGGAATATGGTATCGTGCTTCCACCCGGTATGTGTAATAGATTTTGTTTCTGATTCTTCCATGGATACTAAACCCTTAATAGTTCTTGTAATTCCAGGGATTCGACAGACATCTATTATTTGATTATTACCCAATTTGTATTGAATTTCCTCAAACAGAAAATATGGGGCATTTCTAGTAAATTCGTAAGCTTTAGGGTCTGGTTCTGCCGCTCTAATCGGGTCTACAGTTGTTGACGCTTCTCTTAATGTTTCCGTAGGTTTATAGGTACCCCTTATGCTCTGGATTTCAATTGAAATTCGATCGTTGTTTTCTGCATTTAATGTAAAGGGAAGATATGTATAATAATCTTCCTTTATTATGGTTTCGTCTAATTTATAACCTCCACCACATCCAATTTGGGCACGTCCTCATATTTAAGCCTTCCAAGTTTAACGTTTTTATCACCGTGGAGATCTAAGCTGCGTTTACTTCTGCCTCCCATCATTTATAACTTCTAACCCCAAAGATTTTAAGAAACGTATTTCTTCTGCTGTAAGTCTCTCTACAACTTGACGCTTGTTGTTGTAGCGTGCTTTATATACAAAATCGATAGGCATTTTCAACTACTTTTTATTTCCAGTCTCAAACAGGTGTATGTTTCCGGTGAAAAGTTTACCAATTCACCCAAATTATCGACTAGTCTGATTGTAATTTTATCAATTTCTGTTACGCTCAGTGGATAATATATGACGTGGTTAGGTTCCTTTTCTAGATTATACCCGGGTGGTACAGATAGACTGAATTCGAATACGCTGTGGGTAAGAAAATTGTTTCTGAACGATCCGCTGGTGATATTGGTTTCCACAAAAATGTTTAAGACCGATATTTTGTTCACTTGCTGATTAGCGATATGTACGGTATCTGCAGCCAATTTGCGGTTGGTAAACCCCAAGATGCTTCCAATATTGTTTTTACGGTTTGCCCCAAAATCTATCGGTATACTGCTTCGTATAGAACACTTTAATGTATTATTGTTTGCACTCAGTTTAAAATATTTTTCAATGTTCTCGTTGATATCCGGCTTCTGACTGAGCCATTTTTTTTAAAACATCCTGTATATATATATATATATATATATATATATATGCATTTATTTCTTCTAATTCGTATGATCCAGGTTCAATGGTTATTCTGCGATGCTCTGGATCGTTAAAGTATAAGATGTTGTTTCCTAGATGTATGTTTTGCACAGTGTTACAAGTGTACGGTCCCACTAGACCCAAAGCATATTCACCGTCCTGTTTCAATTTAATTGGTGGGTAAATGGATTCTGTCGATATGACATTACCATACCCGAACACGCTCACTGTTTTAGCCATTGTCACTAAGAAACTTTAACACTAAATGCCCACAATTGTAAGTGTTGTAAGTCTCCTCCGGTACACTGTTGTAGTAAATTTTACAGCCTCGAAAATATCTCTCCACTTCTTCCGGCGGTCTCAAGTCTCCAGGCGTCGCCGTGGATCAATGTGGTAAGCGTAAAACTACGGATCCCAAAGTCCTGGGTTCAAATCTCGACACGTCCGACTGCTTGAAAAATGACAGGTAAGCATTTTTCACAAAAATTACGCCCTCGTTCGGATGAGAGGTTAAATGGAGGTCCCGTGTGTGAGTGTTGTCACGCACGTTAAAGATCCCTACCTTGCCTGGAACGGCAAGGGTTCGGCAAAATTCTAAATTTCCAGGCAACAAAAAACTCGCCTCCTGGCCAATGTAATACCTTTGGGTGGAGCATTGGAAATGTAAATGAACGGTCTCAAGTCTCCAAACGAATCGTAGTAAAACACACTATTTCCGCGTTTTCGGTACCCCACCCAATGTGTACCTGATCCTTTGGTGGTATCCAAATTAATCACACCCGATTCGTTAACATGCGGTTTAATCTTCTGTAACTGATCTCTAGAAAAGACGCTGCGAAAATGAGGAATGTTAGATGCGTGTTTCCTTATATCTACGTCAGTGAGAGCTCTTAGTTTTTTTGATACTTTTTTACAAATGCCACGCCCCTGTTTGTACGGTTTCAAGAATAATGCTGTGTCTTTTTTGTATGGTTTTAGAAACATTCCATTTCCTTTTTTCCCAACGGCAATGGCTTCCATAGATCTGTTGTGCCGCTCGTTCTCCTTAAGCTGTTCGTTGGCCGTCTTGACATCATTTACTGCTTTAGCTATTCCCGCAGCACCACCTGTTAGTGCCCTTAGGGCACTTAGTCCTGCGAATATCAGAATCAATGGTAGAAAATCTCCTTTCTGTGGAACGGGTATAATACGTGGGACTTTAATTTTGTTTCTCCCACTGGCTCCTTTTATGATTTTTTTACCAATTAGAATACCAACGTCTAGCAGCTTTTTCAAGTTGTCGGAACCAACTCGGTCTATTGCGAATCGTATTTTCTTCAAAAATCCACCTTTGAAACTTATTTTCTTCTTTAAGCCCATACCTATCTTTCTCTTCGCTTTCATAGCGTTTGTTACAAACCAAGCTGCGGCTTTTTCCCCAAACTTTGCGTTTTTAGACTTAACTCTCCCCCAGGCCTCTTCTTCTAAAATTTTATCTGCTCGGTGTCTGGCTGGAAGATCGTCGGGGTACTTGGAATATGCAATGTCGTGGTCTTTACACAATTTATCCAATTCGTTTATTCCAGGATCGCCTCTTGCTAAGCGTTCATTCAACTTTGTACCAGGACCGCAGTACTGATAACCTGGAATATGCAGCTCAAACAGTAACCTGTTTATAGCTCTGTTGATTAAACCCTCCCCAGAACAGATAATCATGTGTTTACTCAAAAAAATCTCAAACTATACTTAATAAATGTATAAACAACGAGTCTATTTATACTTTTTCAAAAAATTTACAATATATTTACAATAACAATACATTTACATCCACGTCTCTTGAGCTGTCTTTTATAAAATACTCTTTCTAGTTATCACCATAACCAGAATCTTCAGATTCCAACAAATTTAAACGTCTAAACATTTCCACTAATGTTTTTGTACGTGTCACGTCTCGCACAAATATATCCGGAAAACGTATAACCAGCTCCAAAGCATTTAGTGCACTCTGATTCAATTCGTTGTAGAATAAAATATTACTATACAATATTTCTTGCTACACACCAATCGTAATGCAGGTTTTATTGTCTGATTTATAACAAACCCAAATTCCACATCATGAGGGTGCTCACCCAATTCACTTAAACTATACGTGAACTTATTAATAAGATTTTCGGTATACAAATTTGTGCATTATTAACATCTACAGACTCCATTGCTTTGCACTGATTTCACCGAGATGACTGAGAAGGGATCCTATGCAGGTCGTCCTTTTAAATGTTTTGGGATTGTTGTTGGGCATGCGTAAATTGTACTTGGATGACTTAGAATACGTAAGCAAGAAACTAATTAATTTTCACCGACGTGAATAGACTGGTTTGAAATGTAATTCAAGGCTAAAACTACGTTGGATTTCTCCTAATTTAAAAGTAAACTACCTAATTATTATACGATCTTAATTATTATGTGTATAAAACCATGGTACGAAGTGATATAAATTCAGTTTCTGTTTAGTCTTTGACTTGACTTGACAAGTTTTTATAATTATTTACAGTGAAATGGCTTCATTCGTGTGCAACGTCTGTGGGGGTGGCTTTTCCAAAAGCAATCATTTAAAACGACACCAGATCCAGCAACATGGGTTAGTCTCTGAAACGAAAAAGGGGTTGTTTACCTGCGATGTGTGCCCGGCATCGTTCTCGCGGAAGGATAGCCTAAAACGGCATCGCGACACCAAGCATGGTGTAGTGGTACCAGTTGCCGGGCCCTCCGGAGTCAAACGACCAGCTTTGTCAGCGGTTGAGGGGCCAGCTCCCAAAATGCCGAGGAGATGTGTGGAATGAATGGTCGATGTTGCTAACTTGGCAGCCCACCAACGCTCCAACACCCACAAGGCTAATGCTAATCGCGTCCTGGATGAGGGTGTGGAAGTCGTAGCGACTGCATTCAAAACTCGAATCACATACAGAATTAAAAACAATAATTCTAATGGTATGTATTTTTCTTAAAACATTGAATGAGTGTTTAACTTAGTTTGTATTTTTAGATCTATTGGATTTTCTACGCGATCAGAAGGAACGATTTGTAAGCTTAGTCGGGGAACATCTACGGATTCACACATCCCTCAAGGTTAACTTAGAGGTGTTTGGTGGCTACACCAAGATGGATGTGTCAGAGGGTGTTGAAGATGTTAAATCCTTCAACACTCGAAATGTCGTGGTCACTTCATCCAGTGACCTGGGAGCGGTCAACAACACCTTTGTGGAGACGATGTCGGCTAAGTCTGACGAGTTCCAAGAACGTGATTCTGGTTAGTTTCTACAATTATTAATTTTTTCTAATTTTTAAATTTTAGGATGGACTCTGAAACAGGTTTTGCACTTGGAGGTTAATGTTAACAAGTACAACCCTTTGCGTGGATCCTCGTACATTGAGCTCCCCAAATAGATTCGAAATACGAGAGCCGTTGTTAATGTTCAGAACCAGGATAACGCATGTTTTGCCTGGTGTGTTGTGGCTACCCTACACCACAGTGTTCACGACCCGCAAAGGCTCAGTAGCTACCCGCACTACAGCACGGTACTCAACTTAACAGGAGTGCAGTTCCCAATGTCGATTAAGGACATACCAAAGTTTGAGGAATTAAACAACATCAGTGTCAACGTGTTTGGGGTGGAAATGAGCTCGATTGTGGGACCCCTCCATTTCACGCAAAGAAAGAGGATGCGTCACGTAAACTTCCTTTATATCCAGGATGGGGATAACACGCACTACTGTTGGATCAAGGATTTGGGGAAGCTAGTGAGAAAACAGCTGTCTAAGCATAACGGGTATATATGGGTTTGCTATGGGTGTTTGCTGTTTCTCCGAACGGATGAAGAATTGAGCAACCATGCGCAACATGACTGTAATCACGTTGCAACCAGCATGCCCCACTACTTCAACAACATCCTCGAGTTTAAAAACGTTCACAAGCAAATGCGGGTACCGTTCGTGATTTGTGCAGACTTCGAAAGTGTGAAGCCTATTAGTTCCGCAGTTCCGGATCCCACCTCTTCCTTCACCAACAGCACACAACACCACGAACCCTTCAGTTTTGCATATTATGTTAAGTGTTGTTATGATGATAACCTAAACAAGTTTGAGCTGTACAGAGGTGCTGATGCAGCCAAAGTTTTTATGGAAAAGATGAAAGAGGAAGCCCAACGAATGGGAAAAATTTTAAAAACAAACACCCCCATGCTTGCAATGGAACCCCTAGATGAGTTGTTGTTTCATATGGCTGTGGACTGTGGAATATGTAAGCAGCCTTTGGGAAATGAGAAGGTAAGGGATCACTGCTACGTCTCAGAAAGATTTCGCTTTGCCGCACACTCCCAATGCAACATTAAATACACGGTTCCAAAGTTTATCTCTGTTATATTCCATAATTTAAGTGGGTACGATAGCCATTTTATAATTAAGGAATTGGGATACGACAAAGAAAGGGTTACTGTAATCCCGAATAATAAGGAGAGGTTCATATCGTTTACAAAAAACGTTAGATTGTCTAAGGAAAACGATGATGAAACTGATGAATCTTTTATTACACTGAGATTTGTAGACTCCTTACGCTTCATGGCATCTAGCTTAAATAAACTAGCCTCCAACTTGAATGCTGAACAGTTTGTTGAACTAAAGAGCTGTTTCCCCAATGCCGAAGAGTTTGCTCTATTACATCGGAAGGGTGTGTTTCCGTACGACTACGTGAAAGATATTACCATATTGGAAGAGAAGGCTCTACCACCACAAAATGCTTTCTACAACGGTCTAACCGCCACAGCGGTGTCGTATGCAGATTATGAACACGCACACAACGCTTGGGGAATATAGCGATCTTTATTTGAAAACAGACGTTTTGTTACTAGCAGACATTTTCGAGAACTTCAGAGACGTCTGCACAAAAACCTATGATCTAGATCCATGCCAGTACGTGACTGCTCCTAGTTTGAGTTGGGATGCCATGTTGAAGCGCACTGGGGTGAAGCTCGAGTTGCTGACCGATGTCAGCATGCAACATTTTATCAAGAAAGGGATACGTGGTGGGTTAATCCAGTGCAGCGGTCGGTATGCCAAAGCCAACAATAAGTACATGGAAGACTACAACACTGACGAGCCATCCAAGTACCTCGCATATCTGGATGCTAACAATTTATACGGATGGGCGATTTCCCAACATTTGCCCATTAGCGGCTTTAGATGGTTAAACACGGACCAGTTACATCGTATAAAACAAGAAATATTAAATATACCAAGCACGCACGAAAAAGGGTATATTTTGGAAGTTGATATACAGTATCCAGAGGAACTCAATGATCTGCATAACGATTTGCCTTTCTGGCCTGAATCGATGGTACCTCCAACACCGTTTTCGAAGACGCCTAAGTTACTCGCCACTCTTCTGGACAAAAAAAACTACATTGTTCACTACCGCAACTTGCAGCAGGCTCTGCGTAACGGTCTGTAATTAACTGTTGTGCATCGCGTGTTGGAGTTTGATCAGTCGACGTGGTTAAAACCCTCATTGATCTCAACACGAATCTCCGTACGTCTGCCACTAACGCGTTTGAAAAAGATTTTTTCAAACTTATGAACAATGCGGTTTTTGGTAAAATAATGGAGTACGTGGACAAAAGGGTCGATGTCAAAATAGTCACGCGATGGAAACACGACGGGAAAAAGTTGTGCGCGAGTGGACTAATAGCTAAACCTAACTTTAACAGTTGCTTAGTGTTGGAAGAAAATCTGGCGATTATACAGATGAATCAGGTAAAAGTGAAGTACGATAAACCAATCTATGCAGGATTGTCAATTTTAGACCTGTCCAAAACGCTAATGTACGACTTTCACTACAGTACCATGGTTCCTCTGTATGGTCCCAGATTGTCCCAGCTTTATACAGATACAGACTTTTTGGTTTATAGTGTTGAGACGCCAGACTTGTACAGTGACATTCGCAATCATGTACAACACTTTGACACATCTGATTATTCCTACGATAACAAATATAATATACCACTTATAAACAAAAAGGTGTTGGGTAAATTTAAAGACGAGTTTTGTGGCGATTTGGTCTTGGAGTTCGTCGGCACCAGAGCTAAGTCCTACTGCATTGTGAGTGAGAAAGACATTGTTAAGAAAATTAAAGGAGTCAGCCGTAATGTGTTGGCGGGGATTAGTGTAGATAGTTTGGGGGAGGGGGGGTTTAACAATGATGATGCCGTCTTGCATACGATGGTATCAATCCGGAGTAAGAAACACCAACCTTATACACAGCTTATTAATAAAATCAGTTTATCGGGCGCAGATGACAAGCGTTACGTCATCCCCGGAAGCATATCAACCTACGCATGGGGGCATAAAGATATAAGATAGTTGTTTATATTTGTATATATTTTATTGTGTATATATAGTAGTATGTAAGTTAGTTATAAGACATACCTACCATCCCCATCCTTAATATTTCCTTAGCTCCCGGCGACATGTGTTTACCTCCAATATGTCTTATTGACCGAAAACACGTTTCCTCTTTTTTACATTAATCTCTTTTTGGTTGCAGATCTTTTTAAACAACCCATTAATCTCTTTTTGTTGCAGGTTACTTTAACTTCCTTGGATTTGGTTAAACGAAGAAAATAATGTTATACTTTACAATTGTATTCTATTAGTTTATTAAACTGTAAATCGAATAAAATAAATTATTAAACTTTTGTGTGCTTAATTTCTTTGTGTTGGTTAAAGCATATGTCATAGATGAGCAAAAAATTTAGAGGTTTGAGAGCTTTAAAGGGGTATAACTTTGCAGGGCATGGTCCGATTTTAAATCCGTTTGAAGATTCGGATTCTACGTAAAATTTTAGACTAATTTAATGTATCGCATGTATCAAAAAAATTTATGCCGACGGTCGGAAATCGCTGCTGCTGGTAAAAATTCTTAAAATTGGGGTAGCTCTCTGGGGGATGATGCTGTCTGAAAAATTTTTAAAAATTCGGGTAGCTGAGAAAAATCTAATATTAATTGATACCAAACAAGATAGGTTTATCTCGAAAGATGAAAATGGCTAGTCGAAGAAAACTATTTGGTCCAGATGTGTGGGGAAATGAGGATGCTCATTTATCTCGAAAGATGAAAATTTAAGATATATTTATCTCGAAAGATGAAAAATGGTTAGTCGAAGAAAACTTTTTGGTCCAGATGTGTGGAGAAATGTGGGATTCTGGGGAAATGTGGCGGTGGTCTACTTCTAAAGAAACATCGATTATGGATTGTGAAGATCAAATAACAACTAGAAGTAGCAAGAAGATTAAATTCGCCCAACCGTATCTCGGAAAAGGCAAAGAGGCAACAAATAACTTCTTAAAATTATTCGTCGAAAATAATATCGACATCGGGCTTATACAGGAACCACACCGGTATAAAAATAACAGGGCTTGGGAGGGGGTTACCCTATTAAACACGGATAGCGAACGACCGCGTAGCAGAATAATAATAAACAATGGGACATGCGCAGAAATAATATTAAATAATTTGTGTAACGGGTTCATAACGACGACCGAAGTAAAAACGGTCAAAAACGTTCTACATAATAAGCGCGTACCTTCCGCCGGTTGACTCCCGGGTGGAAAATTCCCAAACCGAGGACTTCATAAATGAAGTAGAGGACATTAATCGCAAGATTGGAAGAAATAAAAAAATTAATTATCGGGAAAGACTTTAATGCCAAATCATCATTCTGGGGTAGCCCAATTGAAGACGATAGGGCCTCGCAGATTGCCGATCTTTTGACGGAGTGGGATCTTAAAGTTATAAATAATAATGATTCACCTACGTTTGAAGGACACAGAGGTAGCAGTTTTATAGATCTTACTGCAACCTTGCACGAGATGTTAGAGATAAGTTACAATTGTGAGCTGAGGTCGGACGAGATAGCGCTCTCTGAGCATAAATTAATAACGTGGTATGTTAGCCGTTGATAAAAATTCTGAAAAAGCGAAATACATGTGTTGTGCAGTTTTTAGCGTAGAATCAAGTAGAGTAGTCAATTTTGAAATTTGGTCACCAGTAGGCGAGATGCCACATAAACTTGTATTGTTTTTAAATGCAAACCATAATTGGCTTTGACTTCATTAAAATCCTTATTTTGTAAACTTTTCGACAATATATAGTTTATAGAGGTTATTTTAGAAAATTACGGAATTGCACGCGAATTTGCACTATTTTAAAGCAATGGACCACAGCAAATATGTCACAACAATAGGTATATTTAATTTTAGGCACATGGTTGCAAAAATAAATCAACTGTCAAACAAACAAGTCATAATATTACTTTATATAAATTGTTCAAACTGGCCTCCATTTTTTCTAATGCATAACTGACATCGTATTAGCAATGACGAAATTGCAGCTGATATTTGGAACGACTTAATTTTTCGAAAAGCAGCATATAAATTGTTTTGTAATTCTGCTATAGTATTGTTTTGTTTTTGTAATTTCATTTTTTAAGAAACTCCATAGAAAATATCTAAAGCAGTCAGATTAGGCAACCTTGGTGGCCATGGAATTGTTCCAAAGGTACCTAACCAACGGTTTGGAAATATATCATTTAAATAATTTCGCTTTAAAGAAGTTAGCACTGTTAGTAATTAGCTGGAAATAATTGTCCTTAGTACATTGATATCTCACTCTAACGAGTAAAAAGACTTGTGTAATCAGTAAATAATAAAGACCATCCCGACAAAGTACCTCAATCTGAAACAACAATTATGTTGTTTAGCAATATGTTCTTCGAAAATATAATTTTAGGAAATTTATATACAACCAGTAGAAATCAGGAAATATCATGTAATCCTAGATTAACGTTTTTTTCTTTTCGCATAATGATTAGATATTATGTCTGTATTTTGAAAGCCATCGACAGTAATTTAAAAGCGTACTTTACATTTTGTAAACGAATAACTTCACTGCCGTAGTTCTAGCTAGAAGTCTGGCATGATGTTGTCTACAACAATTATGCACAACAAGAAATTTAATTACTCAAATTTATTATAAACACAAATAATATACATGCATTAAAAATTAGGGTTTCATAAGTTTGTTAATAAAAGAAAATCTAAAAGAGAATACGGATAGACAGTGAGTTTTTCAGCATATAGATGTCTCGTTTAGATCTCTAAATGTGCTAGCAAAAGGGTTATGCTTGTTAGAAAATTTAAGCAAGTTGTTTCGGTTTAACTAAAGTATACATTAAAAACCTTTTCTGCATAACCACTGTCCGATTTGCAACGTTTTGTTTCTTCGCAGTTTTTACTTTGAGATACAATTGTTTTAGATGGCTCTATTGCAAGCTTTGTATTATAAGAGAGGAGTTCCATATCTTCGTTTACAACGCTGAATAGCGCACCTTCGTAGACGTACCATATGCGTACTTCCTTGTCATTTATCCGAGCTTCTCCAACTATAAGTGCCCGATTCTGATGAGATATTCTGCCTATGAGAAATGGTTTATTTTCTCCTACGATAAATCCTCCCATTACTATGTGTTTTTCCCACAAGTATTGACTATTCTTTTCTGTTACTTTAATCCACTCGAATTGTTCAGGATGCTTGGAACACAAAATCTAAAAAGAAAACAGCAGATAGTTTACTTCAAATAGTGAACAAAATCGTATTAAAGGAACTTATAACTAATTACTGTTCTATAGGACGTTCAGCAGTATAATGCTATTCTTAAAACTTTACTAAACCCAGGTTTTCTAACATAATTTTAACAAGGGCACAGCATGTAAGTTGTTTGGAAAAACTTATTGTGCTCTTGCTTCTCATCTACATTCTACCAAACATACAGCCAATTTCAATGAAATTTCCATATTAACAGAAGAAAATAACCGCAAAAGACGATTATTTTTAGAATCTTACCAGATAATACAAGACAATAATTGCATCAACAACAAACAAGCCATCAATAACCTCAGTACAGTGTACTCACAACTATATAACATCACCAAAATAGACAACCATCCATAAAACTAATTTACTAATTTACCTCTACATTTCAAAGTATATTTAAATCAACACACCACACCATACTATACACCCCACATGATCAAAACATTAAATCCATAATTTGCAGTTTCTACAAGTTACTTTATTTACACATTTATTTTTATGTCAATGACAATGTCAAATATTTTCTATTCAAGCTGTGTATGCCAAAAACTATAATTTGAATACTGTTATTATCTTTATACTTTTAGCTCTTTGAAAAAGATTTTAAATAAATCGAAACGTCAGAAACCAGCAAATGAATATTTAATTAAAAATCCTAACGAAATATAAAATAAATAATATATATATATATATATATATATATATATATATATATATATATATTAAAGATAATGACCTTCTAGTAATATTAAATGTTTTTAATGGGTTTGAGGTCAGCTGGTAAAGAAAACTCTTTTATAATGCCTAAATTTTCGGATTTATTTAATCCTTGTTCACAGGCTTAAGATGAGTTGTTTTAAAAAATTAACATCGAAATTAATTATTAAACATAACTATTTTTAGTTTTTCACTTTCAAATGTAGGAAGGATATATAATTTGTATAAGAAGAAATGTAAAAATAAAAATTATGTCAGATTTTGAAATATTTCAAAATCTGACATAATTTTTATTTTGAAATATTTCAAAATCTGACATAATTTTTATTTTTACATTTCTTCTTATACAAATTATATATCCTTCCTACATTTGAAAGTGAAAAACTAAAAATAGTTATGTTTAATAATTAATTTCGATGTTTAAAACAACATCTTAACTTATTAATAATCAACATTATAAATTTTCTTTACCAGCTGACCTCAAAATATAAAATATATATATATATATATATATAATATAGTTTAGAGATAATGACCTTGTATAAATATGATGATATATAATTAATGGGTTTGAGGTCAGCTGTAGGAAAGTAAACTCTTTTTTAAGGCCTAAATTTTCGAATTTTATTTAAATTCTTGATCACAGGCTTTCTAAAATTTTACAATTAACTAGGCTAACATATAAATGAATTGATAATAACTTACAAGACGAGGTTAAACATTAAATTAACATGAAAATTAAATCTTCACGCACCCACACTCATACACACACAAACACATACACACATGCATACATACACACATAGGCATTCTATATTTAAATCGTCAAATAATAAAAAAGTGAAACTGAAAGGTTTCAAAATTTGACATTTTCATTTTTATTTTTATTTTTATACAAGTTATACAATTTTCTTATAACAAATTGAAGCAAAAATCATTTAAAATAAGATTTCGATTTAATTTTCATGTTAATTTAATGTTTAACCTCGTCTTGTAAGTTATTATCAATTCATTTATATGTTAGCCTAGTTAATTGTAAAATTTTAGAAAGCCTGTGATCAAGAATTTAAATAAAATTCGAAAATTTAGGCCTTAAAAAAGAGTTTACTTTCCTACAGCTGACCTCAAACCCATTAATAATATATCATCATATATATATATATATATATATATATATATATATATTTAAATAGGGAACAGCTGCAGCAGGATTTGAACCTGCGACCATTGATTTGCTGGATCAACGCTCTAACCAACTGAGCTATGCAGTCAATTGTTTAGAATGTGTTAGCATTTATACTACTGAAGTTTATTCTTATTTCGATTTCTAATTACATCTTGCATTTTTAAGGAAATTGATTCAAGTTATATACATAATTCATGTACGAATAACTTGATCATCCTATTTTGCTGCGTTCGGATAATACAAAGATGTAAGTATATTATTAAATAGCGAAGAAGAATAATCCACATTCGGAATGCAAATGCATGTTTGTTAATATATATTAACGGTTATAAGATAAAATGAAAACCAAACTTTTTATGTAAAATTGAATTACCATTTAAAATCGAACTGGTAATTGAAAGCCGTTAAAATAGCAATTGCAGCAGGATTAGAACCTGCGACCATTGATTTGCCGGATCAACGCTCAACCAACTGAGCTATTTACTCAGAATTGATATTCAACTTTATAGACTAAAACAACGCGAGGTCATTGAACGTCAAATTCTATGAGAAGAGAAACGGAAAAAGTAAAATTTCCCTATATTTAACTTTTCCACTCTGTATAAACTTACATTCTCAATTTTAAATTAATTCATTTCAGCCGTGTGGTGTGTAAATAATTACTCTTGAAAGATACCTTAAAACAAATTTTTATTTTAAAATGTAAATAGACAAACCACTCATTTCTTCCATGTATAAGTAATTATTCTGTAAATACTAAAAATAACTTTGATTTTAAGTTATCTTTTTTAATATATGTGAAGCTGATATCTATACTTTGCTAGAATAAAAATCAATAACACAATAAGCGTTATTTATTGAATACGTAATAGACTGCATTTACTGAAATGTAAATGGCATAAAATAATATCAATTTGGCAAAGCATATTTTTCGTATATAAATATTCGCTAGAACACGTTTCACTTGACGTACGAATAAATCTTATTGTATTTACAAAGCATGAGAACGAAGCCTTCATTAATTAGGTAATTAAATTGCGTGTGTAGATATATCATTTAAAACAAAAATAAAATATTTCTTCTTGTTAAAAAGTTAACACTTTATGAGTTTTAATCAAGCGTATCTCTATTTCAACTCAATTAATTCCAGAAGTTCGGGCATTTACGTTATTAACGCGGCATTTCGTTTAAGAAAATTCTATAAAGTCATAAATCATCCGTAAAAAAATTTGCGCCGCATGTACGGCTCACAACCAAACTTACGAATATTCTGTTATTAAATATAGTACACATTTACAATAAAAATTGAATTTAAGTTATAATTATTTTTATTAACAAAAACTTTCCTTGGTTGTAAAATTTCGATTTTAAAATTGAATAACTCGAAATGTAAATGAGATATCGAATAGTGTATAGCATATTCGCAATCAGCGTAAAAAACTGAATAAGATTCATATATTATATATATTATAAAATCACGGTAACCCTGCGACGCACGACGGCGGCGACGGCGGTGATGACGGCAGCGGACAGACATTAAGATCCCATTAAGCAAACTAAGTTTGGTTGATACGCTAGGAATAGCTAATTATTTTCCGTGATTGAATAAACGCCCTAATACAAAGAACGCACAGCTATCGGAAAAAAACATAAAATAGTTAACGCGTTTTAATAACTCTAAGAGAAAAAGAGAACAACGGGTGCGTTGATGCATCAACAAAGGATGGACGACGTTTGACGATAGACCTAAATTATAACAACCGCGATAACCACACTTAAATAGCTCATTAAAGCTCGACATCCTCATAATTATTAGATTATCCCGTGACTTGTGCTTTGAAATAATTCGAGAATGGAATGCAAAAATGACGTTTTAGAATTTTAGTATATAAGATGGGTGTAGTTAAAAAGAAATTGACTCGATCATTCTTTCTAAAGCCAAACCACATGTAAGATTCGAGCGTTACACAAGTAACATAAAAATTATCAAACGTAGTAATTTGATGAAGTATAATGAAAATTTATCAAAATAGTATGTATAATTTTGGTACAAAATCACAACTGCCGACTTTAATCGATTAAAAATAAATGCATTTTACAAACTGATATTTTAACAACATATGGAGATTTGAGGTGGAACCGTTCATTATTATGAAAATGAGATTTTGATGAGCTCTTTAACAATAATAACAGCAAGTATCATTTTGTTTTTTGTAGCATGTAAGGATATTTAAATATTAGTAACTTAAGTTAGATTAAGTTCTTAATTTTATAAAAATTATTGGTGAACGCGATCATTTCCAGAAAATTTTTTTAATTTGAGTCGGAGTTTGAAGCATTTTGACCGTTACTAAATTATCTTTGCAGCGTCGTTGGCCAATTACACTGACAAACGGAGTAATTAAGGATAGGTAAATTATCCACAAAAGTCAAAGGGAATTGTGTACCTCACAGAGGAGATATTTCGGTTCTGTACTTGTTAACAAGGATTAGGTGAGGATTATTTTAATAATTAAGCAATCATTAGATAAGCTTTTGTGTCTAATCTTAAGTTGTAAATTGTTTGTTTTATAAGTATATTTAGATTTGTCAAACATAAGAGGTTCCTTAGATAACTTGTATGAAAAACAAAATGTTTTTAAATGCATATATATTTCTTGAGATTTCTGCGTTTCATTTCATTTTTGTAAATTCCACAGCATAATTTTTGTTGAGCTAGTCAAGCAAGACACGGTAAGATAATAACTTCATATTTTCTATTGCATCTCCGTTAATACAATTTGCTGTATCCAAGTCACTGCATAATTTGTGGCTTTCACAACACATAGCCGGGTCACAGCAAATTAGCGGCGCCCATCGCTAGCCAGGCCTATTCACAGCAATTAGTGGCGTTCCAACTCGAGGAGGGTTACAGCAAATTAACGTCGCCCAACGCAAGGCGGCCTATTTACAGTAATTAGTGGCGTCCAACGCAAGGCGGCTTATTTACAGAATTAGCGTCGTCCCAACTTAGGGTTCGATTAAAACATCTGAAAGCTAAAGGTCCTTGTTTCGTACGATTTTCGTAATTTTTTTCCTTTGTAATATATCTGATTGATTTCCAGTATGACTGATAGAATGGAAACAGTTCGTGAAGGTTTGAGAGCTAAGGGAGTGGAAATTGGTTCTCAGGAATGTGTTTGTGTGGAAGAACAGGCAGGTCACAGCAAATTGGCGGGGCGCAATGCAAGACAGCCTATTTACAGCAATCAGTAACATTCCAATGCGAGGCGCACCACAAAAAATTAGCGACGCCCAACCTGAGGCCGCCTATTCACAGCAATTCGTGGCGCCCAACGCTAAGCGGCCTAGTCACCGCAGTATATAATGCTATGATAAGGAGTTATTTAGAGGTATATTGAGTCATAATGGTTACCCAATACATGTAAATTGTACTAGGAGTTAGAAAACCGCATTTATTTAGCATTAAAAATACGTGATTTATATATTATGCTAAGAGCAAATATTTGACACTCAGTATGAGGATCGCAAATGACTTTAATTAATGCCGAGTAGCATATCATTTAACAATACACACACATACAGCAAAAGAAATAACTCTACATGCAATCAAACTTGTCCTAAACCAAAAATATTCATAGATTGTAAAATTAATACGCGTGAAATGCAGTAAAAACCTAAAAAATCATTCTTCTTAATCTTCTTTGGGAATGAAACCACTCATAGTTTTTAAAATCTATTTTATTTACGTTTCGATCCATGACCTAGGATCGTTGTCAAAATAATAAAAACTTCAAGTTTGACGTTTATGACATAAATTGAAGGTTACTTTGATTTATTGATGTTTGAAATATTTGGTTTGAGTACACTAAGCAAAAATTTTTAAACTTTAAAAATTTTTGCTTAGTGTACTCAAACCAAATATTTCAAACATCAATAAATCAAAGTAACCTTCAATTTATGTCATAAACGTCAAACTTGAAGTTTTATTATTTTGACAACGATCTAGGTCATGGATCGAAACGTAAATAAAATAGATTTTAAAACTGTGAGTGGTTTCATTCCCAAAGAAGATTAAGAAGAATGCTAAACAAACCACAACAAACATACAGGGAGTATCTAAAAAATCATAATACAATTCACATTAAACAAGCGATAATGAAAGCAGAAAACATAGTGAAATGCATCCTTCAAAATAAATACGCTTTGAAAACGCAAAAATGTAAACAGAAATATGTTTATTTACGTCACTTGGTCTACATGATTTTCTGCATGAAGTTAATGCAGATCCCAAAAGTATTATCTGACAAACAACGCCATAAGTGAAATTACGTGCCAAAGCGAATTAGAAATTTCTGTAACAACAACAAAACAGACGCTATAAATTAAATACAAACTAGAAATATACGAGTACCTACGTGATCAACGGACCGTTTCTATAAGGCAGTATCAGTGATAAACCTGTAAAAGTCCAAGAATATCCAAAACAATCGATGGTTGGTCATACACTTTGAACAACAGCTCAGATAAACCAATAAATTTAAATGGGGCGTAGGCTATATAATGTGGCAGGTTTGATAAGCGGACAGTCTTAGTTTGAACCAGGTACAAGCTGCATCACTGAAACTTAAGAATTTACGCGACGATTAAATATTTTAATTAAACAATGAAAATTTTGTGAAAAGTGATGTTATAAAATATTTTGAATTAATTATAGTGAAAATATATGAGACAAAGTTTGGCCGTTTACTAGAAAACGTAAGTAGAAATTTATTAATTGATTAAATTGATTAAATATTCATAATTCAGGGTTCTAAGTACATAAATCTAAGAACAATTCTAAGGACTATCTAAAGACATTCTAAGAAAACTCTAAAAATAAATCTAATTACAAAAATTCAAAGGACAATTTAAGGCAGATCACATTAAACGGGATAAAACTTGGAGACTAAGCAACTCAACTAAAAGCACTATTGGGGTACTGATCCACGGCACGCAGCTGAAAAACGCTCAAGGCAAACTACAGATCAATACTATCTTACATAAGCCATTATTTGCCATTTATTATATGTGAACATTATTTGCTATTTATTATATGTGAACATTGATCATATTAAGGCATTATTTTCTATTTAGTATTTTTGAGCATATTTTAAACTTGAATATTTTTTATGTAAGGAGTCAACAAAAATTTTTTTTGATACGTGAAAAATTTCCTAAACACGGGAAAATCTTGAACGTTCAGAGAAATTTCCAGTAGGGTACAAACGACATTTTGCTGGCTTTAAAAAAGAAAAAAAAGCTTTAAATTTTAGAGATAAACTAATATAAAATTTATTGTTATTTGATTCAGGGGCCAATTTCATCATACAGTTACACAGATTAAGCTGTGAACTGTAAATCATTTTACTTTTCTCATTATACAAATATTAATCGACTTCGTTATATCATTCAAAACAGATAAAGTTTTAGGGAAAAAGGGGTAAACTATTTGATTATCGTAACGTTGTGCACTCTATGTGAATTAAACTGGGCTAGCCGAGACAGATTTAAAATTTCAGGAGATTAAAATACACAGAGCGGTGGTGATCAGAAGAGGACTATTTGAATAATTACATCGACGTGCGGCGTTATCATATCAATATATATAAATCTGTTCCTTAGTAAATTAATACTCACCGAATTAATATTTCAGTAAATTAATTTTTTACGTTATTTGTTTTTGGTAAATTTATTTTGCTTAATTTTTCATCGGTAATTGCCTGGGAACGTGTTATCGACTTACCTTAATATTATCCGTAACAAATTTAGCTTCGACCCAACCAAAATAAACTTTAGTTTGATTGACACGGATCTCTGTGGGTATTATGGCACCATCAAAATACACTTGTCCAATGTAAGTAGGTAGACCTTCAATTGTTTTTCCTCCTAGTATCGCATCGGTTGGAATTGTTCCTTTGTAAGGCTGCCAGTAATACACTGTAAACAAAAACTTGTTAAACTTAGTAAACAGCTTAGGGAAATATTAAAATGGGTCAAGTTATTTACATGGTCAGCTAAATAGTGTATCAGGCGGGATATTTATGGAAGGTTCGACTGAGACGGGGAAATAATTACGATGTAATAATTGTCAGAAAACTTCAATCTGTAAATTCTAAGGCACTAAATATACAGTCAATTTTTAATTTAATATCAACAATAATCTTTGGGATTTCGAACTTGTAAACTTACTCAAACTATAAAAAAGTTACGCGTGTTTGATGTTTTGAAAATAAATTATTACCAATTTGTTGGAAAATGATCCTAAGTAGAGTTGCAAAATGCATGTTTTGTTTCGTCTCGCAGCTCATTTGCTCCACGAGACGCAATACGAGGTCTACTGCTTTTTGTGAAACCGGATGAAGATGATGCATCAATATCAGTCTCGTATGAAAGGTTTAGCGCCATTTTAATGCAATTCAAATTGCTTTAGGAAAAGTTATCGTGTAATTAGATATTTCAATTAATTAAATTGTTAATTTGACAAATCTGGAACTAAAATACGCCCGAATTCACACACATGATAAATGGTTATTTCTAATTTATATTTTAAATGTTGCACTTTTCTGATTATTGTTTGCCTATAGAATTTTAAAGAGTAATAATCTACTTAAAATGTCGGATAAGTGGGTTCTTTAGACAAATAGCTACAACAAAATAGTTTTGATTCCTGAAAATTTAGTAATTTAAATAGAACACCCAGTTGTTATATTTTTAAGTAACCCTCTTGAGAAGAATTTCAATGATATCGAGATCTAGCTACGTTTCGTTAGTCTTTCAAATGCTAGTAGCATTTTTAATATATTTCTAAAAAGTTATTGAATTTGAAAAATGTTACATTCTTTGAGAGCATTTATTGAGATGATATCTCAAAATTAGTTTTATTATGATTTTAGGTATCCACAAAAGTTTCTAACATTCGGTTATGTTATAACATGTTCTCTATAAACTATCAAAATTGCTAGTTTTCAAACGGAATTAGCGTACAATTGACAAAGATTTTCGTGTTAGTGCAGAAATTAATTTCTTTATAATTCTAAGTAAAACGTCTACTCACTCTTACGCCTCTGGTTGTACAAAGCTTTGGTTTTAAAATTAGAAATAGGGAATTTTATAATCGGAAAAAGAAAACGTTTTTCCATCCTTAATTAGGCTAGTACGTGTAAAGTTTGTGGTTATAACTTCTCACGAACCATAGATGAAGAACCCCTAATTTATTAATGTATGTATTCGTTTGAGCACGCATTGCCTAGGCCAAAAGAAATGTTTGTTTATTGCACTTAGCCAATGAAGAACGAATGGTGGAGATGCCAACTAGTTCGTGTGAAAGACGCGTTTTAAACAAGATATTAACTTTCAACTACCTGATGATATCGAAATACTAAACGCGAGAGCGCGTTAAGCTGCAGTGAACCTCTTGCATTCCTTCATACATGCCCAATTACCTTAATAAAGCCTGATGTTTCCTAAAAATTCAAGTTCAATGCACTTTGCGACAAGAATCTGAAACAAACATAAGAAACTTACTTTACGGAACTCTAATATACCTGAAGACAAGCGAAAGATGCATTAGCTCCAGTTATTAAGCCAGGTAAGCCTTTGGTATATTTCTAATTACTATCTATAACCATTTGACCGTAAAAATTTACTACCAAATTTGGGACGTAATAAATTATGCCTGGGGTTAACGTAATAATTGGCGCTCCAATAAATGGGCAGGTTTCTATAACATAAATGTTTAATGTTTTGGTAATTATTATAAATTTGAAAAGTTGGCTGCCTCTCTATATTAATAAAAAGTTTTATCGATTGCGTCAAATATGCTTTTATGCTTATCATGTAGCTATTGCCTGAAGCAAAAACATGTTCATTCTACTGCGGAACGAAAAAACATCTTTCAATTTTGCACTTTAAAATATTTCTTATTATAAAATCTTCATAAATTTTGACACTTTAGAATGTACTGCTGGCAATGTCTAGTAACTTATTTGTACACTACCTTACTTTTTGCATAATAACTTAACACATAACAAAATGTCGAGGTTAAAACAATTACTATAGAATGAGTTTTTAATATAGTATAACTGAAATTGTAGTTTTGTAAATGTTTAACGAAATTTGGGTCTATTTGAAAGAGTATTTTGCATAATTCATTTGAATTTGCGTTTAATTTGTCGTTACCGATAAATGTTTACTTCTACATTAAATTATCTGTCGTTTGGGTAAATTTAAAACATAATCTATTGTAATAAACTTATGAAAATTTCTCTATCGAATATTTTGCTTGCGTATTAGTAAACCTAATGTTGCGTTTGGTAGTTTTTGTTTGTCGTATCGTAAATAGAAACCTGTAAATTGATTTTTAGAGATCGCTTTTCCGTAAATTAAATCTAAGATATTATAAATAATATCAAATCTCTTTACTAATTTTTCCCGTTATCTAAAATCGTTTTTACGATAAATATTCTAATTTTTTATTCAAAATAGCAATATGTTTTAGTTATATGAATTGTTAACTAAAATCTATGATTTAGAAACAAAAAAAAATTAAAAAATCGTCAAATCAATAAATGTACATAACTAACTGTCTTTATTAACTGCAATATCAATTTTTAATTAAATTTCTTTTTTCATTTATGATAGCAATTTAAATTACATACATTTTAAGCTGGATAATGTTACCTTTGCTATTTTAAAATTGAAAATACAATAAATGATTTCTTGTCTAATACGATTAAAAGTTTCTTTCGAACATTAACTTTTAATTTATAGTTTTTTTAAATTATATCACACAGTACATTCATTAACTTATAAATTGTACGGTTTTATTGCTAAACTTTGAGAATCATGGCCTGTGTACGATTTGCAATCTTTTCTCTTTAAGCTTAATGATTAACAAGTAAATGATACATGTCGTCTTATCTTTAGTTATGTAAACATACGTTGTCGACTTTATCTCTAATTAAATCAAATCTTTTCCTTGTAACGTTACCTTCTCTGTATAAATATTTTTCACCATCGAACTTTCATTTCGTTAATTTCTACCATTTTATATCCTTTGACTCGTTCTACCCTATACTTAAATAGATGTTCCCCTTGAACCTTGAATCGTTACAAACCTTGTCATATCATAAATAGCTCAATCAGTTCTAAAAATTAGCTGCTTTGTTCCTAGTTAAATTTTTTTTTCAATTTATCATTGCACGCACATAATACCATTTCTTTTAAATTTTCATCCTTTATCTCGCTATCATTCTACAACCCACTACATTCGTTTGTCGTGGTAAACATATCCTTCCTTTGAACAACTTAGCAAATATTTGCGACATGTAGTACCTGATAACGTATTGTTATTTTACTCTTTGGACAAACATAGCATGCGGAAACTATGTCTTCGTAGTAAAAAGTCGATTTTTACAGTTGCCACTACAATGATTTTCTATTTGATGTGTTTTCTTTCGCAAGTATTTCAATTTGTTACAAATTCCGTTATCAACCGTTTTTATCTTATAGGGATGTCAATTCATTTTTTCCTGCTTCATTTCCTAAACGTGTTGGTGAGAGACTTCTATCTTCAATTAACTGTCTATCGTACAATTACTGTTGCATGTATGGTATCTATGTCTTCGAAATTACTGTGTAGGTATATTTTACTTAGTCGTGTTATCTTTATTTGATTTTTTATCGCAGTGGATGCGCTCGGTAGGAAAATTATTTGTTTAAGTCTCATTTAAAACCTAGTTGTTTTCAATTACCGACGTGTTAAAATAAGGCTTATCTTGTCTTTAACGTTGCAGGTGGTCCCTCAGACCAATCTGTATTAAAAAGGACATTTTCTACTTTTTACCCTTTCTTTAGGATGCTTACCCTAAATACTCTACTTTTCCTTATCCCTCTATCTCCTCTTTCAACCTTAACTTTTTCCTCTGTTTTACCTGTCTTAGCCTCGAGATAACCGTCCGTTACATAAGAGTGGTGCTCCCCCACTCCGGGCTGCTGATTACAGTTAGGCTGGTCAAGTAGTGCTTAACTATCCATCGTTTTTCTTATCGCTTTTGCTCAATACGAGCCTTCCTTTTATCTACCGGTAAACGCTAAGGACACCGTAGGAATAATTAATCACATTTCGTTCGGACACGAAACAGAGACGCCTGCAGCACTAATAAATGTAAAAACAAAAAAAAATCTAAGCCGCATGTACGGCTCACAACCAAACTTAGACATTAAGTTCAACAAATATTACTTACCTTTGTGTTAAATATTTGAAATTTAATTGTACGCGAAAATAATAAATAGTAGTGTGTAAAAATTCGTATTTAAAGTCGAATATCTTGATTAATAATTGAAATATCGAAAAGTGAATAGCGTATTCGTATTCAGCGTAAAAAACTGGATAAGAATCATATATTATATGTCTTGTAACATCACGGGAACCGTGCAACGGACAGACAGACAGACCGACCGACAGACCGACCGACAGACTAGACCATCTCATTAACCAAACGAAGTTTGGTTGATTACGCACTGACAACCATAATAAATGCGAATAAAATTCAATAGGAATAAAAATCACAAAACTACTAGAGATTTGCGAATTAAACTTTAACAGGATGGGTATTGCGAAAGTACATACCCAGAAGAACCCACTAACGTCGACGTACATGAACGATTAAACGAAAATCTGAAAACCTTAGATAAGACCACGCAAATGACGAGGAAAGGAAATCAATCTCCAATTTTTGCCTAGAATATCGAGACCTTTTTTGAGACAAACTACCTTTGACTTTCACTAATACCATTAAACATGCAATCAGATTAACAGATGAAACCACAACTTTTACAAAAACTTACCGATTACCGAATTACCACAAGCAGGTCGAGAAAAAGGGACAGGCAAATACTAGAATTATTACAACACGGCATAATTAGACATTCCTAATCCTCTTGTAGTAGCCCAAACATTATAGTTCCCAAACGTAAAGACGCCTTCTGAAAGTAAAAATCTCGGATGATAACAGACTGCAACCAGTTCAACGAAAAAGCCATCGACGACTGTTATTCTCTCTCAAACATTACCGATATCCTAGACAAGTTAGAGCAAATCCAATAATTTTCCACAATCGACTAGGCCTTGGGGTATAGCAAGTCCGAATAGATGAAAAGGACATAGAAAAGACAGCATGCTCCCTCCACCGCGTGCACTATGGATACCTACAAGCGGATGCCTTTTGGATTGAAAAAAGTCCCTGATACATTCCAAAGAGTAATGGACAATATACTACAAGGAATATATTACGAAAAAGGCCTAGTGTATTTAGACAATTTAATAATTTACTCGACTTCACTAAAAGAACTCCTCGAAAAGCTATTTGCGGTATTTAACAGACTGAGACAAGTAAAATTCAAAATTCAATTAGATAAAAGTGAGTTCTTACAAAAGGAAGTCGTTTATCTTGGACATATCGTAACACCAAACGGAGTGATGCCCACCTGAATAAAATAGCAATAGTCTAACGGACTACTACTACCGCGTTTCTCTAATTTAAAAAACAAGTAATAACAATAGTCTTTATTACTCACTGTTCACAAGTCTAATTAACAGTATATGCCTTATTTATAGATGTTTTCAGTCCACTTAACAATGAAGCACTATTACACTAATGAATTTACAAGCACTAATATCTTCTTACACTACCCCCCCTCTTTAAAACCGTTACGTCTCGTAACTGTAAATACATTTTGACGCCAATTCGATGAATGATGACGGTATTGGCAGCTATCTCCTCTGGTGCATCCACCGCGTCGTTGGAAGTAACAGTCAACACTCTTTCTTGGTCTTGGTAGGCAACCGGTTGATAACAACAAACAACTGGACGTTGGTTTCCTGGAAAACTACTTCTAGCATATTTCGGACTATCCTCCAGTCTAAGCGATTCAGTCCACAGCCTAGATTGGGCACCGCTAGTCTCGTTACTCCATTTTCCATCATGTGCGCTTTAAGATTTAGCAAAGCCTCCTATAGATGGTCATAACCAGGTCTCTGCCATGAAGAATTTTTGGTGACCAGATAGTAAACATAACGATTTTTATCTTGAAGAGCCAAAGCTTTTCCTACAGTTGGCTGCTGTTGTACTAATTCATCCACACATCCAAACTTTTTCTTGAAAACAACAGCTATTCCCCTTGACATTGACAAATCTTGAGCTACGCAATGCGCAAGGGAATACTATTCTGGTGCTCTAAACAGATCTTGCTGTTTTTCAACAACAACGCCAAATCTCGCTTTAGCGGAACCACCATACGCCGCCATAAAGCTCTTAAAATCTACATTTGGCTCATGACTAATAACTTGTCGAACACCATTCTCATCATTCGAGCTTTCTTGGTTGTTGCCAGCGTAGGATGTTAAACGGTCAAAGTGTACCACTTTCGGTTTACCACGGGGAGATCTTCTGATCCGGTACACTACATCATTAATCCTTTTCATCACTTCGTACGGGCCTTCCCATTGTTTTTGTAATTTTGGCGACAACCCACGTTTTCTTTGTGGATTATACAACCACACCAAATCTCCAGTTTGATAACCACCTTCTTGTGCTCTCGTGTCATATTGTGATTTCATTCGATGGCTTGCTGCCTGGATATACTTTCGGACGTTTTCGTGAATGCTATTTGTTCTTTTACGAAGCTTACTAACGTAATCTTCACCTGCGATCTCTTCTCCAGGTTTAAATCCAAACTGAAGATCACATGGTAGCCGCAATTCACGTCCTAGCATTACGCAAGCGGGCGAGTATCCTGTACTGTTATGTACCGAAAATCGGTACGCCATTAAGAACAAATGTAAATATTGCTCCCAGTCTCGATGATGTTCAGAGACAACTTTGGCCAGGTACTTCCCTAACGTCCTGTTCATTCTTTCAACCATTCCATCCGATTGGGGATGAAGTGGCGTGGTTCTAGTCTTCCTGATTCCAAGATACTTGCAGACGTTTTGAAACAACGCTGATTCGAAGTTCCGACCTTGATCGGAGTGTAATTTCAACGGAACTCCAAAGCGACAAAACAACTCCCTCACTAATACATCTGCAACCGTCTCGGCTTCTTGGTTAGGTATTGCATATGCCTCCGGCCATTTGGTAAAATAATCCATTGCAACCAAGATGTATTTATTCCCTTTCTCTGATTCAGGAAACGGACCACCTATATCAATGGCTACCCTCTCAAAAGGATTCCCCACGTTATACTGTCTCATTAGGGCTTTCCGTTTTGTGACTGGGCCATTTGCAGAGGCACACAACTCACATTTCCGGCACCACTCCTTCACATCTTCTTTGCAGTTCACCCAATAGAATCTTTCTCTCACTCTTTCGAGAGTTCTTTTCACGCCAAAGTGCCCTCCAGAAATACCATCGTGCAAGTGCTGCAACACTTCCGGCACTCTGCTTCTTGGCACTATCACTTGAAGTTTCTCAGTACCACCTTCAAATTCCAGGCGTCGTTTCAAGATTCTATTTTCCATCATCAAGGATTTTCACTGTGCCCAGTATGTCTTCAGGCTCCTATTTAAAGTACTAATTTCTTCCCAAGCTGGTCGTTGTCCTCTATTTTTCCACTCAATAATACGTCCCAATTCGGCGTCATTCTCCTGGTCTTTTCGTATTCTTTCGAGTTGCCAAGTATCATCGGTTACCGTCATTCTATGGATGACACTTATTTTCTCTTCCATCTTGGAGCAATGATTGCAGTTTATCGGACAAGGTCTCCTTGACAAAGCGTCTGCATTCCGATGGCTAGTTCCTACCCAATGTTCTGTGTCAAAGTCATATTACTGCAACCGCTCTATCCACCTTACCACTTGCCCTTCAGGATTTCGAAACTGCAGTAACCATTTCAGTGCAGCATGGTCTGCTCTCAGCAGGAATTTACGGCCGTATAAGTACTAATAAAAGTGCTCTACGGATTTGACGACGGCCAACAGCTCCCTTCTTGTCACACAATAGTTCCTTTCTGGCCGCGACAAGACCTTGCTGAAATACCCAATAACTTTTTCTTGTCCGTCTTGCACTTGAGAAAGAACGCTTCCTATAGCTGTGTTACTGGCATCAGTATCCAACATAAATTCCCCCTCCATCCGGGGATAACTCAAAATTGGTGCTGTAACTAGTTCAAGTTGTTCAAATGCACTGTGGCACTCGTCATTCCAATCATATTCTTGTCCATCTTCGGTTAGTTTCGTTAACGGTTTGGCAATGTTCGCAAACCCAAGTATAAAACGTCGGTAATATGTGCACAATCCTAGAAAACTACGTAGTTGGTGTATATCTGCTGGCGTAGGCCACTCTTGTACCGTTTTTATTTTGTCAGCGTCAGCTCTTATTCCGGTCCCCGAAACAACATGTCCTAGGTATTTCACCTCTTTTCCAAATAGGTGACACTTCTTGGGGCTCAATGTAAGGTTTGCCCCGCGTAATCTTTGGAATATCTCCTCTAGGTTCTTATGGTGTTCTTCAAAAGACCGGCCTAACACTATCACGTCGTCTATGTACACCAGACATGTTTTTCAGGACAGTCCACGCAGTATCGACTCCATCAACCGTTCAAAAGTAGCAGGGGCATTGCATAATCCAAATGGCATGACCTTGAATTGCCATAATCCAGTTCTAATTGTAAACGCAGTCTTTTCTTTATCGTTTGGCTCCAAGCCTACCTGCCAGTATCCGCTTTTCAAGTCCAAGACCATTTAGATCCGAATAGAGTATCCAAGGTGTCATCAATTCTGGGCAAAAGATAGCTGTCTTTCTTTGTCACATTGTTAAGCCGCCGGTAGTCTACACAAAACCTTGTCGACCCGTCTTTTTTCTTGACAAGCACTACCGGGGATGCCCATGGACTATTCGAGGGTTCAATCACTCCCTGTTCTTCCATATCGGTGATAATTTGCTCGGCTTCTTTATGTTTTGCCAAAGGAAGCCGTCTGGGGTGTTGTCTTATCGGTTGCGCATCTCCGGTATTGATCTTGTGTTGCACAACATTCGTCCTTCCTTTCTCACTATCATCCAGTGCAAACACACCTCGATATCGTTTGACCAGTTCTTTTATCTTGCCCAGTTGGTCGCGGTTTAATCCTTGGCACGAGGGTATCAACATATCCAGCAATTTCTGTGAGCAACCGCTGGCTGGTTTATTTTTCGTGTCGTCCACACAACGTTTAATATGACATACTGGAATGCAACTTCCCACAATCATGTGTTTCTTCAAGGTCACCGTATGGGGATTAATGTTTAGCACCCTTACTGGTATCATGCTTCTAAACTTTACCAGCGTTCTTCCAATCAGTAATTCTTCCTGACTCATTCCCGATTCAGTTGCTTCCATCATGCATACTTGTCCTTCCCGGAGCGTACCATCCGGGCGTCCCATCACTATCATTTCCGCCTTCTCGGGTATTGTCATATCACAAATCATTCGAACTTGCATCGTCTGTTTATTCGTCCCTTGAAATGGAATCTCATCATCATCTATCCGAAGTACACTTTCTTTCATGTTTACATGAAACCCATAGTCTCTCATGAGATCCATTCCCAAAATCACTTCTTCTGTAACTTCAGCTACCAACACCCGATGATTAATTAATTTGTCTCCAATTCCCAACGTTACGGCAGTCTCTCCGTGAGTCGAAATTTTCTCACCACTTGCCGTTCGAAGACATACCAATACAAGTAGCACTTTTCCACGACCAATCAAATCTGGCCTCGCAATAGTCCTTGTTGCTCCTGTATCCACGAGTAATCGGACAATCCTACCATTAAATCTACCATCGATATAAATGCTGTCCAGACTTTCCACCGACGATGCAGCACGGATGATAATCTCCGGGGCACTACGCTGTGCTGTCGAAGTTCGCCCCCTTACATTGACCTGCTTTGGCGCAACCGATTGTTTCTTTGGTTGAGTACAGCGTCTCTGCATATGAGCAACTTTACCGCAGCTCCAGCATCGTAGACGCCATCTCCGCGGTCGTTGTCTTTTCAGCCTTTCCGCCTTTTGCTTTTCAAACACACGGTTGATTATTTCACCTATGCTGTTCTGATCTTGACAAGGTTTCTCTAAGGCAGACCGAACTTTGTCACCCATCCTGTGTGATGTCTGCTTAGCTGCTTCAAATTCAAGCGCATGAGCCAGTGCGTCGTCTAACATTTTTGGCCGTGCTAATCTTAGCGCTTGCTGTATTTCGCTGTCTCTAATGCCATCCACAAATGTTTGAACAGCCAAGTTGTTCGAGGAAACTATGTGGTGCCGTTGGATATGCCAATCTAACTAGTCTGGCGATGTCAGCTTCGAATTCTTGCAGGCTTTCACTTGTCTTTTGCGAGCGGTTCTTAACTTATGCGTAGTAAACCTGTTGAAGGTGAGCGTCTCCATATCTCATCTCAAGCTTTGATGTTAAGAGGCCGTAATCATTCTGCTGGTGATCGGGAATCGTTTGTAAGATGTTAAGAGCTTCCCCCCATAGGGCCACTATTAAGAAGATAGCCTTCTCTTTGTTGCACCAACCGTTGGCTATTGCAGCAGCTTCAAATTGTTTCAAATATGTGGGCCAAGGTGTTTTGCCATCGAATGTGGGTGGTTTCACTCTAAATTTTGACGGTGTTGACTCGCTTCCTTCCATGCTTCTTATTTCTGGAATGTTCTGATTTACAACTTGGTTTACTAATTCAAGTGGCCGCGTTGTTAGTGAAATTATTTGTTCTTGAAGCCTCATCAAATCTTCTTTCATTTTTACCAATTTACCGTCCAACTTTTGCTCAACTGTTTTTACCTGTTCAGTAACATCTTCTTTCAATGCAATGGAGCTTGCCATTAATCTTTGTTCTAACGTGGCCGTCTTTTCATTCAACTCTTCCATTTTCATTGCGTTTTTACTAAACCGTTCCTCTATTTTCTTAGCATTTTCACTTAACCTTTCGGTAAGGTTTGATTCTAGTTCAACTGACCTCACTAAGTTTTCATTTAGTGTCACTTCTAGTTTAGTCGACCTCTCCTCCATTTTCTCAGCATTTTCACTAAGTGTCAATTCTAGTTTAGCCGACCTCTCCTCCATTTTCCCAGCATTTTCACTAAATGTCAATTCTAGTTTAGCCGACCTCTCCTCCATACCGGATTTAAAATCCTTGAGGAAATTCATTAAAGTTTCTGCCTCCATTTTACTTTGACTACTTGTAACTGGCATATACAAACTACTCAAATGTCTTTAGACTTAATTAATCACCCAACACAGCCTGACACCAGTGTAACGGGCTACTACTACCGCGTTTCTCTAATTTAAAAAACAAGAATAACAATAGTCTTTATTACTCACTGTTCACAAGTCTAATTAACAGTATATGCCTTATTTATAGATGTTTTCAGTCCACTTAACAATGAAGCACTATTACACTAATGAATTTACAAGCACTAATATCTTCTTAACTAACTTCTTTACCATAGGTCCATTAACAACACTAACACAACTATTTATTTATTTTACACTTTGTCTGTTTATGTATACTACAAGCTGCATGTACATTAGACACAGCATATAACATTTATGTATACTCTTGAACTTCTAAAAGCCCAACTACTATTACTTTACAACGATACAGTTTATATTAGACATTCTAGTATAGACTGCCCCTTGCATTTATTAGCGGCCTTATATATACTCTGAGTTAAAGATATGACTCATCCTCTAGTAATTACAAGAAGCTTCCCGGTCCATTGCGAATAAGTGGCGTTTTGTGTGTTTGATTGCTAGAAGCATTCTCGAATCCTGGAGACTATGCAGACCCTACAACGCTTGTGTGTTTGACGGGTTGCCTAATAGTAGCTCGCAACAATAGTTTTAAAATACCCAATTCTGCAAACGAACAAAGAAATAAAAAAGTTTTTTGGGCCTTTCAGATTATTATCGCCGTTTTATTAAAGACTTATGCATGACTAACAAAACCACCGACACGATGTTTAAAAAAGAGATACAAGGTAGAACATACACCGGACTTTACAAAAACATTTGAGTCATTAATAGTATTACTAACAAACCACCCAGTATTACTGTACCTACCCGAAATTTTCAAAACCATTTGTTTTAACTACTGACGCTTCCAATGTTGCTTTAGATCCAATTTAAAGTTAAGCGACAATCGGACAGGCCGACCTATATGTTACATACACCTACATGTTACATACACCTGACAAGAAACGCTACTATTTTTATTTTACAACGATAAACTTACTTTAAAAATTCTCTGAAATTTACGTTTCATTAGTTGACATTAATCATCATTAGGTATTAAGTCCTAGAACAAGTTGGACGCGCATCTACAGCCTACATCTTTCAAAATCTATGTGCAATAGTTTATTCTAAGTCTGTCTTTGCCTTTTTTTATTCTCTTTTTCTAATATATGCCGCGATATACCCTCTTGCCTTGGTATGTATCCCATCATCTTATCTCTCCTATTTTTTTTATTGTTTTGCACATATTTTCTTGTTCACTGTTTTTCTAGTACCTTATATTATTAACTTTGTCTGTCTATGATAGCTTCATCATACGTCTTTAACGCCACATTTCAAAGGCTTCTTACCTTATTCCTGTCCGCTTCTCTTACTGTCCACGTTTCACAGCCATAAAGTGCTATAGTCTACACATATGCTTTCAGCAATATTTTCGTTATTTTTATGTTTATTGTCTTTGAATAGAACGGCTGCTATTTCTTGTTAAATACAGGCCGGCGAATGAAAATTTTCTATTATATTTTATACTTTTTGCACTTTTCTCCTTCTTGTGCTTTCCAAAAATATACCCTATTTCACCAATATTTAATGGTACGTGAAGGAGTTTAAGTAACCTGACGGTAACCAAAATTCTCCACCACTTAGACACTTGCCGAATCAATAGTTTTCCCATTACTCCTTTCGCACAATCAACATTTGTTGAGAATGTTGCAGAACCAACACCTGTAGTTGATTACAATAGTCGTCAGGCTTAAATACATTTATCTTTTCATTATTAGATTTTTCGTACTAGAAATAGTTGGACGCGTACCTCCATTGATTTCTATTCTGAGCTAACATACACATTATTCTAAAATTCCCACAGTCTACATCTTTCACTAGCTGTGTGCCATAGTTTGATCTAGGTCTACCTCTTCCTCTCTTTCTTCCTTTCTCCAGTTCTAATATATTCTGCGCTATTCCCCGATGCCTTAGTATGTGTCATATCATTCTATCTCTTCTATTCTTTACTGTTTTCTATATATTTCCTTCTTCTCTTACCAATTCTAGGACCACTTGGTTTTTAACTTTGTCTATGATATCCAAATCATACGTCTGTAGCACCTCGTTTCTGAGGTTTCTATCTTTTTCCTGTCCGCTTCTCCTACTGGCCACGTTTCACAGCCGTACAGTGCTGTGCTCCACACTATGTTTACAGCAATCTTTCTTTTGTTTCTGTGTTTGTTGTCTTTAAACATAGTAATTTCTGTTTCTTATTAAATGCAGTACGGCCTTATGCGAATTTTTGTTTTATATTTTTCGCACTTTTTCCATCTCGCGTTATTTGACTTTCTAGCTAGCAGAGATTCTTAACCTCTTGTGCAATAATTATTTAAAATGCATATTTAATAGTTCACATCAGCCGTAATTTTAAGCGTCGCTTCCTGTCAACGAAGGTATCGTATTTTAAATCAGAATAACGGTATGTCCGTAAACAAGCGTTTTACAAAGGATTTTATCCACATTTTATTATAAAACCCGCATGTATAAATTATATGTAAATGCATTGACATATTTTATAAGATTTTCATTGAATCATTCTTAAAAAGAATTTACATTAAAATCTTTACGTGAAGCCGAGTGTATAATACTTTAATTTTCATGTAGTTAAGGAATTTTTATTTAAGAAAAGACCTACGTTAGTATTTCCACAAAAGCGTATTCAATTACGTTTTAAACATCAGCTGCATATTCTAAGAAGATTAACGATTGTATTTCAATGGAAAAGATTGTATTTTGAAGTAGTGAGAGACGTGTTTATTGACCTACATTCTAGAACAATCAAATGCTAAAATAAAACATAAAGTGAATGACGGGAATAGCCCTAAGTGACAATAGAATTCGCGAAAGGGATAAGATAGGGTAACTCAAAGGTAAACTAAGGCTAATTAAAGCAATAAAAATCTTGAAAAGACATCAATAGCTTAAGGAAGTAGAACGATCACTGTTCGAATGTTATATGACACGTCTACTTTGAGAATTAACCGCCTCGAACATGGAAACAACCCGATTGACCAAGAAGGATCTAGATGCGGGAGTCATAAGGGGTTCGCCTTTATAAAGCCCAAAGAATGTTGAAAACGAAGTTCGGGCTCGATTGAAGCTTCGATGTTTGCACATAATTGATGAGATTTGATAATATGTCACATATATCAAGGTTCTATCTAACATGTACTGTATTTAATAGAGAAAGTCATTTAAATACATTATGGGAAACGGTTGATTTTAATAACGGTTTTACGAGGCGTGTTATTTGACAGCTGACGTTAAAGTTTATTAATATTGAGACGTGAATTGATTATATGAAGTACTTATAATGATTTCAAGATGAAGAATAGATAAGTAAAATACCTAAACTACTTCAAAGTAAAATTCTATTTAATTAGAATACGGCACATAGGATTGGAATGGTTTATTATATGGAGCAGTGGTATAAAAATGTTTGCTTTCTAAAGCGATTTGAAGAGTTTTTGGAGCATGGAATGATTAAATACGTTCCAACTGACACTGATCTTTTGGTCTTAAATAGATGGTGAGTGATCTACAAAACGACTAAAGGATTATTACGGCTCTCAACAGGCTGATGGAACCCTGTTTACACGACTTCTTCCATTGCTTTAACTTAAGCCAAACAAAAAAAGCCAAGACTTTCACTTAACTTAGATTAGCAAACATAAAAATCATAAACCTTAACAATCACCACCAACACACAAAACTAATCTTGGCCAAATTGCGTATATCTAAAATAGAACATCTTAAATTTATTTAATTATCCAACAAATATAATTGTCTAAATAAATTTCTGTGAACACAATTGTGGTGTTTATTTCTAGTACATTTTACTTTGTATTAAACGTGCACCACGCCAAAAATCTTAATGCTAATGAATTATATGTGAATAATTCAATATACGTTAAATATAAACCGATAGAAAGTTAAACATTTTATCACTTACGGATTTCTGGTTAGAATACAAGGTTCAGCAGCATTTTTCAAAGCAAGGTAACTACATGTATCAATAAGTAATCCTTTAATCCAACTGAATGTGGATGAGACCTTCCATCAATTCACGTCGTTCTCACTCAGTTACAGTAAATTATTAAACTCCGTGCTTACAAACGCGTTTTGGGAGCTTCTCACTAGTAAGCCTAAATTTAAAACACCGTACTCGCAATTACTTAGCAGTTATCATCGCTCAAATTGGTTGCTGGTTGGTTGAATTCTAGCCGCAAGAAAAGCATGCTCTCTACTATTATGATTTGATAATACACACACCCACACACGCACATACGCACACACGCGCACACATACACGCACACTCGCACAACACGCATACACGCACACACGCGCACACACACATATAGATATTATATATATTATATATATATATATATTGATGTAATACAGAGGTCACCGGACGTCATTGAACGCGAGATCATATGAAAAATTACCATCCTAAGGGAAGAAAAGCCGGTAAAATTAAAAATTTCCAATATTTTATTGTTCTACTCTGTATTTTTGCCATTAATATGCAAGGCAATTGCGAGCTTTAATTATTTATGTAATGAATTTGCCGTGTGTAGATATGAAAACAAAGCATATTTACGTGCGTAGACAATTCTGTAGACTGAAAAGGAGTTGCAAACACTTTTGTTAAAATACTAACTTTATTAGAAGGCAAATTAATCGTTAGGAATGCCATAATAACCAATCACGAGCTTTAATGCATCTTCATAAAAGCGGTTACGACTAATTTTTCCGTGTATAAACAATTACTGAAAACGAGTTTTCATTCTAAGTTATAAACACAAAGCCATTCATTTCATATGCGTTAAAACAAAACACACTTTTCGTGTGTTCGGTTCATTTATCGTAAAAAACAATATCAACTGCATTTGGAAAGCGTAAGGAACGCAGTTGTGAGCATATATTGTGTAATTATATTCATTTTAAGAGTTTCAAACAAAACATTTTTCTAGAATTTTTGAATACATTATTTTTACTAAGAAATGTTATTAAAACTCATTGAATAAGTTGATTGTTTATATCAATGAATAAACGCCGGTTCGAGGAACTCGCGTGAACATTAAAATGTAATAAAATAGATAAGAAATATTTTTAATAGCTTTCCATAGTACAATAAGAAAGAAACGGCAGCGAACATTCACTCCGTGCGTTAGAAAGGGAGAAACCGCGCATTTTACCATAAACATATGTCATAGCTTGGCACTAATTGAGACGTTAAAACCGTGAAATTCTTGTAAATTATTACATCAGCGGTGACTATTACGATTTGAATAAGCGCTATTTGACAACGCAAGTATAACGTTTTGGTTATTTATTTGTTAATTGATATGAATATTTTAATATCTTGTAATTTAAATTAGAATAAGTTCCCAATTTTATTAATTGTGAAGCGGATATTTCGCAGGGAATTTTGAGATCAAAGTTCTAAACATTTTGACCTTTAGTAAATTATCTGCGAAGAGTTATTGGCCAATCACATTCGCGAGTGTGGTAATAATAGATAGGCAAATTACTCAGCTAATAATTAAAGAGGATTTTGTACATTTTAACAAAGATTAGATAAGGAATATTTTAATAATTAAGTAACTCCTAGAAATTATTTTCTGTATGAACTGAAGCTGTAAACTGTTTTATAAATTGTTTTGTATAAAAAAAAATGTTTTTTAATGTTATATATTTCTTGAGATTGCTATTCCATTTTACTTTGTAAATTTCACAGTATAATTTCCGTTGAGTTAGCCAGACAAAAAAAAAAGAAAAGGAAGGTAAGATAATAATTTTATTGCATTCTCATTAATACAGTTCGCTGTAACAAAGTCACAACATTAATTTGTGGCGCTCCAACTCACAGAGGTTATCATAGTACTCTTTTAGCGCCGCCCAACGCGAGGCCGTTGTCACAGCACTCTTTTAGCGGCGCTCCAACGTGAGGATGTTATCACAGCAATATATATATATATATATATATATATATATATATTGCTGTGATAAACCTCTGTGAGTAGGAGCGCCACTAATTAGTATTGTGACTCCAGTACAGCAACCTGTATTAATGAGAATTCAATGGACAGTATGAAATAATTATCTTACCTTTATTTTCTTTTTTTTGACTGGTTAGCTCAACAGAAATTATACTGTAAAACTTTTAAAAATGAAATAAAACACAGAAATCTTAAGAGACATCTGTGCATTTAAAAACATTTTTCTTTCCTGCGAAAGGATTTATAAAACAGTTTACAGCTTAAATTCAGACATAAAATTATTTGTAATTATTACCTGTTCACTAAAATAATCCTTACGTACTCTTTGTCAACGAAAACTCAAATATCTCCTATAACAGGTACAAGAATCCTCTTCAATTAATAGGTAGGTAATTTGCCGATCCTTTATTACCCCGTTTGTAAATGTGATTGGCCAATGACGCCTCACAAATTATTTAATAAAGGTCAAAATGCTCCAAACACTGGTTCAAAATTTGCTGCAAACTACCCTTTTACAAATAATAAAAATGAGAACTTATTCTAATTTAAATTGCCAATATTAAAATATTCCTATCAGTTACAAACAAGGAAATCTAAATTTTATACTTGCGATGGTAAAATAGCGCTTATCAACATCTCATTTTCAACTTAATTAACGGTATTGGACGCTTCCTTGTTCCATCTTAAATCTCTATCAGTTTATCCGTTTGCAAAGTGCATCTTCTATTTTTAATCAATTAACTTCATAGAAGCTCTTGTATTGAAGAAAGTTCAACTTTCTTAGTATTTTACAAACAATTATGTTTCATCAAGTAAATACGTTTGAAAGCTTCTATATTGCAAACTACTCAAACGTTTTATGGTGTAAACTATTTCAAAGCATGCAACTTTGATTTAAATCTTACATGATGGATGTCTAATCAAATTTGAATGTCGAATGTTACATATTGTTTGGTTTAGGAAAAAATCACCTCACTTCTAATCCAGTTTCGGTTTATGTACAAAATTTAACTCAAAACGTCATATTCCAGATCCTTCTGGATCCACCTCGAACATTAGTCACAGCTGATGTAATAATTTACATCGATTTCGCGTTTAAACGATCTAATTAGTATCAAGCTACTGCGTTTTGTCTTGATTTATGATTATCTTAAAAGCGTCGTTTATCCTCTCCTAACGAATAGAATAAATGTTCGGTGCCCTTTCTCTCCTATGTAATACGGAAAGCTACTCAACTTGCTTATCTATCTTTTATGGGTTTTTAATCGTAGTATGCTTCCTTGAATCAGGCGTTAACTTGTTTAGGGAAAATAATTGACTATTTAAAGACTTTTAAAAACATTTCTTATTTAGTACCTGAAAATTCTAGCATTAATGTTTTATTTGTAACTCTTAAAGTGAATGTAAATATTATATCTACACATAATTAATAAGGTCTTTATTATACGTTGCAAATGCAATAAAATTTGCATTGATTTGTATTCTAACAGTGTACGGAAGCATATTTTTAAAAAATAACTTAAGTCTAAGTTATTTCTAGTACTTTTAATGAGGGCTTTACTTATAAATGCAATTGATATTGTGTTTTTACGATAAATAAAGCGAATACTTTATAGATGGAGAGTGTGTTTTGCTTTAACGCATATGAAATAAATGGCTTTGTATTTATATCCAAGAATGTAAATTCATTTTAGATAATCATTTATACATACGGAAATAAATTAATTTAAAAATTGTGCTTTTTATTGTAATGGTAATGAAATACGCTTATATTTATACAAGCTGGAGAAATTAAATGTTGGAAATTATTATTTTTTTCCGTTTATTTTACTTTGGTTGGTAGTATTTCATAGAATTTGTCGTTAAATGACTTCTCGTGACCTCATTATCACGTCAATGTATATTTTTATATAGGTTAATATCTTAGGGAGTAATGTGATTTCTAATTCACAACATTCGTGCGACTTACACTAACCTTGCGGTTAAGTATCAAGGGTTTCTCGTTGCATGAGATGCTCTTATGGATACTATTTAGTATTGAACATCTGCGTTCGTGTAGAGCCAATACGTCTTAAATTGTACTAGTTCTGAGCATTTGTCCGATTGAGTAATTTGTAATAATTTTGCTTTTCTTTGCAATAGATAAGAATATTCTCACATGCAAGTTTGTAAGATGATTAGTCATGTAAAATACGTTAATATTTATGGAATTTAGTATATTTATAGTAAAGTCCCGGTTTTTAATTGCTGGTTGTAAAAAACTGTACTAATAAAAAAGCGAAAATGATACGGCAGACTATCTAGTTAAAAATATGAATAATTTTTAATTTGTGGTTAAGTGTACTACTGGCTAAAATCTTACTCATAGGTTGCTTAAAACAAGCGCCAAACTTTAATTAGCAGCTATTCTATCAAAGGCATCAAACTTAAGGAATGCAAGATCATAATAAAGAATTAAAAACAAGGTTGTAACTTCATCAAAAGAAAAGTTTATTACCACTTAAATCTAGAATAAGCGTTTAGTTTGTATCAAAACGCATTTTGATGATATAACGGTGGACCATCGTTTTGAAACACCAAAATATTTTAGCTCCTTCTCGTTTTTTACACGTTGAATGTTGTAAATAAGAAGCTCTGATGAACATACGAGTATTTAAATTTTTTGGTCTCATTGCACAGTGGTTTGGGTCGTTTTCGAGAACATGACTGAAACCAGAAAATTGAATGTTTGATAAACTATCCTGCAAGTATATAGAATTACCTTTGGCAAGATTTACTGCACAGGTTATAAATGTATATTAATTATGCAAAGAGATACTAATGAGAACATGACGGTTAATTTACTTATGGAAAAAGTATTAATAGAAAAATATATAGGGCTAGAAATTAATGTATCTAAAGTTTTGTAATGTTATCTTTCTTATTCTTAATATCAGAGTACCAAAAAATGGTAACTTACCATAAGTGTAATGTCACAAATTTGTTTGCATGATCTATCAATTTTAGTCATTGAACTTTAATGAGCCTTAAAAATGAATGTGCCACATCTAGTGTCAACATTGCAAAAATGAATCTCTGAAGCAAATTTTCTTAATTTCATTCTTTTTATGACCGCAGATTATAAGTAATTACCCAAATGCAACTTTTTTTAAATAAGCTATTCAAACAGAAATAAATAAAATTGGTATTTGTTTTTTAAATAAACGTATTTTAAAAACTTTAGTTGTAGTTCCCTTTTAGAATTTTGATTGGGGGGGGGGCTTTTGATGGTTTGCCATTGGATGTTGGTATGTTTCATTTACGTGTATGTTAAAAGATTTGTATGGATCAGAAGTAGAATCTGGAAAGTCTAAGTTTAGCAAAATAATTCAGAATTATTTTAATTGACTTGTAAAAAGTTGTTACGTGCACAATTGTCGTTTTTTACCTGAATTAGTCTTACTTTAAAAAGAGACATAACAGTAAATAATGCACCAGTTGGTTTTCGGGAATGAGGTGTGGGTTCTATAAAAGTAATTGCAAATCCTTTTAGAGTATACAAATTTTAACACTTTCACTAAATACTCTTACACCTATCTGGAGGTCTTTAATAAAAAGCCATAGAGTGCCAGTCCACCTGATTTTAGTCTCCTTAGAAGATCAGTGCTCCAAGGAACGATTTGAACTGCAACATACGTTGCTGGAGCTTTGGGTACACTTTTCTCACTTTCTACTAATTTTAAAATAAACACGAATAATAAGAAGATTTCAAGTCGTCCACCTAACCTATATTATCCAAACATGAATGTCACAGAATATAACAACGCAACAAAACAAAAACTAAGCTTTATTCCTAACTAGCCAAATGTACGTATATTTAAAACAAAAAGGACGTCATAAATTTATTAATCATAGGCATGCATCAAAATTTACTGGTACATATAAATTATTCAGATACAATAGCGATGCTTGTTCATATAAGAATTTCCTGTTTACAATGCGCTGTAAATAAGCGGGTACCAACATAAAAGGTCCTTTTAATCAAAATAAGTTTTATACAACTGAATGTTAAATATACATCAGCATGAAAGAGCAGGAGCAGGTGGAAAGCAAAATTTTAGTGATTTACAGATTTGTTGATCTTATACAAAGCTCAATTTACCTTACAGTGCAAAACAAAGGGTGTTGTAAGTAATTCAATAATCCAACTTTGTGTGGCAGGAAAGCGTCCACCGCAGGTGCACTTTTACCTGTAACGTTAATTTTTAAATCCGTATTTAACTTCGGGTTTAAGCACGTGCTTCTTTAACAATTCTAAGTTTTAACTACCGTCACTTGGATTACTCAACCTCTAGCCCGCTCGGCTATAGTTGCATTTCAATCAAGTTTGAAACTATAACTGAAGATAAAATGCTTAAATATTCATCGAAATGTATAAGTTATAATATCCCAGGGGATTACCCGATCTCTCCTTCACAGGAATTGTAGGTCTTAAATCGTTTTATTGTTGAGTTCGATGTCATTTTGTTTGTGTTCACGATGATCTGGTTATCGCGGTTTTGAAAGCGGCGTAGTTGTTTATGTTCATTGTGTACTCTTTATCGGTAAATTTATGAGTCGGTATCTATTGAGGTAATTTAGTATGGTTTCGGTTTCTTTAAACTCGTGTAAATGTTTACGAATGCGTCATACTAAGCTGGTTATTTACCAAAAACTGTCGGTACTTATTCTAAATTAATACGAAGTGTAAACTCCAAATGTTTATTACTGGTTTTATTTAATATGCAATAGGTGCTTCCCTGTTATTTCCGTGTCCTACTTTGATATTATGGTAAACTAGTCACGTTATTAACGTAATATTAATATAATATTTCCGTACTAAAATTCTAACTAACCGAAACTAGTAAATTCTTTCCTATTAACTATTGTTTGCTTAAATAACACACTAGAGTTACAAAGTATACGATGTGTATATTTACAAAATTGGATGGATTAATTTCTGCTTCAAGAATAGCTCATTATGAAATCTTTTCACTTGTTTTATTAAGCATTAAAGTTATGTTTCAAAATGCGTATTTATTTATATCATTCATAAAATATAACATTAATTTAGACGAATGAAATCTTTTATTTTAGTCACTTGCCGGTGTAAGTGATTAGTAAAATAAATATTTTTCATTGAGTGTGCAAAGTATTTATTTTACTAAAAATAGAATTTCGTTTTGGAAATAATAATAGCAATGATGCATTAAAACTTAATTGTGTAACAGAAAACTCGAATTTTCCTAATCTTGAAAGTAATGACTCGTATTTTTAACTAATAGAATTGTTTAGTACACAATTTTTAATCAGACAAGTGTTAACAAGCGAATGCCGTATTTATAAAAAAGTCAGAAGATATTTTCAACGAACTTCGTTCGTTTATGAAATCGATTTGTCGTCCGTCTGTCTGTCCGTCTGTCCGTCCGTCTGTCCGTCCGAGCCCTTTCTAATGGTCGGACATCAATGTGTGATACATCAATCGATTCAGCTCGGTGTCCTGAGCTTAAGTTTTGATGTCAGTTGAAATCGGGCCACGGGGACGCCGTGCCCCCGCGATATTCCGTCGGGAAAATTAAAATTTCAAATAGGTCCAAAATTAAGGTGCGATACATATTTGGACTCCCCTAACATAGCTGAGTCAAAATATGGTACCCCCCTACTAAATCTGACCACGTATACCCGACCTCCCCGGGGAATTAATTTTTAACAAAAATTTCAAATAGGTCCAAAATTAATGTGCGATACATATTTAGAATCCTCTGAAAAAACTGAATCGAAATATGATGCCCCCTTATTTACACACACACACACAAACACACATACATACATACATATATACATACACACACACACATATATAGCTTTTAAAATATTTATTCAATAAAATAAAATATATTAAAATGTCTCTTTTATTGTTTATAAATTTTTGTATTTTATCTGAATACTTATAATTATTACAACATAATAATTTTAATTTCTTTAAGTTGTTTTAAAGTAGGTCTACATTTGGAAGTTCGTTGCGACAATGCCTTGCATTTTCAACTTGTGTAAGTATGTTTTGGTGTATAACTACTTAAGTGATCCCGAAATAAATTCCTACGTATTGTTGCACCCCGCTTCAATATGGAACATGTTTCAAAGAACTAATTTTGAATGCAAAAAAGTTATGTACTATTTATCCAGGTAAATAATTATTTCCTATTAAAACGTGGAAATGATCGATTAATCCACAGAAAGATGCAATTTGACGTATGAGAAATAAAGAATTTGATAAACAAAAAATGCCGAAATATTCCTTTGAAGGATGTATGTTTAATGCTCAAATTGATTTCAAACTTGAAAATTATAGAGAAGATGCAGGAAAAATCTCTGTAAAATATGGAGGACAAAATTGTCTGCCAGTCAAGCAAATCAAAAGAATTATTGAAAATTTGGAGAAACTGTTTCAGTGTAAAATGAAGAAAGTAGTGGTCGTTCAGTAACTAATCATTGCAGCTGTTAGGGCAAGTGTAGCTGATAATTTATACAAAACATCATTTCAGCATTGTTCACAGCAACTAAACATTTCAAAAACCACATTGTTCAAAATTATGCATAAAGGGTTACATTAGAAAGCATACAAACTCCAGTTAATTCCCGAACTGAAGCCAAACGATCACAATTTACGTCAAACTTTTGTCCACTGGCCTTTCAAGCGAAAAGAAGAAAACTATAATTATTATGCGTTAATCATTTTCAGAGGTGTAGCACATTTTGAGCTTGATGGATTTGTTTGCATTTGTCGAATTTGGGGAGAAAACAATCCAAAAAAGATTGTGAAAAAGCCAATGCGTCCACGAAAAGTTGCTGTTTTGTGTGAGTTTTGCGCTGATGGAATACTTGGATCGTATTTTTTCGAAAATGAAGCTGATTATACTGTCAACAGAGAACGGTCTGAATGATATCAAAGTTTTTATGGCATGAATTAGAGAACACGAATGTGATCAACATGTAGTTTCAACAAAACGGTGCTACGACACAGCCATCGGAAAAATCAATCTTCTGCGTCAACGATTTAGCAATCGAATAATCTCTCGTAAAGCAGACATCAATTGGCCGCCCAGATCCTGCGGTGTAATGTCTCTAGATATATTTCATTGCGGTCATTTGAAAGACATTGTCCACGCTAATTATTCTGAAACGATTAATAATTTCAAAATAAACATTCAAGAAATTAATGCGGAGATATTTAGATACTTAGTAAAAAAAAATGGTCAGCTGCCGTTCGCTCAGAGCAAATCACTTGTCCAATTTTATTGCACGTTACTAAATCGATTTGTACTTTCAAATAAAATAAAGTTATTTAAAATTCCAATAATTAATGTGTTTAATTAAACATTTCAAAATGACACCCTAAATGGAACACCTTTACTATTTATATACTAACCTTTTTCGTCGTCGTATAATGGCGCAGATTTTACAAGAACAACCAAAGCGAAGAACAATAATAATATGGTATTCATTTTTCCTTTCACTTTAATGGAAGATTTGACGTTACACTTCTTATAACACCATTTTACCAATGAGGTTTCCGCTGCCGTTGAACTGTATAAGTATTTAGCGTGGTTAGATAAGGCAATCTTATATGATTCATCGTTGGAAGGAAAAATTCCCGTTCTATTTTAAAATGTATAGTTAAATATGTACCAATAAAGGTGAATAATAGTAGAAGTTTATTACTTAAAAACAAAGAGAGATTATAGTACGGTTTTTTACATGTATTTTATATTAGTTTTCTAATAGCTTGTATTAACATTGAAAAAAGTCATATTTTCCATTATCATTAGGTTTTCAGTCCTGGAACTAATTGAACGCGTATCTTCATTGTTTCCTATTCTGAGCTAGCTTACACACTTCCCTAAAATTTCCACAGCCTACATCTTTCACTATCTATGTATAATAGTTTAATATAGGTTTCCATTTACCTCAATTTTTCCTTTCTCTGGCTTCTACTACATCCCGCACTATTACTTCATGCCTTATAGAGAACGTGCCCTATCATTCTATCTCTTCTATTTTTTACTGTTTTTTTTCTTCCCTTACCATTTCTAGTACCTGTTTGTTCTTAACCTTGTCAGTACATGATATCTTCGTCATACGTCTGTGGCACTACATTTCAAGGGCTTCTACATTTTTCTTGTCCGCTCCTCCTACTGTCCACGTTTCACAATCACATAATGTGGTGCTCCACACATATATTTTTAGCAAGCTTTCTTTTGTTTTCTTGTTTGTTGTTTTCGAACACAGTGGTCGCCTCTTCTTGTTGAATGCTAATGTGCTAATCTTTGTTTTATTTCTTTTGCACTTTTTCCATGTTGCGTTATTTGCAGAAATTCTTAACTTATTGTAACTTCACGTTTTCTATTTGTATTCTGGTTTTTCTCCTGTTTTCTTCTCACTTACATACTAGTCCCTTAGTTTTATTTTTGTTAATTTTTATAAGTTATTTCTCTGTTAGTACTACTTCCATTTCATTAAGAGCTGTTTCTAGCTTATCTTTGCTAGATGCTAATACCACTATATTATCTGTAAATCTAAGCTATCAACCGTTCGTGCCTGCATCATAATTGCAAATGTCTTTGTGCATTTGACAGTATTCAATGCCCCTTCGATATGCATCCCTGTCTCAGTTGTTTCATAATATTTACTTCTCCACGCTCCTGCTATAATTCTACTATCGCCGTTGCTTTTTGTATAAGCTATGTACTAGTCCTATAAATCTTTTTGAGTATTTCGAACATTTGTGCCATTATATATTGTCGAATTTTTTTTCAGGTCTATAAACCCTATATACATCTTTTCTCTTTTTTCTATTATTTTCTCCATTATCACCCTTAAAGCTAAAGTGGTCATTATGTTCCTCTGTTTTGCCTAAAGCTAAATTAATGTTCTACTGGTGTTTCATAAGGCCCCTTTTTCGTTCCATTTTTGTACAATTCTAGTTAATATTTTTTACACGTGTGCTTTCAAACTTATTCTTAAAAATTTTAACATCTATCCTCACGTGCATTGACTATGTTACTTTTTAAATCTTTGGTATTTGGTCTATCTCATATATGGCCGACAATTTGGAAGAAACGTTCTGTCACAACTTGTCCAGCGACTTTCGGCGTTTTTGCTTACACCTTATCTACACCCGGTACCTCATTATTATTCAGAATCTTTAATACTAGGTCAAAATCGTCTCTAAGTATAGAATATCCCCAAGTCGTCCTTTTTGATGTCTGATTCCTGTTCTAGTGTTTCTAATTCCCTCTTGCATATAAATATTCTTGCCATCTATTCACTTTCTCTATATTTTCAATAACGATGTTTCTTCCCGCACCCCTTATATTTTTGTTATAGTGGTATATAATTCTAAAATTCGTTATAATTAGTTTGTATGCTTCGTCTGTATTTCCTATTTTCATCTTAGTTTATACCTCTTTGCACGTTTCCGCAATCCATTGTTTCTTAGCTTTTCTGCATTTACGAATAATTTCCCATTTTATAACTTTATAACTCTGCGTAGTGGATGCAAAGATTTTAATATAGTCTCAAGATACATTGCATTACTTTGACGAGAGCTGCAGCAGATAAAGACGGGCCATATAGGACTACTTAAAAATTGATAGATTTTATTTTCAACCAAAAAACCTGTATATTCTTTTAGTCTTCTTATAAGGGAATAGACCAAACTGAATTTTGTAAATCTAAGTTTTGAAAATATCATATTGCCTTCCACCTAATCAAGCTAAAATGAGTAGGAGCACTATGATATTGTGGTTTCGTTCCTTGATTTTTCTATCCTGCATCTAGGCATAAACAATTCCTGCCGTCATTCTTTTTCACCACCACAAGCAAATTTGCAAATGCATCGAAGATCTCTTTACCATACCCTGCTCTAACATGTTGTTTATTTCTAGATTATTCTGCTTCCTATACCGCTGGTATCGAATATATTGTTAGGACTCCATAATCATTCAAGCCTACCTTCCATATTTATTGTAATATTGGTAATTGTTCGATATCTACGAGTCGTTGTTGAGATGTCAATGGAAACGTCACGTTTAGAATGTTTAATCTACACTATCAAATTATTTTTCTTCAAGGGAATAATATTTTTCATTAGGAAATTTTTATGTTGCATTATAAACACCATTAAAGATTAAGTTATTAAACATTAAAGTTGCACTTCAAATCAATGTACCCAGATTTTGCAAATCCTTTAAGTTTTAGCATTAAATTCATTTCAGCTTTATTAAAATTAAAACTTTATCTTGCAGTAATTCATTATTGTTCATTTATTTTCAATTTTTGAAGCGATTGTAGTTATCTATTTTCTTCAGAGTAGCAATAAATCTTCAAAGTCGTCAATTAAACTCGTCTGTTTACTATAATACTTCATCACTTGACATTAGGCGAGCATAGTGACGTTTACAACGAGTATTACACAACTGACCATTAACTGTACCCTTTAATTGTTTATATAGGATCGAGCCTTGGAACGTCACACGTCTAGAAACTTCGAGGTAAGACTGGTTTTTATTCCTACATTTTAATTGGTTTAAAATATAGGATCCTCTGTTTACGTAGGATCTAGAATCGTTCTAAACGATGCAACATTTACAGAATGTGTCGTTCAATTGTCCCAGGCTATCTTTAGTTAATACATTTACTGACTCTTTATTTTATCTTTATAATTTATTGCCGTGGTTCGCCTTAATTATTACGACTTTAAGATTTATAGCTTTCGTTAATTGTGATATTTTATAATGTTGGCTTCTAATTTGAAAGTTTATTTACCTTTATTGGATTCTTCTAAAGTACGTTCAATGTACTCTACTTTTTTCATTAAATATTATACACATGCTTTCGCCAACAATACGACCGTATGTTTAGCATTAAGAGGAGAAAGCAATTGAATATTATATATGTGCCTCCCGCAATTTAAATGCACTTTTGTATTATATCGCATTCTTGATAGGGTATTTGAACACGATCAAACGAAATTTTTTGAAAACACGATCCAATAATTACATTTACTTGTTGAGTACTTTTTGTATAAAACTGTTTTAAAAATAATTTTTTTATGCACGCGGAATATTGTGAATACCATTGTCTCTATCTAAAACACGGTTAATTACGACATAAAGATGAAACTTCTTTATTCACGTGTTTATGCTTTCATAATCCAATATACTGAGTGTTTTTAGTAATACCTTAAGAAATGTATATGTAGAAAATTTGACCTTCTTTTAAAATTTTTCTTATTTTGCTTAGGTGCGCAGTGTTTGTTTACGAAATGATGCTAGATGACCTTTTAATGCCATTAATCACACGTGGTTGGCAACTCTTAAAGTGTGAATCTACATAGTAGTGATAGTTAAGTTTATCCAGGTTTTATTATTACGAACATTGGGTTGCGCATTAATTTTGTTAGTAATTTATTGATAAAAATTGTGCTATTTTGAAAATCAATTTCCGTTAAATCTTATTATTATAAAATATGATAAAGATGCAACTTATTCTTTGTTTAGTAACTTTGAATTAAATCCAAATTCTTATCTGACTTTTTCTTGCTCACTTGAGAATTTTTAAGCAGAGATGCCACAACTTGAAACTCACTTTCTTTATCGGACCTTATCCTAACCTGCTTTGGATAACACAAACTTCCAAAATTTACTAATCTTTCAACAACACTAACAAATAATTCTTACTGATAGGCTTTCTTTCTGAGTTCCATTGAACGTACAATCGGCTAGCAAGCAGTTGATTTCTGGAGATTCTCCAAAAATAAGCATCATGTCAACCATTTCGTTTTTAGAACAATTTATTTTGATAAAAATTAGATAAAGAGAACAACAACCGGATAGGACAAGGTGGTGTAACGAACTGGAACTAGTTAGCAACCTTATTTATAAATATCTTTCCACCACTGAAGAAGATATGAAGAAAGGAATACGCGTTGTGTATGAATCAATTACAGCTGAAATTCACAAGTCAAACGTTCTTTTTCTGACTGTAGTCAATATTGTTTGGCTATGCATGTCTAAGCGTTTATTTATCGTATTTGTTTTTTATGTACTTATTTGTTCAAGATTGCATATTCGTTATATTTTTTACGTCAGTTCTATTCAGTATCAGTTGTTTTATATTTTTCTTCAAGTTCTTCATCTGTGTTTCCTTTAAGTTATTTAATCAATTTTTAGTTTCTATTTGTTTTTCAGTCGTATTTTACTATTTGTTACTATTAATCACATTTTTCGATTCAATATTTTTTGCGTAAGTGCCAATATCCTAAGAGCGGTTCGTTTTATCCCTTAAAACCTTATATCATTTATTATCTACTTTTAACTAGAAATCAATTTGTAAGAAAATATATACAGGGTGTTCTATTTGAAAAAACACATAAAGCAATTGCTTTGTATAGCATTGCACTTTTTGAAAAGTTTGGGACATGTTTATAACTCGACTATTAAGAAAAGTTGAAGACGTAACAGATTTCAAAAATAGCAACAAGATTCCAAAGTTAACTCAATTTAGACATAATGATGACAATATGTAACTCTAGACTGGTTACACTTAGCCACCTAGAAACCCCATACATTTTAGTTGTAAATGTCATGGGGAATCCGAATATGTAAAAAGAATTTTTTTGTGAATCATCCTCAATACGCCTGAATATTTTTAGAATACTGATACAATGATTATGTATAACAGTATCAAAGTTGGTTTTGACATCTCTATCAATTAGTCCACGCACCAAATATCCATTCCGTATATTTTTTGGACACTTTATTCTATTTCCACCCGACAGCTTGTTCCAATATTAACCTGTGCATTTTTCCATTGGCTTTGCTGTCCACTTTGACTTAATGCATTTTTAATAGCTATTTTAGTTTTAACTTGTTTCTGGTCGTTTTAATCAATATTTTATTCGTCAAGGTGTTAACTAAATCGACGTTATAATTAAAATGATAAATTAGTGTCGATGTATGTATCTATTTTGTTAGATTTAATTATTACATGAAAATTTTTACATCACTTAATTGAGGCTACAGTTTTTTGGAAATTTTATAATGCTCCAGCTAATGTGCATTATCGTCAGTGGCGGATATAAGGACCCCGTTGACTCCGCAATGCGGACGGGCCGCGGCCATTCAGGGGCCCATTGCCCACCGAAAATTATAATTTTTTTTTAAAAGTATAAGGCTAAAATTTCCAAGGCAGCTTTATTTGAAATATAACTTATAATCAAATTAATAAATTATAATCAACTGTTAATATTGTTTTAACACATGTAGTATAGTATGTCAGAGTTTTCAATTTACGGCAACTCTGAAATTTTAAAAGAGAATTAGAGAAAGAAACCAAGTAAAATGCATGCACTATGCACGTATCATTGGTTTGTTAAATGTTCCATCAGTTCTTATAAATTGGCTATACAATACTGTAATCGACAACAGGTATAAGCAAAAAGCGAATACAGATAGGGCTATGACGGTGTCACTTGGATAATGCATGAATAGTAAATACGAACACATTCTTTTTCTCAAAATTCATAACTTCAGTTCGCAGAATTTTCAATTGACTATGCGATCTTTGGACTTACAAAATAAACAATGTTAGTCTGAAGTATGATATTTTTCGAAGGAATTTATTCTTTAGTTCAGTTTGAAATTGCAACAGTATACAGTGTAATACGTTCAACTGTATGAACTGTGAAAATGAGTGCAACTAACTAGTAGAAAATATCTTAGTGGAGCACAAAAGCGGAAACGGTTACAAGCAAAAGAGGTAGAAAGAAAGAAGTTGCATGCATTTTTTAAAAAGCCGCAAGCTGCTTCTAATTTAGGTCATTTTATAGATACCTCAAAGATAGGGATGAAAGATGTTATAAAATCAAAAATTATTAATTTGGGTTGTAATAGACCAAAAGGATCTTTTCCAAAAGATGCGAATAACAGATCTTTTAGTGAGAATTACTACTATAAAACAATAAAGACGGGACAGAAATTAGATAGGTAAACTTTTGTGTTTTCATTTTACTAAATATTACATGATAAAAAGCTTTTATCAAACACAGTGCATGAAACAAGTTTTTCTTGATTATTAATTTATTATTTAACGTACTATTCGGTATTCGTTCCTGTATCTAGATATTCTTGTTAAAATTCTAGGCAATTGTTATGTTATTCCGATATGTTTAATGGAGTATTCTGTCAGCAGCCGCGGCTACTCCATGGGGGCTCAAAGGCTAGAGCCTCTCAGGTTATTTTAAGGAATAGGTACCGTAAATAAACTTTTCGACATAAATTAATTCATCGTAAAATGATTACTCAAAACTAGAGATCAAATGCATAAATGCTTTCAGCTTGGCATTTTTAAGTGGTCTCAGTAAATAAATTGTAAATGCTACGTTTACAATGATGTATGATGCCGGAAACAGATATAAATAGTAAACATATCCCGCCGCGTCCTTTCGTAAGCAACCACATCTAACCGTTTTAATGAAAATTAACACCAAAATGCATATGATTCTTTTAAGATCAAATGATCAAATGTAACACTGATATTAATATTTTAAAATTATTTAAAACATTTGCGTTTCTCACTATATTCATTTTACATGCAACATTTAAACAATAATAAATAAATACCTGTCCTAGACATTTTGACAGTGCTTTCTTCACGTTAACAGAACTCCTTGATTCTTTATAGTACATCGGTGTAAGGGAAGGCTCCATTCTATTGAGCCCGGCTTCAATGTAAATTTTATAGGAAATCGAACGACGACGAATTCTGTCGAACGCAAATAATAACAGCTTCAGATAGCTTTAACAGGGCTCTCATCATTAGAACCCTTAGCCGCAGTATCTGTTAGTATTTCAAGGCGTGTTTGTTGTTGTCCGGTACTAATTTGCGTGAACGTAGAGATTATTTCACTTGTTTTCGTTAAAAGTAAAGACTGTGTCTTGTTTTGTGAGTGTAGTCGTAGTGTATAATTTTGATTATCATTTTGAATTATTCAAGATAACTGAAAATAATATTCGTAATATAGTCGAAATTAAATTTAAAACTCTTCCATTAGCAGAAAATGCGAAAATTAAGAACTTAGGCCGTCCGACACCGGATTTAAATCTGAAACAGGTAGATAAGGTTGGAAATCGTAGTTTCACAAGGCATTTTTCAAAAAAAATTTATAAAAAGTGTCAGTGGATTTCCAGAAGCTCTTAATCGAATGCTCTATTTTGTTTTCCTTGCCATTTATTTTATTGTGACGGAATGGACAAAACATGGTCGGAAAGAGGCTTTAAAGATCTGAAGCATATAAACGATAAAATAAAAAAACATGACAGTAGTAAATACCATATAAAGTCTTTCACGGATTTGGCTATGCTAGGTTCTGTGAACATTGCGGTTCAGTTAGATTCCGCATATAGGCAGAACATTATGAAACATAATGAGCAGGTGACTAAAAATAGATACATTTTAAAAAAATTATCAATTGTATTAAATTTTGTGAAAAGATAGAATTGTCATTGAGAGGACACAATGAAAAGGAAGATTCCGAAAACCGTGGAATTTTGTTAGAATTACTTGATTTTACTTCGGAATTGAATGTAATTTTAAAAGGGCTCCGTCAACTTGGCCCCCCTCCAAACGATTTATTGAAATGTAGCATGTGCACCAGAATGTACTAGTCTTGCACCACCTTGCACCACCAAAATAATAGCTTGCACCATGCTGGAAAAACAATTGCGGTAATTTGTTTATGAGGGGGGCTAGAATGACGCTAGCCCCCCTCCATTCGAATTTCAAAAAAATGATATGTGCACCAGTTAGGGAAAAGCTTGCACCACCTTGCACCACTAAATTTAGAGCTTGCACCACTTTAGAAGATTAGATACAGGACCTTTTCTCGAGGGGGGCTAGAATGACGCTAGCCCCCCTCCAGTCGAATTTCAAAAAAATGATATGTGCACCAGTTAAAGGATAGCTTGCACCACCTTGCACCACTAAATTTAGAGCTTGCACCACCTTCAATAAGTCGTTACATTATTATTTAATATTATTTTACATAAAACACTGCCAAACTCCAAGGTTTCTGAATTGTACTACCAAAAGAATTCTAAGCAGATCCAATGCCGAAATGTTTTCTTGCGCTTCTTTTATTCAAAATAGTGCAACTATATTTCATTTAATTATAGGAGTATTATCTAATAACAAGGTGATTAATAATACTGACTTTAGGACAGGATCAGGACGTTCTACAAGAGGCTTACTAATGCACTTGCAAGGTATTACAGAACACGTAATAAACCGCATGATTTAGGGGTGTCAAATTTAAGTCAAATTACAACCAAATATAGCAGAATTCAGTTTTAAGCAACATACAGAACCACACTCGTAGACAGATACTTCCGGAGAGGTCATGCACAAATTTTTTAATTTAATTACATTTCTATGGATGTATCTATCTACAATACACTAACTCCTCAGCTTAACTTTCTATGAGTTTCACAAATTTCTCTTTCTAACTTATGACTGACGGCCTATCAATTTTTTTGTAAAATGTCACTTCCACCGTTTTTTAACTACGTCATAACTGACATTTGTTAAACTTTGAATTTCGAATCGTTCTGGATATTAATTTTTTTTATTAACCCTTGAATTTCAGCACATAGGGTACATTTACTTAATCTTTTATTTTTAAAATTGCGAAAAACAGTCTTATCGTATGTTGCGGGATTTGAACCCGGTATCGTCGGACTGATAGCTTCTTATACATACCTATAGTGCGTTTAACGAACAGATTCAGTAAATGCTCCTCCCATAAATCAGCGCCAAGTTTAAATAAAGATTTTGTATTGGTTGGCCGGATTCAAACAACCACACACTTCAATTTGTAACATTAACCTACAAATGTCAATTAGTTTTTCGTGTTTGTCTTTGCTTTATTTTTTATTCATTCGTCTTTCGTAGTTTTTGCGCTTGTACTTTTTTTTTCAAAAACAGTATTTTTCAATACTTATTACATTTGTGTAGGTTATTAACAATTAATTACCTGTAAATCAAGCTTATGCTCAGTTTGTACTGCGCAACTAAGCCCATCCTATTATTTTAATTACTGAATCTGTTCGTTAAACGCACTATAGGTATGTATAACTCAGACATCTTGGATACTAAAGATTTATTTTTACATTTTTGAATTATTTGAATCATTTCCAGCAACCCATACATTTAAAGGGTTTTTTATAAAGTTTTGAATAAAGCTAATATTTGATCTTTTCGAAAAAATCACTTTTCTCAAATACCTACGAAATGTATAAAAATTTTTGAATTCCAAACCGGTCATTGGTTATTCTCTCTATAAATTGCCAAGGAATTAATTTTTGTCTACTATGCTTCTGGAACTCTCTCCTGCCAGACAAAATATTACTATTTTTCTAGAGGCGTTTAGTCACTGACGGCCAATTTCTCTATCGACATTATATGCAGCCCGTTCTTAGAAATTCCGCTATTGTTGGATAATAAGGCATTTGAATTTTTCACCCGCCGAATTACATATTTATTTAATGCAATAAGCGATCAATTACAAATGCAAATGTTCGCTTCTTCAAAATTTACCGAAAAAATACGTTCAAGTTTTGAGCATTGAATTTTTTGAAACTAATAGTCTGAAGCCTTTTATTATTTAAATTAATGTTCAATTGTCCTAAGTATATTCAGATATGTATTTTAATTCACTATCAATCTTGTTCCTTTCAATTTCATTTATTTTTTGCTAAAATTTTTAGAATTGTGAAAGCTATTAGCAATACGAATTAATCTTTTTTATAATCAGAAAATTTATTTTAATTTCAAAAATTTCTTTTAAAAATGTAGGTATTAGAGATATATTTTTAATTGTACTGTCCATTATCAATTTTATCTATTAGATGATATACATTTTTAGAATTAAGAAAACCTGTTCGAATAAGAGTTAGTCTTTTATATTTAAATATTAAAAAAATTAGTTTAATTTTGAGTTTAACATTTTTATGTGTTTGAATTCTTGAAATAAAATTATTTAATTAATTACTATTGATTAGTTACTTAATTTGAGCAAATTCAAATTTTATAGAAGTATATAGCTCATACAGAAGAAAATAATACGTAAAAATCTTTAGGTGAAAAATAAACTAAGAAACAACAATGAAATTAATTATCAATCTAACTATAATAAGGATACCTACCTATGATTCTAAGTAATGCTCAGCAATAAATTCAATCTTAACTAGTACAAACTTTTTCCGATTTCCATATATAATATTGACTATTCCAAGATTAAATAGGAAATGTTTTGTAGATGTGGTTGTTGAGTAATAATCGTTATTTGGAATTCAAAAATTTTTATACATTTCGTAGGTATTTGAGAAAAGTGGGAAAAGTGATTTTTTCGAAAAGATCAAATATTAGCTTTATTCAAAACTTTATAAAAAATTCTTTAAATATAGGTTGCTGGAAATGATTCAAATAATGCAAAAGTGTAAAAATAAATCTTTGGTATCCAAGATGTCTGAGTTATACATACCTAGAGAAGCTATCAGTCCGACGATACCGGGTTCAAATCCCGCAACATACGATAAGACTTTTTTTCGCAATTTTAAAAATAAAAGATTAAATAAATGTACCCTATGTGCTGAAATTCAAGGGTTAATAAAAAAAATTAATATCCAGAACGATTCGAAATTCAAAGTTTAACAAATGTCAGTTATGACGTAGTTAAAAAACGGTGGAAGTGACATTTTACAAAAAAATTGATAGGCCGTCAGTCATAAGTTAGAAAGAGAAATTTGTGAAACTCATAGAAAGTTAAGCGGAGGAGTTAGTGTATTGTAAATAGATACATCCATAGAAATGTAATTAAATTAAAAAATTTGTGCATGACCTCTCCGGAAGTATCTGTCTACGAGTTTGGTTCTGTATGTTGCTTAAAACTGAATTCTGCTATATTTGGTTGTAATTTGACTTAAATTTGACACCCCTAAATCATGCGGTTTATTACGTGTTCTGTAATACCTTGCAAGTGCATTAGTAAGCCTCTTGTAGAACGTCCTGATCCTGTCCTAAAGTCAGTATTATTAATCACCTTGTTATTAGATAATACTCCTATAATTAAATGAAATATAGCGCAAGAAAACATTTCGGCATTGGATCTGCTTAGAATTCTTTTGGTAGTACAATTCAGAAACCTTGGAGTATGGCAGTGTTTTATGTAAAATAATATTAAATAATAATGTATCGACTTATTGAAGGTGGTGCAAGCTATAAATTTAGTGGTGCAAGGTGGTGCAAGCTATCTTCTAACTGGTGCACATATCATTTTTTTGAAATTCGACTGGAGGGGGGCTAGCGTCATTCTAGCCCCCCTCGAGAAAAGGTCCTGTATCTAATCTTCTGAAGTGGTGCAAGCTCTAAATTTAGTGGTGCAAGGTGGTGCAAGCTTTTCCCTAACTGGTGCACATATCATTTTTTTGAAATTCGAATGGAGGGGGGCTAGCGTCATTCTAGCCCCCCTCATAAACAAATTACCGCAATTGTTTTTCCAGCATGGTGCAAGCTATTATTTTGGTGGTGCAAGACTAGTACTTTCTGGTACACATGCTACATTTCAATAAATCGTTTGGAGGGGGGCCAAGTTGACGGAGCCTTTTAAAAGAACATTTACACAAAGCGAGTGTATTTAAAGGTACATCAAATATATGCAAAACGAGATTTTAAAAAGCATGCTTGCAGTGTGTCGTCAAGAAATTCAAAATCAAATTAAAGATAGTGAATTTTTGGCAATTCAGTGCGATGAGACGACTGACATTTCAAATCAATGTCAAATGGCAATTATAGTTAGATATTTCTACAGTGGAAATATTTATGAGAGATTTTGGACATTTCTACGAGTAATAGATAAAACAGCTAACTGTTTAACAAAGTGTATTGAGCAGGAATTAGATAAATTAATATTAAACTCGCCATCTAAACTAATCGCTCAAACTTATGACGGTACAAATATATGAGTGGTTCTGCTAGTGGAGTTCAGTCAAAAATAAAACTTAAATATAAATATGCCCATTTTGTTCACTGTTATGCTCAACAATTAAATTTAATTATTAATTAATTAATTATTAATTAAATAAGCAACTAGTCAAAATGCTAAAGTTAAAATTTTATTTTCTAATTTATCCGCAATTCCTCATTTTTTTCTCATTCTACTCACAGGTGTATGTGCTAAAAGAAATAGTGAATCGAAAATTTCCCACTGTTGCTGCTACACGTTGGAATTATAATATTCGTATTGTGAACGTCGTATATGAGAATAGAGAAAAACTAATCGAATGCTTTGAGGAATTAGAAGAAAAATGCAATAAAACTATTACCTGCAGAGAAGCATATGGTTTACGTCGAATTCAGGAAGATCTTGATTTTGTGTTTTTTCTCAATTTATTTCATAAAATTTTTCCACATGTTGACATATTATTTAATCAGTTTCAAGCTAGAGATACAGACAGTGTTGCACTGAAGAGAAAAATGGAAGACTTTGAAAGGATAATAGGAATCTGCTAGAAATTCAACTTATGAGATACAAAAAAAATATAATCTGTAATGATACTAATCGAAGAAAAATTAGTAACGTTGAAAATCGGAATTTTATTGCTAAAGAAGTGTGCGATACAATAGTTGTTCAGATGAAGGACAGGCTCTCATACCGAACTCATTTAGAAGCCGCATTTTTAGTAGACGTAACTAATTTTGATACTTACTCAAAACAATTTCCTACATCGCATTTCCAATCGATTGTTAAGTGTTATCCGATGTTACAGCCAGACAAATTGAGGACTGAATTGGAAGTGATGTTGCCAAGAACGGATTTTAAAAATATTTTATGCGGCCTAAACATGCTTTCCTGGTTGACCTAAAATGGATTAAACGAAACATTTAGCGATACAATAAAATTATTAAGAATTATAGTCACTACTCCAATGTCCACTGCCGAATCTGAAAGATGTTTTTCAACTCTTAATAGGAGTAGAGCATAATTGACAGTTCTGGCCCCTCAATTGCTCCCAAAACCGTCATTTGCTCCCTCATTTGCTCCCTCATTTGCTCCCAAAACCCTCATTTGCTCCCAAAACCCTCATTTGCTCCCACATTTACATGTAAATCCCCATAAGGAGCAAATGAGGAGGAGCAACTATCTCCTTCCTCATTTGCTCCCTCATTTGCTCCCAATACCCTCATTTGCTCCCTCATTTGCTCCTCATTTGCTCAGCCTTGTGGACCGCCTTGTGGAAATGAGGAGAATCTCTCATTTCCTCCCACATCTGGACCAAATAGTTTTCTTCGACTAGCCATTTTCATCTTTCGAGATAAATATATCGTGCATTTTCATCTTAGCATCCTCATTTGCTCCCACATCTGAACCAAATAGTTTTCTTCGTCTAGCCAATGCATCTTTCGAGATAAACCTATCTTGTTTGGTATCAATTAATATTAGAATTTTCTCCACTACCCGAATCTTTAGGAATTTTTTAGATAGCATCACCCCCAAGGGAGCTACCCTGATTTTAAGATTTCTTACCAGTTGCGATTTCCGACCGTCCTTAAACATTTTTTTAATCATGCGATACATTAAATTAGTCTAAAATTTTACGTAGAATTCGAATCTGCAAACAGATTTAAAATCGGACTACTCCTTACAAAGTTACACACATACCTTCTAGCGAGCATACCGCGACCGTACCACTACTCGCTTTTAATGTTACACCATACTTTCTATCTTGTTTAGCTCATCTTTCGAGATAAACCTACCTTGTTTGGTATCAATTAATATTAGATTTTTCTCGGCTACCCAAATCTCTTTAAATTTTTTAGATAGCGCCATCTCCCAGAGAGCTACCCTGATTTTAAGATTTCTTACCTGTTGCGATTTCCGACCGCCCTTAAACATTTTTTTAGTCATGCAATACATCCAACTAACCTAACCTAACATGGTCATGTGGTCATATGGTCATGTGGTCATATGGTCATGTGGTCATATGGTCATATGGTCATGTGGTCATATGGTCATGTGGTCATATGGTCATGTGGTCATATGGTCATGTGGTTATGTGAGCAGGATCCGAATCTGTAAACAGATTTAAAATAGGGCCACCCCTTACCATTTTACACACACCCTCTAAATTATAAATTTCCTGCGGCTCATACCTAAAAGGAAATCTAAAAACCATTCTTAAAACTTTTTATTACAGACAATTTTTACTAATACAGTTTAAATTTTGTAAACCACATTTCTAAATACATATTCACAATTTTTTATTCTTAACCTAGAACTTCTCATATCGACTTGTACTTATTAATATTTATTTCTAAATAGAGCACCTTTTCCAAAGACCAACCGGACCCGCATGTTTCAAATTCCTCTGATTTTGTTCTTATGGTTTCGCTTAAGACCTCGTACATATTTTCCAGATTACTAGAAGACGTTATAACCACATTTTTTGTGTTAAAGGATTTCACATCGGTAGTCTATTCCCCCATTTTGGTGTAAACGCCGTAGAGTTCGCAATAGACTTTTATTGCTGTATGTTGTATTCTTTTTTCATTTATTAATCGAATAAATTGCTCTTTCTGCTTCCAAAGAAACTCGGACACTCCATCGTCGACACTGGCGTTCTTTATGCGATAGCTAGCCATACGGTTGTTAAACGCTGTGCTAACCATTTCTACACCATCGTCGCTAGTAGCGGTAACTGATGCATTTTTATGTTTGTTGCTCCGTAGATGACCAGGGTATGCAGACTTTAACACCTCCATGTCGCACACTTTACATATAATTCGTGGTTGTTTCGTACAAGGCCCTTTAACAGCTGGCGGAGTTGAACGTTTACGGCTTAATGACATGCCGTGCTGTTTTTCCTTGTGTCGCTGTAAGCTGTCCATTCTCGTAAAAGCGATACCGCAAGTCCCACAGTTTAAGTACTTTGCTGCCGACGGATGTATAAGCTTAACCGTGGACGATGTTACACCACGACATTTGTTCTGGTGCCGTTTGAGAGCATCCCTCCTGGTAAAGTAGACGTGACAGGGCTCGCATTTAAAAACGTTTGCAGTACCATTTTAGTACAATCCAAAATCCGCACTATAAGACTTTGGTTAAACTTGTAAGCGAACTAACTTATAATTAAAGAATTTACTCTAGCGTACCTGCTTTATGTACCCTATAGAATGCATACCGAAGGTTTCCGAAGACACCCGAACGATGTTTGGGATTTAGCGGGGAACTAATTGACGTCATAATCCTTGCTGCTTGTCCAGTACATTTAGCGCCAATGCATGCACCTGGTTCGCATCGTCGATGGTGCAAATGCCGTTAGTAGAAACATCGGAAACGTCTTCCATGTTATACGGATCGCGTGCATATTAAAAATCCAAAAGGGTGGTAGCACACGCACACAAATTGTGTGCAAGTCGTGCTGTAGAAGATGCAGTGCTACTATAACCAAAAACTTAATAAAAACACTTTAAACCATTACTAAGGGAATACCAAACTTGTTGTCTACGTAATACTTTAGGAAATGGTGGGCTTGAATATTTTCTAAATGAATCACCAAGCGAAAGTATATGCTTAGCGGTATTAAAATTAACCATTATTTTCCCATTTTTACGACTGTGGTTAATTATAGATTAAAATTTAATTTGTTCACGTTCGAGCTTCTCGTAAACTAACATATTTTATAGCAACAATGCGCTGTATAATACATGCATACCCCTTCGCCGCGCTACTGCTATTCTTGTAATTGCTAGAAAAAGTCACTCTTCTTTTTACTGCTAGGGCCGCTAAAAAGCACCATTCCATACTTTCTTTATAAGTGTAGCACATCGCGCACTTTTTGTCGGATAATTAAATTTTTGTTTATGTAGGCTTTTACACTTTCGCTTATTTAAACATCTAATACAATTGATTAACCACTTTCGATTATTCTAACGGAGACCACCATACATCCCGCCGCACTATGGACCTCCACGCACTAACACCTGACGTATCTTTCCTACTATTTGTTAAACAAAAACTACCGGTATCGTCATTGTGGACGTAAGCAGATGTTTGTGGATATGTACGAGAATATGTACCCATATACATTAACCAGTCTAAGCTATTTTATTTAGTCCACGAAAACTACTATTTTTCTAAACCATAATTAATAATCGTCTTTACAGGTTCCACATTTCTACCATTACCCAATGACTGGTGCTACGTACATGGAAACTTTAATTTCTTATTGGAGAGAATTCTTATTCTCCCACGCACTGCTGCGTAGTTGCATGTCCATTCCTTTTGGAGGTATATGCTCGTTATAGGTTGTAAGACCCTCGGTTTTACTTAACTACAATTCGTGAGACTCCTTTAATCTTTTTAATCGTATCTTTCTCGCCTACAATACAGTAGGACTTAACATTACTACCAACAAATTCTAATACTGGACCCTCCCATTAGATACGTCTTTAATTTTCCCTACAACTTTTTTTGTTGACAAGTGTTATATTGTATTTATTATACGCAGGGTAGTCACTCTTTTAAGATAAATATATTTTGCTAGGTATCAAATAATATTAAATTTTTCTAAGGACCCCAAATCTGTAAATAGATTTTAAATAGGACCACCCCATACAAAGTTATGCGTTTTAAAGGCCCAAATACTAATTTTTGCTCATCTTTATTTAACACCATTTTTAAAACCTTTTTCGCTACCCAAGACATATGCTTTAGCCAACCATCTCTCGAGAAATCTAAAACCGCCGTGTCCTGCGAATACCACGTGGAGATAACACGTGTACTCTGTCAACCAGGATAGAAGCCGGAAGGATTTGGAAGGTGGGAGAAGAACTTAAAAATTATGGAATCTTTAAACTAATATATACAAATATAAACAACTATCTTATATCTTTACGCCCCCATGCGTAGATTGTTGTACTATTAGGAATGATGTACCTTTGTCATCTTCCTCGATAAACTAATTTTATTAATAAGCTGCGTATGCAAATCGTATTCTTTACTCCGGATACATACGCAGGCAAGTACTGATACCATCCAAATAAAGAATTGGATGCTTGATGACTGTTAACATCCGCTTCCCTCGTGTACGCCCACACACATCCCAGCCCATGAGCACCCCTGCGCATGCACACCCCTGCCCCATGCGCACCCCTGCGCGTACGCACCCCTGCCCATGCTCGCTGCCCATGCACACCCCTCTCTGTGCGAGTGCTATTTCGGGGTAACGTCACAGCCTTTTATAAATAAAGAACAATGTTATATACTATTATAAAATGTTTATTCTGACATTATACATAACAAATTTAAAAATATTCAATGCCAAGCATGGAGTCATTTAAACTTAATTTTAATACAAAGTTATACACAGAAGACAGTCCTTTCTTTATGTTTGTTTGCAGTGGTTTTAATTTTATCTAATTTTATTCGCAGCTTAAAATTTAAATCGACACCCAAGTCTTCTATCTCCTTTTCTAACCAATAGTTTGATACATAAAGACCGTCTAGGTTTTCGAATTGTAAAATGTACCGAAGTTTGCCTCTATATTTAAAGTCTTTGATTCCACCGACAACCAGATCCATTCCTTCGTGTAATTCTTGCAGCTTGTGACAATCTTTTAATCGCAGCTTTCCCACTATATCCTGCATACGTATCTTGTTAGCTTGATCGACTTCTTCTTGTCGGTATTGGAGAAAATCCTTTTTCTCCCACACACTGTTGCGTAGTTGCATGTCCACCACTTTTGGGAATATATGGTTGTTATAGGTTGTAAGACCCTCGGTTTTGAATGATCCGAAAGGTTCTGTACTAGGTAAATATACAATGTTTAGCGGAACCCCTTTGCGTGTGGTGTACGCTAAGGTTACGAAACCCGCATTCCTTAGTTCGTCTTTGTTATCTGCCATTTTGATAAATACGTTTTTAGAATAACCTTTTAAAAAGTATACGGATTTAGTACCATCCTTTTCTGCAAGAACGCCTACATAACTAGAAGAGTCTTTCTTACTAACCGCAAATGCTTACAGCTTGTACAACCCGGATGTATCTAAGTCAGTCCATCGGCACATAAAATAATCTTTTAATTCTTCCTCATTTTCTCTAATAAGATGTTCTTTGTCTAACACATCTTTGTATTGTTCGCGTATTGTCGCAGTGTTTTCCATGTAGTCCAATTTTCGCCTTTTTGCATCCATTTCCTCTAATTCCAGTTGTCTTTTCCTTCCACTTACAGCGTATGTCATACATAATGGGACCATTTCCTTTAGCGTAAACGGATAGAGTTTACTACCAATATTTGCGCGTTGTCGTACAACCTCTGGGCGAATGTTAGGTGTATTTATCAATCCCAATTCCGAAATGACTATTTCTTTTGGAATTGTAGAATATGGTGTTGCAGATTGTGTAAAATATGTACTACTTGCTTTAATGTAGCACTTGTGTAAGATTTTTATTTTATCTTGGCTGTTTTCCTCCTCTACTATCTCCAAATAATTTACGGGTAAATAGTTAAAACTAAAAGCCGAAAGCACATACTTTATCAACGTTTCCCTTTCTTTTGGTTTTTCGGACAACTTAATTTGCAAGCCCGTCAATTTCTTTGTATTGCCATTCCCCCAATACGCGTACTGTAGTAGGTTATTATACACTAAACAGCAGCTATTTTGTAGCTTGTCCGATAGCTTACTCCACATTTTGGCAAGTGGTACCGAGTACATTGGCGCCTTTAGGAAGTATAACTTACTATCTTCCAATAACGTTAAACAGTCTTTTAAGGGATTATACACCCGTTCCGCACTGACATAGCTTCCAATTGCACAGTTGTATATTGTCGCTTCCAATCGCGTAATACCATGTTCTTTGGCCAAAGTAGACGCAAATGTTTCCCTTAAACGTACATCTGGACAACGTAAAAAATCTAGTATATGATTGCCAAGTTGTTTATTAACACCAGGACTTGTTATCTGGCACACAAATTTGTTATATATCTTAATTCTTGCATTGGTTGTTAGCCATGTTAAACAATCAATTCCCACAGTTTTATCGTTGTCAACTATAATATTACACTTTTCTTCGTATTCGCCCTTATAGCAAAAGTTATGGTTTGTAGTTAAATAATTACACATCTCCATCTTGCTAAATATACCCGCAAAATCTTGGGTTACATCCATGTCAAAAGATAGAAATAATCTTTTCGAGTTCGTCTAATATATCTGGTAGTTCCTCCAATAAAGTTTCCTACTTAACATCTGCTAGTTCCACTTTGTATGGAACACATATAGGATTTTGGAATTTTTTATTAATGCATTCTAGGTCTTCTTTTCCGATAATTTCTTTTACTCTCTGGCCCATCTTGTTAGTGCTTTCCAGAGAAAACGGAAGCTTAGCTTTAACACCATGCCTAGCGGAAACAAATCGGTCAAACTTTCTTCGTAGATAGCTGTTAAATGCACCACAAATTTCTTTTTTTAGGATAAACATCCTTTTGTTTGCAGATGTTAGTTCGGCGTCAGAAAAGTCGCAAATTTTAACCAACATTATATTGTCACAAAATGGTTCTGTAATTGGTGTGTGTAGTCCACCAGTCAGCATCTGTTCGCCTTCGACATAACAAATATTACCAATATCTGTTACCAGATTATTGTTGCACATATTTTCTGTCAACAGCCATAATCCAAACCGACAAATGAGCGATTTGGATTATGGCTGTTGACAGAAATGAGGGAGCAAATGAGGGAGCAAATGAGGGTTTTGGGAGCAAATGAGGGGCAAGAACTGTCAATTATGCTCTACTAATAGGATTAAAACTTATCTAAGGAACACAATGACCGAAGAACGTCTTAATGCCTTAGCAATGATGTCAGTCAACAAAAACTTAATATATAACATCAACAATTTTGACGAAAAAGTTATAGACCATTTTATTGCTCAGAAAGACAGAAGGCTTGATTTCGTATACAAGCAGTAAAATTATTATTACGTAACAATTAGAGCACACTGTGTGACTTTTTGTACATAAACGTATAAACAAGTATACAAAAATCAATAGGTCTGTGTGAGTGAGTAGGCTGAATACACCAAACCACTAAAGGTGGGTGTTGCTTATGTTATTTTGTATTATATTCATGCCATAAGCAGTTAGAGCCCCTCAAATGAAATCACCACGAGCCGCCACTCACTGTCAGTCTTTTTGGTTATTTGCGAACCGCGATAATCCTGGTTTCTCTTCCTCTTTGGCGTGGATAACCGGAAAAATTAATGATTGGCAAGATTTAAGTGAAAAAATTAAATTACATGAAAACAGTAAAATTCACATTGACGCATGTATTGCATATTCTAATTAGTCTGGAAAAAAACTGTGGGCTTCGTATTAATTCAAAATATGAAAACATGCAAAGAAGTACTAAAAAGAATAATAGATGTTGTCCGAACATTGGCAATTTCAAACTTACCTTTTCGGGGACACAGGAAAAATATTAATGAATTATGCGACATGAAAGATATGAAAAATCAAGGCATATTTCTAAATGTTGTTAAGTTATTAGCTAGATACGATTCTGTCCTTGAAAGTCATTTAATAAATATCACAACTGAAAAATAAAAACCATTATCTTAGTAAAATTCATACAAAATGAATTAATTTCCACCATTTCTATTTCAGTTGAAAGTTGTATATTGAAGGATATTGAAAATTTCCCATTTTATTCTCTTATATTAGACACAACACAAGATGTAGGTAAGAAAGACCAGATGAGCCTAATTTTCCGATATGTAAATTTAAAGAATAATGAGTTAAAAATATATGAATTGTTTATGGGATTTATACATATGAAGGGACATTCAGCTCAAGAGTTTGAAAAAAAAGTTTTAACAGTTTTGGACGTGCACAACTTGTCTCTCAACAAATGCCGTGGCCAGGGATATAATGGTGCCGCAAATATGAGTGGTGAGCAGTGTAACACGCTTGTGCTTATCGTAGTTTTGTACTATAATATATAATTGTTTTAGGAAAATGCAATGGGCTTCGATCGTTAATAAGACTAAGACAAGCAAATGCCGAATATGTACATTGTGCTGCTCACAATTTAAATCTTATAATAAACGATTCTGTTAAACATATAGAAGCCATGCAAAAATTTTATGATGTCATTCAAAGCTTGTACACATTTTTTAGCGAAAGTTTACCAAGGTGGCAAAAATTAAATAGAGCAATGCATCAAAATCAACTAATATCGTTGACACTTAAAAAACTATCTCCAACAAGGTGGACTTCGCGATTTGACAGCGTAAAGTCTATTCAAATTAATTTATTATCAGTTTTGAAATGTCTATCTAATATAATTATTATTACAAAAGAGGAAGTAGACAAAACTGTAGCCATTTCCTTAAGAAACAAAATAGAAACCTTTGATTTCATCCTCATGCTTACTTTTCAATCGCATGTTTCTAATTATGTTAACTTGGTATCGAAATCAATGCACAGTCAAAACATCGATATGGAAACGGTACAAAATATGTTAGATCATATAATACGAAAATTTCAAAATATAAGAATCAATTTTCAAACTATTTATGATGAAGCGGTTAATCTGGCTTAGCAATGAAAAATTCCAACCACTCTCAAACAAAAACGAATAAAAAAGTTAAATAGTTTTTTGATGAAGTGGCCGCTGATGATCCTATTCAAAACCCGTTACAAAATTTTATAGTAACTGCATATAATGTATCTCTAGATACTGTCATTCAACAATTGTCTGTTCGATTTAGCATCTTTAAAACTATAGTCAATTATTTTTATTGTTTACACCCTACTCGTATATAAGAAATGACAGAGAAGGAAATAGTAAAAAATGCCGAGATATTTCAAGGAAAGTATGCCAATTGTAGGGCGGTTAATAAAGCTATCGGAAATAAATAGCGATTATTTCACCTTGTCCTTTGATATGCGCTGGTCGGTTGCTTGATGTGGAATTATCTACTTGATTGTGTAGCATGCCGTGAGATTACTGGGGACTGTAATACCAATAAACTCAGCCTTTTAATGAAAGGAATTGCAATTGACACACTACATTTATTTATTAATATGAAAAACTATTTACACAAAGAAGCAAAACATTTTGTCATGTAGCAGGAACGTCCTACCACACTGAAAATTGAACAAAAACTGTTACTGGACTTTGACGGAGCCGTCCGAAGACAAGACTACCGATCATGAACGGAGGAAACATTTGCATTCATAGGCGTACCATGGAATGCGTAAAGAGTTATACAAATTAAATATATAAATTAATAAACGCTTTAACACCAATGATATCTCTAAAAACTTTTCTTATGAAATCATGCAACTGCGAAGTGTTTTTGAGAATTCTTTGGCCAATTTAAACAGCATTAAAGAACTAGCCAATTTTATTTTTATTAAGAACAATTTTTTGGTAAGTAATTTACCAGATGTATGCATGTTTAGCTTTGTTACTATATCTGACTCTGCCAGTAACTATCACCACTGCGGAGAGATCTTTTTCGAAATTAAAGTTATTAAAAATTATCTCAGGTCACCCATGGTTCAAGTACGATTGTCAGATTTGGCTATAATATCCATTGAAAGTGAACACGCTAGTTCAATAGAAGATAACATAATAGATCAGTTTATTTCCACTGAAAAAAAGAAGATACTTTTATAGTTGAATAATCATTCACTTTATGACTCGTTCTTGATGCAGGCTGTAAGATATAAATTCATGATTTAAATTAACCACTTAGGTATTTCTTTTTTCCCTAGTATATTTAGCATTAAATAAGATTTTAAGTTGTTCATTTAATTTTCGCTATCCGTATGTTAACATTTAATATTTCTCAGTATTCTTAAGTACGTTACGTTACACATTCCTTTTGTTCTTATTATGCTTAATTAAATAATGATAATTATCATATATGACGTCTGGGTAAGTGCAATACCAGATAACAGACAATGAATATTAATCATACATGTTTACATGCGATGCATAATAATTGTAAGTCTTGAAGATTCTAAAACAAAGGGCCCCTTTTAAAAGTTTGCGTGGGGGGGGGGGCAACCAGACGTTATGTCCGCCAGTGATTATCGTATCTACAGGTTATAACCTGATATACAATTACGCATGGTTTGGGAAATTCACATTTGGAATAAACACAGTTTCTCCTATGTAGTCGAAAACAACTATTAGAAGGAAATGAAGTTCACCTAAGTAAATTATTGTGCTGCAGTGCATTTTCATTTGACTAGTTAATTTTGTATATTACAATCTTAAGTTTTGTCTGTGCATCTTGCACAGCTTTATAATAAAACAATTAATTACAAGGCGTTACTTTATATTTCACAATAACCGTTCACTGGTATAAATTGTTGTTAAATTTACTAATCATATCATTTAAAGACCTTAGTCTTTAATGATGTAGATATATAGACCTGTAATGTAGAGATAACAGGTATGACATTCTTGGAGTGTGCTTAAATAAGCCGTTAATTACTAATATTAGTTACTAGTACTTATATTTTAATTACTTAGGTTTTCACAGATTAGCTGATACATTGCGGAAACTCCAGGCATCATAGTTTATGACATATGATTATTGATAATAGAATCGCGTCAAAATAATGTTTGGATAAAAGATGAGAATAATTTAGTAGTTTCTGAATCACGTTCTACACTACATACGTTACCGTGTTCTGTTTACGATAATGTTCCAAGGAATAACTTTTTAATCTTGTTAAGTACCGCCATTATAGAAATGTGTGATGCAATAGTAGTAGAGCATTATTAAGAATCCCACTGCCACATTTCCACCAGCATCTACATTTCCACACACATCTGGACCAAAAAGCTTTTTTCGACTAGCCATTTTTTATCTTTCGAGATAAATATATCTTACATTTTCATCTTAGCATTCTCATTTCCACCCGCATCTGAACCAAATAGTTCTCTTCGTCTAACCAATGCATAGATAAACCTATCCTGTTTGGTATCAATTAATATTAGATTTTCTCAGCTACCCGAATCTCTAGGAATTTCTTAGATTGCATCACCCCCCAGGGAGCTACCCTCATTTTAAGATTTTTTACCGGCAGCGATTTCTGACCGTCCTTAAAAATTTTTTTTAGTCATGCAATACATCAAATTAGCCTAGAATTACGCAGAATTCGAATTTACACACACACACACACACACACCCTCTAGCGAACATGCATAAGATTATTTTTGTCTCTTTTAAGATAAATGTTTCTTATCGTTTTAAGTTAATTATTTAAAACACGAACAACAAAAACCTTTAACCAAACACGTAGCAGTATTAACACAAATAAATTAAGCACGCAAAAATTTAATAATTTATTTTATCCGATTTATAGTGTAATAAACTAATTACAATTTTTACAAAGTATAACATTATTTTCTTCGTTTAACCAAATCCAGGCAGGTTAAAGTAACCTGTAACAAAAAAATAATAATTAATGTGTTGTTTAAAAAAGACCTATAACATAAAGAGATTAATGTACTATTTAATAAGAGCGGACAAGTGTTTACGGTCAATAAGACATATTGTCGTTAATCTAACAATATGAGAATAATGTAAAAACATTCCAATGTAATGTGTTTTTAATATGTAAATGGGAAGGTCGACTTTAACGTCATCATCGCCCCGAATTACATGTGAAAGCTGTATATAATTTCTTTTCAATGGACTTTCTATTATTTATGTTTGAATACAGTGCATCAGAAATTGACGTATAATTGCTGGGGATTCACACAAGGTACTTTCTAGTAACCAGCATCGACTACGTATTTAGGGAAATACAAATTTTAAATAAACACTTTAAACCTTTACTAAGGGAATACCAACTTGTTGTCTACAGGATACTTACTAATAAAGCAATTTAATTTTAAATAACTTCTGTCATATTTTTGGAAATGGTAGGTTTGAATATTTTCTTTGAAAACAATCGTAGATTGCCAAAGATACTCGAAGAGCACACAAACGCGGTCACTAAACCAATTAGCATTAATACCAAATATTCCGTGCTTTCGTAGGTTGCTCATTTCCTAGAACCAATCTCCCGCAATGTACAATGTCCTTAAAACTATCTACATTAATATTTTTAACTACACTTCGTGAGACCCCTTTAATCTTTTTAATCGTGTCTTTCTCGCTTACAATACAGTAAGATTTAGCCTTACTACCAACAAATTTTAATACTAGACCCACTCTAAAGTTGTCTTTGAATTTCCCTACAATTTTTTTTGTTGACATGCGGTATATTGTGTTTATTATCTGCGGGGTACACCACTTTAAACCTAAAAATAAAAACAAGATAGTTTAATACGTCTATTAATAATTTTTGCTAATGTTGGCGATACAAATATGTAAAAACAAACTTTATCAAGAAATATAATGTTTTTAATAAAATATATACATGTATTGATAACATCTATAAACCGCTGTGATAACCAGAGTCTAGCGAATCTGGGATAGCCAAATCTCTAAACATTTGCGCAAGCGATTGCCTTGCAGTCGCATCTTTTACGTATTGGATGGGGTATCATTTAATAATTTCCAACATTGTCAAGTAATTTAAATTGTTGCAATCATTAGACAGAGAGATACTGGCACGGCTCTCTTCCTCTAATAACGTTTGAACCCTTTCTTCCTCCGTCGTATTTCCACATACATTTTTTATATCATCAACAGATTTTTCGTAAAATTCTGGAAAGTTTCTACACCTTAACTCAGCCATTCTAAAACAGATTAATTCTCGCAAATTTAATAGCTTGATGCACTCGTACGCAGGTAGCACAATAACATTCCGATCTTTCGTAATCTCCATATTATATAAATTCTCTTTTTCAAAATTGTTCAACAGCCATATACTTCTATTAAAAGCTGTGCTCAGCTGCAATTTGAAATCTTGATACAATTGTATGTTAACAACGTCGTTTCCAGTAGTCAAACCATTTAATCTGACTTGTTTTGAGTCTTGAGCAAATTGGTGAATTTGAAATTCCACTTGAAAAGTACACAATTTCTTCCAATCGAAGTATGAGAATGTTATCGTAGAATCTGCACACATACCACTACAGCAAATAACTTGGATGGCAGGTTGAAGACTACCATATAAATCAAAACCAATTTCTATTATATGGTGGTGTGAATTTGGAGGAAATTCGCCTAACCTATAGGTTGTCTTACCAACTAGTTGGTTTATACTTAATTGTAGTACTCGCACATCACTTGTAACGTTAACACGAGAAAAATTCATCTTTAACTTGTAATTTTAATCAAACTCGACAATACTTTGACGACTAATGCACTGGAACATACCTCCATCGCCTTTTATGCCGATGGTCGAGCGTGCGCAGCTCCCTATTATGTTAATTGGCGTTATATGCAAGTCTTGACTGGAAAAGTGACGCGTAAAATTGTTTTATAGTGGGTTTTACCTATATGTATTTAACCTCCAACACCATTTTTAGAATTATTATACAAAATTACTCTTAGCAGTACTTTTTAATATAACTCCGTCGTGTAACCTATCAAATTAGTATAGAATTTTTCTGGGGAATCGAAATTAAGTATCACGTCTTTTAAATTAGATTTTTTTAGGGAGCCCAAACCTGTAAATAGATTTTAAATAGGACTACCCCTTACAAAGTCAAGCCCCAAACCTCTAATTTTTACCCATCTTTATTTAGCTACATCTTTAAAACCCTTTTTTCGCTACCCAAGACATATGTTTTAACCAACCATTTCCCTAGAAATCTAAAACCGATGTGTCCCGCGAACACCAAGTGGAGATAATACGTATACTCTGTCAACCGAGATAGAAGCAGGAAGGATTTGGAAGGTGGGCAAAGAACTTAAAAATTATGGAATCTTAAAACTAATATATAGAATAGATTTACAAAATCTATACAACTATCTTAGATTTATATCTTTATGCCCACCATGCGTATGTTGATGTGCTCCCAGGATGACGTTACGCTTGTCATCGATAAACTAATTTTATTAATAAGCTGCGTATACAAATCGTATTTTTTACTCCGGATACATACGCCGGCAAGTAGTCGATACCATCCAAATAAAGAATTAGATGTTTGGTGACTGTTAACATCCGCTTCCCTCGTGTACACCCAGACACATCCCAGCCCATGCGCACCCCCTGCCCATGCGCACCCTTGCGCGCGCGCACCTCCTGGCCATGCGCACCCCTCTCTGTGCAACTGCTATTTCGTGGTAACGTAACAGCCTTTGTAAATAAAGAGCAATGTAATACTATTCTAAGATGTTTATTCTGACATACATAACAAAATTTAAAAATATTTAATACCAAGCATGGAGTCATTTAAACTTAATTTTAATACAAAGTTATACACAGAAGACAGTCCTTTCTTTATGTTTATTTGGAGTGTAATTCGTGTAATTCTTGCAGCTTGTGACAATCTTTTAATCGCGGCTCTCCCATTATATCTTGCATACGTATCTTGTTAGCTTGATCGACTTCTTCTTGTCGGTATTGGAGGAAATCCTTATTCTCCCACACACTGTTGCGTAGTTGCATGTCCACCACTTTTGGGAATATATGGTTGTTATAGGTTGTAAGATCCTCGGTTTTAAATGATCCAAAAGGTTCTTTACTAGGCAAATATACAATGTTTAGCTGAACCCCTTTACGTGTGGTGTACGCCAAGGTTACGAAACCCGCATTCCTTAGTTCGTTTTTGTTATCTGCCATTATGATGAATACGTTTTTAGAAAAACCTTTTAGAAAGTATACGGATTTAGTACCATCCTTTTCCGCAAGGACGCTTACATAACTAAAAGAGTCTTTCTTACTAACCGCAAATGCATATAGCTTGTAGAACCCGGACGTATTTAAGTCAGTCTATCGGCACATAAAATAATCTTTTAATTCTTCTTTATTTTCTCTAATAAGATGTTCTTTGTCTAACACATCTTTGTATTGTTCCCGTATTGTCGCAGTGTTCTCCATGTAGTCCAACTTTCGCCTTTTTGCATCCATTTCCTCTAATTCCAGTTGTCTATTTCTTCCACTTACAGCGTATGACATGCATAATGGGACAGTTTCCTTTAGCGTAAACGGATAGAGTTTACTGCCAATATTTACGGGTTGTCGTACCACCTCTGGGCGAATGTTAGGCGTATCTATCAATCTCATTTCCGAAATGACTATTTCTTTTGTAATTGTAGAATATGGTGTTGCAGATTGTGTAAAATATGTACTACGTGCTTTAATGCAGCACTTGTGTAAGATTTTTATTTTATCTTGGCTGTCTTCCACCTCTACTATCTCCAAATAATTTACAGGTAAATAGTTAAAACTAAAAGCCGAAAGCACATACTTTATCAATTTTTCTCTTTCCTCTGGTTTTTCGGACAACTTAATTTGCAAGTTCGTCAATTTCTTTGTATTGCCATTCCCCCAATACACGTACTGTAGCAGGTTATTATACACTAAACAGCAGCTATTTTGTAGTTTGTCCGATAGCTTACTCCACATTTTGGCAAGTGGTACCGAGTACATTGGCGCCTTTAGGAAGTATAACTTACTATCTTCCAATAAGGTTAAACAGTCTTTTAAGGGTTTATACACCCGTTCCGCATTGACACAGCTTCCAATTGTACAGTTGTATATTGTCGCTTCCAATCGCGTAATACCATGTTCTTTGGCCAAAGTAGACGCAAATGTTTCCCTTAAACGTACATCTGGACAACGTAAAAAATCTAGTATATGATTGCCAAGTTGTTTATTAACACCAGGACTTGTTATCTGACACACAAATTTGTTGTATATATTAATTCTTACATTGGTTGCTAGCCATGGTAAACAATCAATTCCCGCAGTTTTATCATTGTCGACTATAATATTACACTTTTCTTCGTATTCTCCCTTATAGCAAAAGTTCTGCTTTGTAGTTAAATAATTACACATCTTCATCTTGCTAAATATGCCAGCAAAATCTTGGGTTACATCCATGTCAAAAGATAGAAATAATTTTTTTCGAGTTCGTCTAATTTATCTGGTAGTTCCTCCAATAAAGTTTCCAACTTAACATCTGCTAGTTCCACTTTGTATGGAACACATATAGGATTTTGGAATTTTTTATTAATGCATTCGAGGTCTTCTTTTCCGATAATTTCTTTTACTCTCTGGCCCATCTTGTTAGTGCTTTTCAGAGAAAACGGGAGCTTAGCTTTAACACCATGCCTAGCGCAACATTATATTGTCACAAAATGGTTCTGTAATTGGTGTGAGTAGTCCGCCAGTCAGCATCTGTTCGCCTTCGACATAATAAATATTACCAATACCTGTCACCAGATTATTGTTGCACATATTTTCTGCCAACAGCCATAATCCAAATCGCTCATTTGTCGGTTTCACTTTATTCCCAAGAAGTTGAGAAACGTTAATCACCTTGGAGACGCTCATGTTTACCGTTCTAGCTACTGTCGAATACTAAATTGAATACGAAAAAATTGTTCTCTTATGTATCCTACAGAGTGGGTGGGGGGGAGGCGTATATTGCCGAAGATAGTCAAATATGTCGGACACCACCATATCGCTTACATTCTCTGGTTTAGGAACTGTTTTGTTATCCGACCTAGGTCGGCAGGGATGCGCATCGACATATGTCCGGATATATGTAGGATGTTAGTTAGGGTGAAATTGCCCCATAGGGTGAAATTGCCCCATAGGGTGAAATTGTCCCATAGGGTGAAATTACCCCATAGTGTGAAATTGCCTCCGATCTAGGTTGGATGTGGACTTGTCAGGAGTTAGGTTAGCTAGTGTTGTCCGGAGTTAGGTTAGGTTGTAACGGGCATTTTTGTAGGTTAACATTTTACGCTTCCTTTCTGTTAGAGTACTTAAAAATACATCGTTTCTTTGGGATCGCTATTTGTATAAAGTAAATACTTCAGAATAATGCAGAATTGTATGCAATTTAACTCGTGTGTAGTAATTTAAAAATAGATTAATTGAAGTTTGATTTTCAATTAATAAATAAATTGCATCGTTCTTGCTTGCCGTCGTATAAATTTTGTTCCTTATGTGGATATACAAGTTTAAATAAGAGTCGATAAGAGGTTATTGTAATAGCAACGAGTTGAATATAAACAGATTAGAGAGGAGTGTTATTTTGTTCTTCGTTCCTATATATTCACTGTGGTTTGAGTTGAGTTTCTTTTGAAATAAAAGTAGTTGTAGTTTGTCTTTTGTTACTATATGTTAATTACGTTACGTTGTTAGTTTTCGTGCTTGGTTCTTATATATATTAATTACGTAAAAGTTACTGTTTGCTTTGATAATAGTGAAAAATTAATGCGGTATTAATTTTTCGAATTGTACATGAAAAACACGGCACTATTTTAGTTGTACTTTTTAACTGTAGAATGTGTTTACTCGACCGCACGGGTTTTAAGGTCATTGACAGACGGTTTTATTGCTTAGGAGTAGCTTTACTAATTGTTTTTTTTGTTGATTTTCTGTTGGAAATAAAAGTACTTGACGTGTGTTTTACGGAACATTTTGGACGGTTTTATTTAGTGATACGCGTGGCTTTTACTAATTGTTTTTTTTGTTGCTGTGATACTGTAGTTCTGAATTTTCTAACAACAAAGAATCTAAAATAGATCCTTACTTGTGCAAGTTTCGTGTTTGCGAAATATAACCGATTACCGGTTTACTAAGGTATTGTTTGAAGTCTCTCACTGCTTATTGGGATGTTTATGAAAATAATATACATCTGGTCCCAGTTGAAATTAAACTAGTGCTACAGGATATTTCGAAATTATTGTCTTAAGAAATAAAATTTATCAACTACATAGTTCCGACGCGTGATATTGTCTGCTGCTAACCCCAGTGAAATTCGTAGTTGTGATTAGGGTAACGTGTGATAAGTTTCATCAACACCCTCCCAGTAAAGGGGGAAGTGCTTCGCTAGTGCAGGACCTCGTGAATCCCACACTTCAAATGCAAGGAAGCGTTCCTGAAGGACTTTCTGTAAGTTGAACTATTTCCTACTTGTATTACTTTAAATATCTATCCGTTGTTTTGCCATATCTTTGTCGTCCTGATACCTTTTACAATAGACTTGCCTGCTATTAAGAAAAAAAAAAGAAAGAAAAAAAACAATCAATACTACTGAATTACTCATACCAATTGTGCTTTATCTATTTATCTTTTGTCAACATTTTATCTGATTTATGTTTAATTGGTGTGTGAGGAAACGTTTCTGCTACTCCCCAATATTACCTCACTTTGTACTAAACATTTTTCTGTATTGCTTTTAACGTTGTTATATTATATAGTTTATCTAAACAGTTTCTTTTTTTTTACATTCTACAAAGTACTGAATAATTTAGACTTTTCATTACTGCTATACTTATTCTTTTTTTTCAGGTTTGCTTAACTATTTTCCTTGCAGGTATTGTTACTAACTCCTTACCGCCGCATACATTATAGGTCAGTCTGCTTTCTACACCCCACCCCCCCGCCTACTCACCGATTGAGCCCGGGTCATTTCTTTGACTTTCTTTGTGTTACGTAGCAGAAATTTTGGCGCCCAACGTGGGAGCTGCTACGAACAAAAAAACGTAACAAGGTTAGTTGGACTTGTGTGGGCTTAGGTTAGATAAAAGGAAAAATTGATAGGTTAGGTCAGCACCGCCGCGCTGAGTTAAGGTGTAGAAACTTTCCAGAATTTTACGAAAAATTTGTTGGTGATATAAAAAATGTATGTGGAAATACGACGGAGGAAGAAAGGGTTCAAACGTTATTAGAGGAAGAGAGCCGTGCCAGTATTTCTTTGTCTAATGATTGCAGCAATTTAAATTACTTGACAGTGTTGGAAATTATTAAATGTTACCCCATCCAATACTTAAAAGATGCGACTGCAAGGCAATCGCTTGCGCAAATGTTTAGAGATTTGGCTATCCCAGATTCGACAGACTCTGGTTATCACAGCGGTTTATAGATGTCATCAATACATGTATGTATTTTATTAAAAACATTATATTTCTTGATAAAGTTTGTTTTAACATATTTGTATTGCCAACATTAGCAAAAATTATTAATAGACGTATTGAACTATCTTGTTTTCATTTATAGGTTTAAAGTGGTGTACCCTTCAGATAATAAACACAATATATCGCATGTCAACAAAAAAAAAATTGTAGGGAAATTCAAAGACAACTTTAATGTGGGTCTAGTATTAAAATTTATTGGTAGTAAGGCTAAGTCCTACTGCGAGAAAGACACGATTAAAAAGATTAAAGGGGTCTCACGAAGTGTAGTTAAGAATATTAATGTAGATAGATTTAAGGACATTGTACATTGCGGGAGATTTGGTTCTAGGAAATGAGCAACCTACGAAAGCACGTAATATTTGGTATTAATGCTAATTGGTTTAGTAACCGCGTTTGTGCGCTCTTCGAGTGTCTTTGGCAATCTTCGATTGTTTCCAAAGAAAATATTCAAGCCTACCGTTTCCGAAAATATGACAGAAGTTATTTAAAATTAAATTGCTTTATTAGTAAGTATCCTGTAGACAACAAGTTGGTATTCCATTAGTAAAAGTTTAAAGTGTTTATCTAAAATTTGTATTTCCCTAAATACGTAGTCGATGCTGGTTACTAGAAAGTACCTTGTGTGAATCCCCAGCAATTATACGTCAATTTCTGATGCACTGTATTCAAACATAATTAATAGAAAGTCCATTGGAAAGAAATTATATACAGCTTTCACATGTAATTCGGGGCGATGATGACGTTAAAATCGACCTTCCCATTTACATATTAAAAACACATTACATTGGAATGTTTTTACATTATTCTCATATTGTTAGATTAACGACAATATGTATTTTTGACCTAAAACACTTTTCCGCTCTTATTAAACAGTACATTAATCTTTTTTTGTTATAGGTCTTTTTTAAACAACACATTAATTTCTATTTTTTGTTACAGGTTACTTTAACCTACCTGGATTTGGTTAAACGAAGAAAATAGTGTTATACTTTGTAAAAATTGTAATTAGTTTATTACACTATAAATCGGATAAAATAAATTATTAAATTTTTGCTTGTTTAATTTATTTGTGTTAATACTGCTACGTGTTTGGTTAAAGGTTTTTTTTGTTCGTGTTTTAAATAATTAACTTCAAACGATAAGAAACATTTATCTTAAAGGAGACAAAAATAATCTTATGCATGTTCGCTAGAGGGTGTGGGTGTGTGTGTAAATTCGAATTCTGCGTAAAATTCTAGGCTAATTTGATGTATTGCATGACTAAAAAAAATGTTTAAGGACGGTCAGAAATCGCTGCCGGTAAAAAATCTTAAAATGATGGTAGCTCCCTGGGGGGGGGGTGATGCAATCTAAAAAGTTTCTAGAGATTCGGGTAGCTGAGAAAAATCTAATATTAATTGATACCAAACAAGATAGGTTTATCTATGCATTGGTTAGACGAAGAAAACTATTTGGTTCAGATGCGGGTGGAAATGAGGATGTTAAGATGAAAATGTAAGATATATTTATCTCGAAAGATAAAAAAAATAGCTAATCGAAGAAAATTATTTGGTCCAGATGTGTGTGGAAACGTGGATGCTGGTGGAAATGTGGCAGTGGGATTCTTAATAATGCTCTACTAATAGTTCATGTAATTTCCGTTCGTGCCGTAATTGATAGTGATTCCCAAGTCAGCCTAATTACCAATGCTTGTGTACAAAAACTAGGTTTGGTACGAGATAGAAATCACATCGCGTTGAAAGACGTGTTCAACATCGCTGTTGAAAAGAATAGAGGTTTTGTTAGATGTTCAATTACATCTTTGAATAATTCAAATGTCAAACTATATGCAGATGCTTTAATTGTTGACCAAATTTGTGGCGATCAGTCCAATGTACCATTGGCTACAGCTTTAAGGAAACGCTTTTTTTTGCATCGCCTTCGCTAGTTCTTGTTTTGATAAGGAAGTCCCGTTTAATTTCCGTTAGGAACTGATTTATATACAGACATTATGGAACAACTGCATGCTATTGTTAGGGGACAACCCGGTGCTGTTTTAACTATTTTTGAATGGGTGGTAAACAGCAAAGTGTCAGCCTCTAATACCATCAATGATTAATAAATCTGATCATACGTCACTTGTTTTCTGTTGCGAGTCTTTAGACGCAGCTCTTCGCAAATTTTGAGAGGCTGAAGAAGTCAACCGCCCTGTGCTTATTAATCCCGAAGATGCCTTAGTTGAATCTCATTTTGTTAAGAATTGTACACGGGATTCTACGGGCCGATATATTGTTTGTTTTCCTTTTCTGGAGAATATTCCAATTTTTTCTGACACTAAGATTACAATCAGCGACGTTTAATTAATTTGAAGACACGCTTACAACGCTAACCGTCACTTTATATTGAATATCGCAATTTTTATTAATCAATACATAAATTTAAGTCATATAACCAACCCTTTTTTGCACATTTTAATTATATTTTTCCGCACGATTGTGACGGCAAACAAGTTAGCATTACTAAAAAAATTAGAAGGGTTTTTGACGCCTCGTTCCGCCATAACCAAAACAGTAAATCTCTTATGGCCGTTTGCACCACTTCTAATTAAAAGAGGGGTTTAACTAAACTTCAGATTAACCCTAAATTGAAGTTTATCTTTTACTACTCTTTGATGGTTTGCACCGGTCAAGGTTAACAGTGGTTTTGGCAAACCATACTCAAAAGGTTAATGTAAGGGATATTTTTCTCCTGTTGGTAACGTTTGGTGTAACTATAACCTCACTCTTTGTAATAATTGCCGCCAGAGAAACTGTAGTCACCTGGTATTTATTAATTTTTTAGAATAACTGAGATTCTCCCCGCGATAAATAAATCTTTAATATGTAAGTAGTTGTATGGAAAATTACTTATAAAGTGTTATTATATTTACACAGTGTATTTTGTTAAGCTCTAACCTGCTTTAAAATCGATTATACCTTATTGTAATGGAAAGTGAAAAGAAACAAGCTCCGACTTTTTCTAATGATGAAAAGATGCTTCTATTAAATCTTGTTGCTGCTAAAAAAAATGTTCTTGAAAGTAAGAAGACTGATACAACTACCTTGCGTGACAAAGATATTGCATGCGAAAAGATTACAGATGAATTTAATTTCCAAAATAATGTTAAAAGAAAGAAACTTAATTTGAAAACAAATAGGCGCGTAAAGTAGTAGCACTAGAGCAAAAGGAATCTAAAGCCGCCAGTGGAGGAAAATATCTCAAACTAGATGATCCAACTTTAGAGTTTGTTTTAAGCTTTATAAATGAAAAGACTGTTGTTGAATTACACAATCTATTTAATAATGACAATGATTTGGAAAAGAATAGTTTTACAACAAATAACGTAAATTGCTTTAAGTTTTGTTGATTTATATTATATCTAATGATAATCGCCTTAGGCGGACCGCGACTTGATTGACCATGAATCTAGTAATTTGTAAGACGAAACTGATGTTCTGGTAAATATTTCAAAGCTACATTCATTTGTCATGTTTTTGCCTTTTTTACAGGAAAACTTCATGAAAGACTCTTTCTTAAGGAAAACATTAATTGTAGAAAGAAAGACCACAAGCGACGATAATTGTAAAGCAAGACCTTCATTAATTTTAACAGAAAAACAAAACAGCCCATATAAAAAATCACTAATGCAACAAACGACGAAGACCACCTTCACCACTGCATTCTTTACATATATCTAAGCATTACATGTAATTTTCCAATGCTCCGCCCGAAGGTACTACACTGGCCAGGAAGCGAGTTTTTGTTACCTGAAAAATTTTGAATTTTGCCGAACCCTTGCTGTTCCAAGCAAGGTAGGGATCTTTAACGTGCGTGACAACACTCACACACGGGACCTCCATTTTACCTCTCATCCGAACGAGGGTGTATTTTGTGAAAATGCTCGCCTAACATTTTTCAAGCGGACCGTGTCGGGATTCGAACCCGGGACCTTGGGCGTAGTAGTCACACACACACCACTACGCCACGGAGCCGCCTCATATATCTAAGCAGTATTCAGATTTGGCAAAAACAAAAATTGAAGTTGCAGAGTTGCAAAAGAAGCAATTAAACATGCCACTTGAAAATTTAGAAAAGGAGCAGCAATTGCGTCTTGAAATTCTTGAAATTGAACTTGCTGCTAAAAGAGCACATTCGAGATTAGTTCTAGGAAATAAGAATAGCTTTTTGTAAATGCTCATGTAAATGTTTTAGTTAAAAGTTGTAGTTTATTTTTTATAACCATGCATTAATCGAAAATTAGTGTAGCATTTTATTGTGAACGGTTTGGATTCATCTTGTTAATAAACACAGTATCAAGAATAAAAACTTCTAAAGCTAATTTTAACAGTATTTTATAATCTGTTAAAATGGTTTGTTACACAGTTTCTTCTAATCAAATTGCCAGCATTATTATCATTAATAATATTGTATATTTGACCATCCTCAAGCAATTCTTCAAATAACTGGAGGTTTCCTTCTGGCTGTGTAGGCTCAACATCGCCAAATTTTAGTGCACTCCATTGTTTTCTCTAATTTAAGACAACACGCATATGCCCAGATAGAGAATCTTCTTTTCAATTTCAATTCTTTGATTACGAACTGAACGACCTCTATCCATTCTTCTTTCATTCAACATGAATTGAGCAACATGAATCTTTTCTACTCCTCTGTCACCTTTCACACCACTTGGAATCCTAAATTCTGTTGTGCCATCTCGAAATAATTTTAATACATTTTAAGTATATCACAAAACGATTATATCTATCAATACAAGCATGATACACCAGTCTATAGAAAATGAGTTTATGATTCGAATCCACATGCCTAAAAGTTTACAGCAGTTAATATATTACTATGCAATGATTGACAATTTCAGACATACCACAAATAATTAGTTCCTTTAACGTGGTATATGCGCCTCTGGATTGTAGTATGTCGCCATCACAAAGCTCGCCCAACTGGATCAAGAACTTGTAAACACTCCCAAACCCTCCTCCGTATTACATGAAATTTTCGAACACTCGAGCGTTCTAAAATATACCTCCCTGCATTTAGGGTTTGACTCAAAATTTGTCTGATTAATTCTATCGAAGCTTGTAACGAATACGATTACATCCTTCATCAATATACGCTTTTGTTATAATTATTTATTTAACAAAGATCCTTTTACTGTATAGAAAACACCAAATTCCTATTTCAATAATATAATATCTATTTGTTACTTAGAACTCCATCTATGTTTATGGACTTGTAGCAGAATCTAGGTTTCCTTTTTATCTGTGTATGTGTTAATGCAATAATTCAGTTCTGCGCGTGCTTGAGTAATAAATTGCTTGGATGCTAAAGTTTACCATTAAAGGTACGGATGTGATCCATAAAAAAGTTTGTGGCGAGGTGGGCCAGCAGGTTTCTTGGAAAACATGCAGTCCCAAAGGCAGGTGGCATGGTCACAAAGAATATCGTTGTACCGATCCATAGTTTTATCGACCTATTGTGGCTTTAGAGTAAACATCATCATGGTAGGTGAATAGTTTTCAATTTTGCATTTAAATCATTTTCTCAATTCTTTTCAGCGCAGGTTTTATGTAGTTACGTAGTAGATAAAGTATTTTTAATTATGGAATATAGCACAGTCTAATTGTTATGAACCAGTGAAACACAAGTCTTTTTTGTTATGCAGTATTGAAAGATAAAATTGTCGAATGTTGCAATCTTATGAAGTACTGTGGAATTTTCCGTTAATTTTGTTTTGAATGGAAGTCAAGCTGTAATGCCAAACACGTGCAAACCTCGTGCACCTGTTGTTGTAACTGCACACAAAGATTAACAAACGATGAAGGTTATACTAAAATGTGCTTGTAACTAAGCAGGTGACATTTTCGTGTTTGTTTGCCACATTATAAAAGTTGGTTTTTTTTGACAGCACAATTAAAATACAGATTAGTTCAGACCATAAAGATATTTGACCTTTGGTTTAAGAAATTAATTAATTAAGAATGTAAGTTCTGCAGTTTATGAGAAGTCAATACATTTAATTAATAATATGTAAACCAAAACAGGATCCTTTTTCGGTATCAACTACAAGTTGTAGAACATTATTAAAAACACAATAATTTTCCTAAAGAACTCTAATAGATTAGCACTTGCAAAATCCATAAAAGTAATACGAGACAACTCCTAGATAATTTTAAAGATAGATAGATAAAAAGTATTAATACATATAGAATTGTACAAATGATGTATATATATATATATATATATATATATATATATATATATATATGATTTATATAAAAGACAGGTTATTTGCAGTCCACAATAAGAAATAGTATATATAGTAAGATGTATCTGTAAACAAACTCTTATGAAAATAATAAGAGGTATTGACAAATACAAATCGGGCTAGTAGTTATATAGCCATTAACAAAACATTAGCTTTATTACTTTACAGGGGAGGAAACATCCACTGACCGACGGTTTTGGCTTGTTAAGCCTCATCAGAGTGAAATAGTTTCCAAGAACCCTATGAAGTAATCGAAGCTATTATAATAATATAATTTCGAAGCAATCTCTGTACTATGGCAAAAGTAAATAAAACCGCCATCAGGCGATAAAACACCAACACTACTAAGTGTGGAAGTACAGAATTAAATCGAAACTACATAATAAATTTTAAAGATGGCTATAAAAGTACGCCTGGCCTTTGAGATTTGCGGAATGTTACAGCAAAATTTATTTGCAAACGTAACAAACATTCTCGTGGCGACACTCGGGTTCATGCCCCAAAGGCAATTCAAATAAAATTAATAGAATATTATTAAATCAATTAAAAATGTACTAATTAATTAAAATTCATATGAATAATTTTTTCCATGCATAAGCTTTTTGATTTGTGAGCACTATTCTCCACTGCGGTTGTATACTGAGGTATTGCTATATTATCTGGCACATCTATTGAAAGATACGGATTAAATGAAAGCAGTTCCATATCTGTATTTGCAACACTAACTTCAGCTCCATCTATAGCGTAGTATATTCGAATTTCTTTGTCATTCATTAAAACTTCTCCAACAATAAGTGCCATATTCCCGTGAGAAAAGATCCTTCCTATAAGTATGGGTCCATTGTTTAATGCATTATATCCTCCTATCACAATGTGCTTGTTCCATAAGTACTTGTAATTTCTTTCATTAACTTTAATCCATTCTAATCTTTCTGGAAATGGTGAACACAGGATCTAAAATTAAAAAACAAAATATTATTTATTAATCTTATATCGCATTGCTGAACGCAGAGTTTGTGTTTTGCTAAATATTTTATAAAGATAGAACAGCAATTAATTCCATTCCGAAAGGACCTGCACCTTGACGCAGTTCTAGCTTACTAGAACAGGTGAAATGGCTTCCGCGTTCCAGTAATCTAAAGAAAACTACAGGTTCAACCAAATTGGTAGGGTTTCTATTGGGGAACCAGACTAAGACAGGTCCCCGAAAGAGGGCACCGGCTCTTTCTGTATTTAGAGTGGCAGAGACTGTGGAGTCGGTATGGTATTCTAAGACACACTACCGTGCATTTACATTTCCAATGCTCCACCAGAAGGTACTACATTGACCAGGAGGCGAGTTTTTTTGTTGCCTGGAAATTTAGAATTTTGTCGAACCCTTGCCGTTCTAGGCAAGGTAGGGATCTTTAACGAGCGTGACAACACTCACACACGAAACCTCCATTTAACCTCTCATCCGAGCGAAGGCGTAATTTTTGTGAAAATGTTCACGTGTCGGGATTTGAACCCAGGACCTTGGGATCCGTAGTCTTACGCTTACTACATTGATCCTCTAAGACACACTACCGCGATGTGAAAGGCAACGAAAACTACCACATTACCTCCCAAGCACAAACCGTACTTAAATGTTATTTAAAATGATTGCATCCTCTGAGGTAAAAAGTTCCGAAGGTAAAATAGTCCTCCGTTCGAACCTCCGGGAGGCACTACTTCGGAGGATGTGATCGGAAAGTTCAGAGCAAGAGTCGGGAACATTCTGCAAGTCAAAGCGTGAAATGTTAGAAGTATGAAGCAAGTAGGTAGGCTAGAGAACTTAAAAATTGAAATGGATAGGTTAGCACTAGACATAGTAAGGATCAGCGGAGTTCGGTGGCCAGAGGCGGGAGATTTTAGAGCGGAGGCTTTAAGGTCATTCATATAGAATCAGATGAACGAAATTCTGTTGTGGAGATAGTTATGCGAAAAAAGATAGGGCAATTTGTAGAAAACTACTCACAAAAGAACGATAGAGTACTCATAGTTAGATTAAAATCTAAACCGGTTAAAACAGTAATAATACAAGTATACATGCCCACCTCCAGCCACAGTGAGGAAGAGGTAGAAGCGATCTACAAAGATATCGAATACATACTAAGATACCTAAAAGGACATGAAAATTTAATAATTACGGGTGATTTTAATGCAGAGGTAGGTGAGGGCAGGGAAGAAGCGGTAGTAGGGTTATTTGGTTTAGGCACGAGAAACGTCAGGGGCAATAGGCTGGTAGAATTTTGCGACAAGAACAATTTAACCATCACAGACACATTATTTAAACATCATGCTAGAAGACGATACATGTGGAAGATGCCAAGAGATATAGGAAGATATCAAATTGATTACATTCTTATTAGACAACGGTTTAGGAATCAAGTAAAAGATTGTAGAAGCTATCCAGACGCAGATATAGATACTGGCCACAACATCGTAATTATGAAGGCCGCTCTTAAATTTAAAAATTAAAAAAAAGAATAGAAAATGGCACTTTGACTTTGAGAAACTAAAAGATAGATATCCATGAAAGATTTGAAAAAAGTCAAATGAATTACTGAAAGAAATCGGAAAAATTTCTGATACTAAGGAAGTAGAAACAGAATGGAATAACATTCAATCCAGCTTAGACATGGCGGCCAGAGATATTCAGGAATATACACAAAAAGAAAATAAGGAACCATAGATAACTAAAGATATCCTGGATTTAATAGAAGAAAGACGATGATTTAAAAATAGATTAGATGAAACAGGAAAACAGAGATACAAAGTCATAAAATGGAAAATTATTCGCAAATTCAGAAAAGCTAAAAAACAATGGATAGATGAAAAGTGCAAAGAGGTACAAACTAAGATGAAAATAGGAATAACAGACGAATCATACAAACTAATTAGAATGAATTTTAGGGATATAAAACCGTATAGCAAAAATATAAGGGACGCGAGAGGAAACATCATTATAGAAAATGTAGAGAAAGTGCTTAGATGGCAGGAATGTAAAAAGAATTTATATGCAGGAACGAACTAACGGCATTAGAACAGGATTCAGACATTGAAAATGATGACTTGGGATATCGTATACTACGAGATGAGTTTGAATTAGCATTAAAGGGTCTAAAAAATGGTAGGGCGCCGGGTACAGATAAGATGCAAGCAGAAACTCAAAAATTTCAAACGTAACATCATAGTAACTATAGCAAAAAGAAAGGCGCGTATAGATGTGAAAATAAATCAAAAACACGAATACAAATATGCAACACGAACTTACAAGAGGTTAAGGATTTCTGCTACCTAAGAAGCCAAATAACGCAAGATGGGAAAACCACAAAAGACATGAAACAAAGATTAGCACAAGGTCGTGCTACATTTGACAAGAGAAAGCAACTACTGTGTTCAAAGACAAGAAACATAGAAACAAGGAAAGGATTGCTTAAAACATATGTGTGGAGCACAGCACTGTATGGCTGTGAAGACTGGACAGTAGGAGAAGCAGACAAGAAAAAGGTAAAAACCTTTGAAATGTGGTGCTGTAGACGTATGTAAAAGATATCATGGACAGACAAAATAAAGAACAAAGAGGTACTAGAAATGGTAGGGAAAGAAAGAAATATGTGGAAAACAGTAAAAAAAAGGAAAGATATGATGATAGGTCACATACTAAGACGTGAAGGAATAGTACTGAATATATTAGAAGCAGAGATAAGAAAGAAGAGAAGTAGAGGTAAACCTAGGTTAGACTATTGCATACAGATAGTGAAAGATGTACGATATGGGAATTTCCGGAAACTGTGTAGGCTAGCTCAGAATAGAAATCGATGGAGGAACGCATCCAACCCGTCCCAAGATGGAAGAACTATGACGAAAAAATAAATGTACTTAAACATGATGATTATGAGAAACAACTACGGGTATTGATCTTGCAATATTCTCAACTAATGTTAATTGTACGAAAGTATTTGCTGGAAAACTATTAATTCGGAAAATGTCTAAGTGTTGGGGAATCCTTGGCAGCCATAGGCTGCTTAACCCCCTGCACATATTCCTACATGTGATTTTCCAATGGTCCACCCGAGTTTTTTACCTGAAAAATTTTGAATTTTGCAGAACCCTTGTTGTTCCAAGCAAGATTGGGATCTTTAACGTGCGTGACAACACTTACACACGGAACCTCCATTTTACCTTTCATCCGAACGAAGGCGTATTTTTGTGAAAAATGCTCATTTTTCAAGCGGATAGTGTCGGGATTCGAACACGGGACCTTGGACGTAGTAGTCACTCGCATACCAACTACGCCATTCAGCCTCCTCGCCTGCACATACCTAACATGTGATTTTTCAATGCCCCACCCGAAGGTACTACATTGGCCAAGAAGCCTGAAAAATTTTGAATTTTGCCAAACCCTTGCTGTTTCAAGCAAGATTGGGATCTTTAACGTGCGTGACAGCACTCATACATGGGACCTCCATTTTACCTCTCATCCGAACGAGGGTCTATTTTTGCGAAAAATGCTCGCCTAACATTTTTCAAGCGAACCGTGTCGCAATTCGAACCCGGGACCTAGGGCGTAGTAGTTACACGCTCATCAATTACGCCACGAAGCCGCCCTCCTGCACATACATTACATGTGATTTTCCAATGCTCCACCCGAAGGTACTACATTGGCCAGGAAGCGAGTTTTTTTACCTGAAAAATTTTGAATTTTGCCGAACCCTTGCTGTTCCAAGCAAGGTAGGGATCTTTAACGTGCGTGACAACACTCACACACGGGACCTCCATTTTACCTCTCATCCGAACGAGGGTGTATTTTTGTGAAAAATGCTCGCCTAACATTTTTCAAGCGGACCGTGTCAGGATTCGAACCCGGGACCTTGGGCGTAGTAGTCACACACATACCACTACGCCACGGAGCCGCCCCTCCTGCACATACAACTGAATCTCGGCGAAATACGGCGTATAATTAGATAACAATAGAAGGGGGACCGAGCTGTATATAGAATGTTGTGGGAATTTCAGGGAACTGTGTAGGCTAGCTCAGAACACAAATAAGTGGAGGTGCGCGTCCCACTAGTTTCAAGACGGAAAATCTAATGACGAAAAAATAAATGCACTTAAATCTGATGATTATTATAAACAAGTACAGGTGTGGTTTGTGAAATATTTTCAACTAGTGTTGATTGTGCGAAATTATATATTGGAAAAACTATTAATTCGACAAATGGGGGGAACTTGGCAGCCACAGGCTGCTTACCCCATTTCACATACCACTGAATATTGGAGAAATAGGGTATATAACTATAAAACAATAGAAGGTGACCAAATTACATCTAACAAGAAAGAACAGCGGGTATGCTCAAAGACAACAAACATAGAGACAAGAATAAAATTATTCAAAGCATATGTGTAGAGCACAGCACAGTACGTCTTTGAAATAGAGGCAGTAGGAAAAGCAGACAAAAAGAAAGAGAAGCCTTCTGGAATGTTGTGCTTCAGATGTATAAGTATGATAGCATGGACAGACAAGATTATATATCTGTGGAAAACAAAAAAAAATATGTAGAAATAGAAGGATAGGATACGACGTTCTGAGGCATTTTTGAGGAATGGTACGGGATATAGTACAAGCAGAGATAGGAAAATAGAAGTAGGGGAAGATTGAGATCAGACTTTTGTACGCAGATGGTGATAGATGCAGACTGCAAATTTCAGGGAAATGTGTAGGTTAGGTCAGAATATGAAACAATGAGAGTACGCGTCTAACCAGTTCCAGGACTGAAGACCTAATGATGAAGATGAGCAATAAATTACAAGAAGTGCCACAGAAGAAATCACAATCAATTAACCATATTCAAAACTACTATAGTTGCTTTGAAAAGCTATTCTCAGTAAATAATTAACTTACAATTGTTTGAACAAAAACTTATGGAAAACTTTTAGTCTCAATCAATTACTAAATGTTAAATGTATTTAGCAGTTTATACAACCAAAGACAGATTTGCCATTTTTTGCAGTTCATCAAATCAGACATTGTCAACGGTAAAAAATCTTGTCAAACTATCTCAAAGTGCACTCACGACACGAACATTAAGAAATATGCATTTCACATCCATTATTTTCTGAATGTTTTTTCAAAAGATTAGTAAAAAAGCATTATTTCAAATCTCCGTAAAGAGTAATTAGTTTGGATACAGCAAATGAACCTATCACCCATTGGAAAGAATACCAAAAAATTGGCAATGACGTGTACTATATTAAGCATTCGTTCAGAAAAGTCAAAAACTACTTTCAAGCTTGCAAAATTTACTGAAAGAACGTGTGTAAATTTATACAGATGTGTGTGTGAATATTTAGTATTCGAGTTTCTTAGTGAAATGCTATATACCCTATACGGATACTATGTCTTCATATCAGGAGACCCATTTAAGGAATCGGTTACTTTATTTCCATATATATTATATTATATAGTTCCGAACTGGATGAAAGCTGGCTCTATCATACGGTTTAAAAAATTGCTTACAAAATTGATTTTTTTTAGAACGCCTAATTCATTGTTCTCACATTAATGTAATTTTCTATTGCTCAACTGAGTTGCCGTTTTGTTTTGTTTTGTAATTCACATACCTCGCTCATATCGATTACCTTATATACAATATTTTTGGCAATTCTCTTAAACATAGTTAGATTCATAAGCTTAATTGATTGCCCTTTTAATTTAATTTGTAATTTATATATTCTTTTGCCATTGTTAATATGATAATATGAAATAACTGAATGACTTTACAAATCTTAAACACGCATATTTTCAGGATTAAGCGAAAAGCAGTAGTTTTTCACCAAACCAACCTTATTACACTTGCTCCATTATTCTTCACTTGAACCATAACATAACAAAACTATGAATAACTGTATAAACAATAAACAACACTAGAAATAAATTATTTACAAAAAAACATCACGTCCTGCTATTCTCAAAATGCCCTGTACTATACTGTAGGTTTGATACCTACAGTCGGAACAATCTCTCACAGCAGTCAACAAACGACCGAGCTCAGCCGCTTCCCACCACTGAAAATTCAGCTCAAACCGCTTTCTCAACACAATATCAGGCTTCACAAGAATCCATACCCCCCTACCTACCTTTCGTATTTCAACCTGTCTCAAGCAGAACAATGTTGATGCGCTGAGCTGAACTTCAGTTGCTTTTTATTTAATCGTTTCTCATAAGTGTTAGTGGTGAAATGTTAGGTGTTAAACTTGACAGAGATTTTCTGTTTTATTTGTGTTATAATGACAGTGGCGCCAGATAGGTTTTGGGCCTCTTGGAGCTTCTTTTTAAAAAGTCTTCTTCCAAAAAACACTTCTATCAAATTTATTTTTATAATAATTTCAATAATGATTTTTTACAACTGGGACGTTATATTCCTTAACGTCTTAATTAACAATAATCAAAGTTTAATAACTATAATTAATAATTAAAATCAATAACTATGAGTAGCTTTGAACACGAACAATGCTAAAGGTATGAAGTTCTCAGACTGACTGGCCATCTTGGGCTCTTGAGGGTATTTATGCTATCCCTGCTCTTACATCACTTGTGGGAAATGCAGATCTCATGTCTGCTATTTCTTGATACAATACAAAGTAATACATTTTAATAATCTTAATTCTATTAATTGCTGTCTCATAACCTACTGTGACCTGCACCTGTTGTGTCATATTACGTCTGGAATACAAAGTAACTGTTTCCATTCTTATGTCTGGTTTATAAACTTTCATTGACCTTTTATAATATGTCCTTCAATTATACAATGTAACAATCTATTTCTTAAGATTTAATAGTTTCATTTGAATATACATATATATTAATTTGGGGGATATGTAACTCGCCGACTAACAAAAACCTGTGTGCGTGCTTTTTAGTCCATGTAGACATGTTTTAGTTAGTTAATAAATAGACTTCGTTTTTGAGAGTATTATTTTTGGCAAAAAATCAAAATAAATTGACAATCTCAAAACATAATAAATATTATATACATAGCCTAAAAAATAACAATTCATTAAAAAAGAAAAAGTTAGTTTACTTCTGGATATAAAAAACATTTCTTCTAATTTGGACGCTGGTTTTAAAGCAACTTAGACGAATGATAAATCTTATACACTAAAAGTGATTCTAAAGATACAAAAAAATAGAAGTACCAATGATGTGCAAATCTAAACTGCATACTTTAAGTCTAATCGCTACCCGACGTCGAGTCGGTCTAGTCAAAGCGACGAAGGTGTGGCGCACTTGACGAACAAAATCGAAAGCTACTTGTAGTATGAAACGTCGGTATAACTTCAACTTGACTACGAGTTTTTTGACTATGTCAGGTATTGTGAAATTCTGTATAATGTTAACTTTTTCTGTTAGTGGTTTGATGCAATCTTTTGTTAGAAGGTAGCCAAAAAAATTGATTTCATTTTACTAAAGGTGCGTTTAGTAGGGTTTATGACCACGCCGTAATATTTTAATCTGTTAAGAAAAATTTCCAAGTGTTTGTTGTGTTGTTCTTCAGACTGAGACGTTACCAGAATGTCGTTGATGTAGCAGTAACAGAATTCTAGTCCGGATTACAACTTCGTTCATGAATCGTTGAACAGTTCGTGCGATATTTAATACTCCAAATGCCATGTGTAGAAACTCAAATAAACGAGAAGGCGTTGTAATGACTGTTTTTTTTATGGTTTTTCCAACTACCGAGATTTATTGATGGGTTATGGCAAAATCGACTGTATAAAGAATAAATTTTTCTGCTTTGCAGATTTTGTGCAAAATCTTGTACAATTTGGACAGGATACCTATCAAGAATTGTGCGAGCGTTTAAAACCCTGTATCCTCCACAGGGTCGTCACTCTTGGTTGTGTTTGACCACTAAATGAAGGAGTGATGCCATGGTGGTTTGGTTGATCTTGATATTCCTAATTCGGTCATTGTAGTGAAAATGTCCTTGGCAATTTTGAATTTGGCAGGCGTTAATTTGCGTGAACACCTGTATACTGGAGGTCCTTGAGTCGTTAGGAGGTGATGTTCGATACTATGCTCTACTAGAGCGGGAAAGTCTCTCAGACGGCTTATGTCCGGGTATTTGGATCGGAGTTTGTGTTATTTTAGACTGGATATCGTGGTTGATATCGCACTATGTTTATTACTGGCGGGTTGGCCTTTGGCTGAAAGTTTTGTCTGTGAGTTGACAAGTTTCTTGTTTTTGCGTTATCCAGTAATTCATGGTGTGTAAGGAAATTCATGCCAATAATGGGTTTCTTGACGTTGCCGAAGACGAATTGTCAAATGAATGGTCGCCTTAATCCCTAATCTAATGTTAACGTGATAGTACCATATGTGTTAATGATCGTCTTATTTGCTGCGAACAATTGATAGATCGACGGTTTGAGTGTTCCATGGACCTTGATTCTTGGATATACACAGATGTCTGCACCAGTGCCGATTAAGGATTCCACAGATACGGTGCGATCTTTTATGTGCAAGCGAAGCGGCGTAAAATGGACTGCAGGGAATTATTCGCCTATAATACTTGCGTTCCATTTGGAATGAACCTGCACCTTGACGAAGTTCTAAATTAATAGAACAGGTGAAATGGCTTGCGTGTTCTAATGAGCTAAAGAGCCAAACTACAGGTCCAACCACAGTAGTAGGGTCGTTAGTGAGGAACCAGACTAAGACAGGTCCCCGAAAGAGGGCAGCGGCTCTTTCGGTACTTAGATTGGCAGAGACCATAGGGGTCGGTATGGCAGTCTAAGACACACTACCGCGATGTAGAAGGCAACGGGAAACCACCACATTATCTCCCAAGTACACAGCGTACTTAAATTGTAATAAACATAATGGCATTCTCTGGGGTAAAAGATTCCGGAGTTAAAATAGTCCCCCATTCGGATCTCCGGGAGGGGACTACTTCGGAGGATGCGATCGGAAAGAAAGTCGGAAACATTCTGCGAGTCGGAGCGTGGAATGTTAGAAGTATGAAGCAAGTAGGTAAGCTAGAGAACCTAAAAATCGAAATGAATAGGTTATCACTAGACATAGTAGGGATTAGCGATGTTCGGTGGCCAGAGGCGGGGGATTTTTGGAGTGGAGACTTCAGGGTAATTCATACAGGAGCAGAGGAAGGAAATTTGGGTGTGGGGATAGTTATGCGGAAAAAGATAGGATACTGCGTAGAAAATTACTTACAAAAGAACGAAAGAGTACTCATGGTTAGATTAGAATCTAAACCGGTAAACACAGTAATAATACAAGTATACATGCCCACCTCTAGCTACAGTGACGAAGAGGTAGAAGCCATATACAAAGATATCGAAGACATATTAAGATACGTAAAAGGACATGAAAATTTAATAATTACGGGGGTTTTTAATGCTGTGGTAGGTGAGGGTAGGGAAGGAGCGGTAGTGGGCTTATTTGGTTTAGGCATGAGAAACGACAGGGGAAATAGGCTGGTAGAATTTTGTGACAAGAACAGTTTAATTATCACAAACACATTATTTCAACATCATGCTAGAAGACGATATACGTGGAAGATGACAGGAGATATAGGAAGATATCAAATAGATTACATTCTTGTTAGACAACGGTTTAGAAACCAAGTAAAAGACTGTAGAAGCTACCCAGAAGCAGATATAGATACTGACCACAACATCGTAATTATGAAGGCCGCACTTAAATTTAAGAATGTGAAAAAAGAAACGGAAAAAGGCATTTGGACTTAGAGAAACTAAAAGATAGAGATATTCAAGAAAGATTCAAAAAAAGTCAAATGAATTGCTCAAAGATATCGGGAAAATATCTTATACTAAAGAAGTAGAAACAGAATGGAATAACATTAAATCTAGCCTAGACATGGCGGCCAGAGATATTCTGGGCTATACACAAAAAGAAAATAAGAAACCATGGATAACAAAGGATATTCTGAATTTAATAGAAGAAAGACGAAAATACAAAAATAAATCAGACGAAACTGGAAAACAGAGATACAAAGCCATAAAATGGGAAATTATTCGAAAATGCAGGAAAGCTAAAGAACAGTGGATTGATGAAAAGTGCAAAGAGGTACAAACGAAGATGGAAATAGGAAAGACAGACGAAGCATACAAATTAATTAGAATGAATTTTAGGGATATAAAACCGTACAGCAAAAATATAAGGGACGCACAAGGAAACGTCATTATAGAAAACGTAGAGAAAGTGGGTAGATGGCAAGAATATACAGAATTTATATTTAGGAGAGGAACTAACTGCATTAGAACAGGAATCAGACATTGAAAATGAGGACTTGGGATATCCTATACTTAGAGATGAGTTTGAATTAGCATTAAAGGGTCTAAAAAATGGTAGGGCGCCGGGTACAGATAAGATGCAAGCAGAAACTCTAAAAGCCGCTGGACAAGCAGTAACAGAACGTCTCTTCCAACTTGTAAGCTATATGTATGAGACAGGCGAGATACCCAAAGATTTCAAACGTAGCATCATAGTTACTATACCAAAAAAGAAAGGCGCGGATAGATGTGAAAATTTTCGAACAATAAGTTTGACAGCACACGTGTCAAAAATATTAACTAGAATTGTGCAAAGACGAATGGAAAAACGGGCGGAAGAAATACTAGGAGAAGACCAATTTGGGTTTAGGCGGAACAGGGGAACACGGGAGGCTATTTTAGCTCCGAGAGTGATAATGGAGAAAACAATAGAAAAAGGGGAAAGCGTGTATATAGGGTTTGTAGATTTGGAAAAAGCTTTCGACAATGTAAAATGGAAAAAAATGTTTGAAATACTCAAAAAGATTGGAATGAGTTATATGGATAGACAAATAGTACATAGCTTATACAAAGAGCAAACAGCAGTAATAGAATTAGAGCAGGAACGTAGAGAAGTAAACATTAGGAAAGGGGTGAGACAGGGATGTGCCCTATCCCCATTGATTTTTAACTTGTACATAGAAGAGGCAATGAATACTGTCAAATGCAGGAAGAGATTTGGAATTACTATGCAAGGACAAAAAATTGATATGCTTAGATTTGCAGAAGAGTTAAAATCTGCTCTTAATGAAATGGAAACGGTTCTGACAGAGAGATACGGTATGAAAATTAACAAAACTAAAACTAAAGTTCTAGTATGCAATGGTGGGGAAAATAAATCAAAAACAAGAATACAAGTATGTAACACGAACTTACAAGAGGTTAAGGATTTCTGCTACCTAGGAAGCCAAATAACGCAAGATGGAAAAGCACAAAAGATATAAAACAAAGATTAGCACAAGGTCGTGCTACATTTAACAAGAAAAAGCAACTACTGTGCCCAAAGACCACAAACATAGAAACAAGGAAAAGATTGCTTAAAACATATGCGTGGAGCACAGCACTGTACGGATGTGAAGCCTGGACAGTAGGAGAAGCGGACAAGTAAAAGGTAGAAGCCTTTGAAATGTGGTGCTACAGACGTATGATGAAGATATCATGGACAGACAAAGTTAAGAACGAAGAGGTACTAAAAATGGTAGGGGAAGAAAGAAATATGTGGAAAACGGTAAAAAATAGGAGAGATAGGATGATAGGCCACATACTACGGCATGAGGGAATAGTGCGGAATATATTAGAAGCAGAGATCGGAAAAAAGAGAAGAGGCAGACCTAGGTTAGACTACTGCACACAGATAGTAAAAGATGTAAGCTGTAGGGGTTTCAGGGAGATGTGTAGGCTAGCCCAGAATAGAAATCAATGGAGGTACGCATCCAACCAATCCCAAGATGGATAAACTAATGACGAAAAAATAACTGTGCTTAAACATGATGATTATTATAAGTAACTACAAGAATTGGTTGGGCAATATTCTCGAATAATGTTAAGTGTGAAAGGATTTACTGGAAAACCATTATTTCGGCAAACGTCTAAGTGTTGGGGGATCTTATTAGCCACAGGTTGCTTAACCCCCTTCACTGAATCTCGGTGAAATAGGGCATAAAATTAGAAAACAATAGAAGGGGAACGAGCTGTATACACATGCTGTGTGAGAATTTCAGGGAACTATGTAGGCTAGCTCAGAATATAAATAAGTGCAGGTACGTATCCAACCAGAAAAACCATTAATTCGACAAACGTCTAAGTGTTGGGGGATCTTGGTAGCCACAGGTTGCTTAACCCCCTTCACTGAATCTCGGTGAAAAAGGGCATAAAATTAGAAAACAATAGAAGGGGAACGAGCTGTATACACATGTTGTGTGAGAATTTCAGGGAACTATGTAGGCTAGCTTAGAATATAAATAAGTGCAGGTACGTGTCCAACCAGTTTTGAGACGGAAAACCTAATGACGAAAAAATAAGCGCAGATAAATCTGATGATTAGTATTAACAACTAGTTGTTGGTTGCGAAATATCTGCAACTAATGTTGACTGTGCGAAAAGATATATTGGAAAATATATTAAATCGGTAAATGGTTAAGTGTTGGGGGAACTTGGCAGCCACAGGCTGCTTACCTCCCTTCACAACCACTGAAGGTAGGAAAAATAGGGTATATAACTGTAAAACATTAGAAGGTGACCGAACTGTATTTAACAAGAAAGAACAGCACCTATGAAGAAAGACAACAAACATAGAACAAGAAGAAAATTGTTGAAAGCATATGTGTGGAGCACAGCACAGTATGCTTATGAAATACGGGCAGTCTGAAACGCAGACAGAAAAACGGTAGCAGCTTTTTGAAATACTGTGCTTCAGATGTATGAGGACGATAGCATGGACAAACAAAGATAATAACAAATAGGTTATAGAAATAGTAGAGAAACAAGGATATCTGGGAAAAAAGAGAAATAGAAGGGCGGAATACGTTCTAAAGCATTTTGGGGAATAGTATGGGATATATTACAAGCAGAAATAAGAAAAAGAGGTAGATGTAGACCTAGATCAGATAGTGATAGATGCAGACTGTGCAAATTTCAGGGAATCTGTAGGTTAGTTTAGAATAGGAAACAATGATGGTACGCGTCTAACCAGTTCCAGGACTGAAGACCTAATGATGATGAATACTTGCGTTCGACGTTTTCTGGACCGTGAAATTGCTAGGCTGTGTGCGCTTTCGTACCGTGGCTCCAAATTGAACTAGTATAAATCTTTCGTTATTGCTGCCGTCATGGGGGTTTGGCTGTATACTTGTAACGCTTTGTGTTTGCCGGAGCTGGACTTTGAGTGCAGCTACTTCGTATGTAAGTTTTTCCAGGAGATTAGTGCTTGTATCTGCAATCGTATTAGAGTGCTGTCCAGATAGGATTTCGTAAATGGCATCTGCTGAATGCGCAATGCCCTCCAGGGATGGTTGTAGTTAAGTAGCTAGAATTACTTGCATTGTGCTGACAACCAGCTTAACCCTATGAATTTAATAATGTATCTGACACGATTGTTCCACTCAGTTGCTGTATATCCCTCAAGAATTGTGAAGGTTTTCTGTCACCTAACGTTTCGTGCTCCAAGAGCTTTCTAGTTTGTTGTTTTGGGATGAGGTTAGCCGTTTATTTAATTGATCTTTGCATATCTGTCGGTCTCGGGCGGTTTAATTATAATGTACCGAACCTCTACTGTAAATCTAACTTCTAGATCGGATATTATATACGCGTATTTTGTAGCGCCTTGCGTAATACCACTAATTGAAAAACTGTGTTCTATTTTGCTATAGCATATGCAGCTCCTTTTTACCAAGGTTTGTTTGTATTGTACGTTCGGACGGTTCTATTTTGAATTCGAGTAGTGTGAAGCGATTCCATTATTGCGTAAGGGGTGTTTTATGCGTGTATGCTATTTACTTGAATGCTGCGTACTTATTGGTCAGTTCGTTAGAACTATGGTTGGTTTCATGCTCATACAGACTTTATGCATGGAAAACTATATCATGCATTTCGTCCCTCAGCGTCGAAATTCCAAGAACTAATAGTAGAAGCATACTTATTCCTCAAGAATTGCACTTTTTAGAATCTATAGGAATAAAAGTTATAAGTAATAACAAGCAAAAGTGGCTTAGATATACAGAAAGACGACGGTGTCAATCTGGAAAGCGGCTCCGTGGCGTAGCTGATATGCTTGTGACTACTACGCCCAAGGTCCCGAGTACGAATCCAGACACGGTCCGCTTGAAAAATGTTAGGCGAGCATTTTTCACAAAAATACGCTCTCGTTCGGATGAGAGGTAAAATGGTGGTCCCGTGTGTGAGTGTTGTCATGCACGTTAAAGATCTCTACCTTGCTTTAAACAGCAAGGAATCGGCAAAATTCCAAATTTTCCAAATTAAAAAAACTCGCTTCCTGGCCAATGTAGTACCTTCGGTTGGGGCATTAAAAAATCACATGTAGGGGTGTCTAGCTTTGTGGCGTAGTTGGTTGTAACATATAAATTTTCTGTAAATTTGTTCATTGACTTTAGCACGGTGCATCTGTTATTTTAGTCGTTTTTTAACAACCTTTATATATTACATTCAGTCATTATTGCATATTTAATAACCAATAAACTCCCAAAGCACACTTTAATTTTAATTACAATTAAAATCTACTACATACTACATATTCCTTACTGATAACATTTATATATACAAACTTGTTAACGTGTTCCTACTTCTTAAAGTATCTAACATTTCAAATTGTTCCGACGATTGGCGATCGTTTGTCACTTTTCGTTTCTTAGTTGAACTGGAAGGTCGCTTTGTTGTTGAAAACACCCAACATGTGCAGGAAAATCAAGTTTTCCTGGCGAAGACGTCGTAAAAGACGGGCAGAATGTTCAAAGTTGTCCAAGACAACTAACATAGAAATGTAGTGTACAAATCCCTTGGCGAACGGTTTGTATAAATGAGTAAGCATATGAAATTAATTATTTTATTATAGTGCAACTTTTAAAACTTTTAAAACTTTTAAAACTTTTAAAACTTTAAAACTTTTAAAACTTTGAATACTTTGAAACTGTGGAAATGTGGATGGTCTTGTAATAATTTTGATGTAATTTCACGTAATTTCGATGCAGTCTTGGATCAACGAAAATATCTTATTTGGTTTGATTTAATTAAATTTATGGAACTCGTTTAGAAGGTAAATGAGTAAGCAACTTTGATCCACACGTGGCCGACGTCGCTATGCAGCCGGCGTGCTCTACTGATGCACATATTATTTGAAGGTTACAGGTCATTGCCGCTATCGGTAAGAAAGTATTAGTTTCTAAAATAATGCTAACGTTACAAAGTCCATTACGTAAATTTTGCATGTAATGATTTTCTTTTGAAGCTCGTTTTACTACAGGTTGCTGTATGCAATTTATTATGACTTGTATAAATAATTTTGTTAATTAATTTTCAAAAGATCATTTTGTAAAGTATAAAGTACAATGAGTACTATAACCTTTTCTAATTAATAGTGTGTTCAACTTAAGATATCATATCTCACCGATTGTACAGGTGTAGACATACTTCATCACAGTTATCTTGTTTATGACAAATTAAAATTCTAAAGTGTTAATTTATAAGACCTGAGTCCTATATGATGTAAATTGGAACTTAAAGTAATCTGTCAATTTTAATAATTGCCAAAAGTTACATAAGAAATATTTAAACATTGTGAGGTCGAGTAGCGCTACAGTGACTACCTAATAAAAAAAATAATGTTCATTATTAAATATCTGATTTAAAAATTACTTTCATAAGAATTGAATTTTATTAAGTACTCTTATTTATTATGATGTTATTAACTTTTCTTAAAAGAGAATACAAAATTATTTTTTTTGGACTTCAGTTCATTTTTCAGTAATATTAAATTCTCCAAATTTTGTTCGGTGTTTACAAGGTAAACTTATCCGAAAGAGCATCACGATAGTAGAAACCAATTGAACTTAATTTAAAGATTACAGATTCATACTGATCCATAATATACTATATAGGGTGTCTATGTTGGTAGAAATTATGTTTCGGAGTCACCCCACTCATCGTTAGATCCTTGAAGAAGACGATCAGATGTAAGTATGATATGTGTGACAATCAAACTTTGTATTTAAAGTGGTTTATGATAATATAGGTTTCCAAATTTTCCTTTAAGCAAATTCATTTAGTCAGTTGCTTTATAAAAAATTTAGGTGGCGTCCTCTATTTTGTTTCGTTCAACTTAAATATACCCACTGACCCAATCTCATGCGACCGTGGGCCAAAAACCCAGTTAGCTAAATGTCTTAAGAGTGTTCTTTTACTATAAGCCAATTTCCATCCAAACCTTACCCTGAGCTTGACACAGTTACATAAGAATTCTCGATAGGTAATATTAATCTACCACTATTTTATGGTGGAATAGATTGATAGAAAAAATATAGATAATATGGTATGCGCGTGACTACAATGCAGAAGGTCCCGGGTTTGATTCCCGACGGATCACTTGAAAAATATTAGGCGAGCATCTTTCGCAAAAATACGCCCTCGTTCGGATAAGAGGTAAAATGTAGGACCCGTGTGTAAATGTTGTTACGCAAGTGACTTTGCTTGTTACAACAAGGGTTTGATAAAATTCAAAATTTTAGGTAAAAAAAATCGCTTCCTGGCCAATGTAGTACCTTTGGGTAGGGCATTAAAAATTAAAAGATAAATGTAAGGGTGTCAACCCTGGAAGACAAATAAGATTATGTGCCCAAGTTGGATGTGTTAGACAGTACCACAACAAAGGAAATTCTTACACATATCTCCCATTTATGTTAAATGCCCATAACAACGACCGAATTTCCGTAAAAAATCCAACGCAGAGACATCACACATACCAATCAAAGTTTTATATTTATGGAGGAGAACTATTGAGCTGCAGATCGAACCAAGCCCTAGGAATTTACCAGTTCTCCGTATTTCCTATAGGAAGAAGACCCATACAAGTTGGGTTAAAGCAAATGGTCGATATCTGTTAAGTACTTGGAATTACCCGTACTATTAAAAGATCGACTAACATAGAAAAATCCGAAAAACTCAATCATACATACGAAACTCCGAATTTATTTTCAAGGATTGGTATTTGGTAGCAAAACTATCGTTGGATTTTACATATAATTTAAAAAAAATTTCAACGTGCTCTAAGAATTAATTATTATTAGATCCAAGTCTCACATCGTCCGATAATATTGTACCATGTGCTATACATCAATGTCAAGAAAAGTTTTGCACAAAAACCTAGCGATTATGCGAATGCGTCCTTTCTAGCTGAAATGTAGAGGCAATGGCTGCTTTTAGGAATTGGGAATTACATGAGTTATCACCACTAGACCAATCGAAGTTATAGAAAAATTAAGGTATTGAACAATACAGCTAGATAATGGTAAATTACATAAAGAAGAAGCAAGTGCCACCAACTTTACGCATACAAAAATGACAGGCATAATGTTGTTTCTATAATTACAAGCCTTTCTTCAACGCCGATAACATTTGGATTTGCGCAGAGTGATGACTTGCCTTCGACCTCTGGTATGCTAGTTTGTAGAGAAATACTATCCAAACATGAGCTTCAATAAGCACCTGATCTACTATGTCATGTTTAAGAAACCCCTTATTTGTAATAGAATACGTAACCAAATTTGAAATTTTCAGGAATGCCACAGTGGATGGAATTGAAAGAATCAAGAAATTTTCATCGGTCTATGAAAGTTTGTAGTTTAAATTTTCACGACTCCATGTTTGAATACAACCCCTGTACAGAAATCTTTAATATAAATATTCATAATTGATTGCATAATGTAGTTATATCTATTTGCATTATTTTTGATAAATTAGTATATCTAGCTTAGGAGGAAAAAAATCATTTCGGCCATACAAGTTTCTGAGGCAGAAATCAATACATAACGCAGAAAATGTCCAAGAGCAAACTAGGGTAAAATTTCCGCCAGAAAATCGAATTTGGGTAAAATATTTAAAACCTCCAAACATGGTTAAAAACAGCAGTACGAAGAAGTCAGGGTACCTCAGGAAGTGCTGTGCCACAGAAACCTTGTATTCATGCTCACACGCCTGTCCGGTGTACAATTTTGCATAAAAATCAGCGTAGTATGACTTTTTCAAGCAAATTTTAAAATTTGTTCTTTATAAGAAATGCTTTAAATAGGAATTGTTTTATTTAATTGCTTTTTATTTAATTATAATATCTAAAGGAATGGCATAAAATTTCAAGGGTACATAATGATAGATACCTTAATGTTATCTGTAACAGATTTTGCTGCACCATATATGAAATATACGTTACTTTGATTTGGACGAATTTCAGTAGGAATTACAGAGCCTTCAAAAAATACTTGACCTATATACGTAGGTGCTTCTTGCGGGTTTTTTCCTCCTTTGACTGCATTGTGTGGAATTACACCATTATAACGCCTCCAGTAGTACACTAAAAATTTAAATATTAATTTTAATCAAGAATATAATCTGAAACTGAATACTTAAATAAACGTACACATTGCATCTTATTCGTAAAAAGTGTGGTCTTCTATGGCTAGGCATTAGCATATATATGTATATATATATATATATATATATATATATATATATATATATATTGCTGTGATAAGGGGTTGCTTAAGGGTGCACGTTATAGCAAAGATAGTTCGGGAATGAGTAATTAAGATAGTCAGCAGAAAACTACACTTATTTAAAGAGATAATTAAGAAATAGACATAGTTTGTAGATAGTAAGTAGTCAACACCCTGTATATAGAGTAGAGATAATTTTGGGCGACGCAGGTAAACTTAGGAAGACGCATAGTCGGCGTAGGAATGTGAAACAAATGCATTAAAGTAGATAGTAAATATTAAATACCCTGTAAATAAAGTTTAGTTAATTTAGGTAAGACAAATGAGGATATTTTTCAGTGGAAGCACGCGTATATTTGATAAAGTGTAATTGGACACGCATTGAGAAGAAAAGTTCCAGACGATTAAAGTAATGCGGATATAGAAATAGAATTTCAGGTAGCTAATATAAATGCGTACAAAGATCTAACCATGTGATAAGGGAAACGATTAAAAATTGCGTGAAACATATGTAAACATGGAAATATAAAGTCGGGTTACATCAGTTGTTTATAGAAAAGCAAGTAATCTATCAAAATACAATATGTTGACAATCGAAGGCAGCTGCAGGCAAGTTGTGATTATGGGAAAATGTCGAGCATTGCATCAGAAACGGCTCGTAATAAAATTATTTGATTGGTCCGGGACAACGACAAGTCCTAGATCACACCCACGGTTGGAGTGGGAATTCGAAAAGATATTAGCAAGCTCCGTGTTAAGAAAGTCAGTTTTAAACTCAATCAAGGCCGAAGTGCATTGCCATGAAACAGAGTAGTACGCGATATGTATAAGAGTGAAAATTAAATAAGTGAAAATATGATTACAATTGCCGTTTAAACGTGAGTATGTTTTTAATGAATTTATTGTAAACTAAGACATAGAAATAATAGGGTTTCGATTTCTGGTTCTGATTCTGATGTCTGGGGAAAATAAACTACAAATTAGAGGTCTGATGTTAAGAAAAATACAGTAATGCAATTTAAATATCAAAGGAGAAAAGAAGAATAATAATAATCTGGAAGTACAGGGGCGAAACAAGCTGCAAGTTTAAGTCTGGGGCAAGAATGATGAAAGTTTAAGAATTGAAGTAAATTGGGGTATATGATGTAATGGTGCTGATCAATAGTGTAATAATTGGAATGGAATCCAAAATTGGGGAAGATCAATTTTAGTGGGAGCGTCGATGTGAAAAGATAAAAACCAGGTCAGAGATTTTTAGTTATAAGATATTTGTTTTTTTTATATGGAGTATTATTTGTTTTTATATTGAATTTGCTAAATTACTATAGGTTTGTGAACAAGTCAACAAGAAAGGTTGCATATTATATGAATGAATAATGAGAAAACAGGTTTGGAATATTCCACGCTTTGTTCCTAAGAGTAGTAAATGTTCTTTGGTGACTTTGGGGTTTTTTTTTTGAGTACCAATTAGATGGTTGTTAATAAATCAAATTTATAAGAAAGGTATTACAAATAATTTCAAAAGCTGTATATAACATATTAGTTTCATTATACAAAATCTAAATTTACTGAATTTTATAATTGCAAATAAATGCTAGCCGAGGTCAAAGATTTAAATAGTAGAAAGGCGGAGTCACAAATTGAATAGAGAAGAGATAAAGCGCAAGGCGGTAACATATTGAATTTTGTCATTGGTTGTTAAAGAGTTGTTTAAAGATAACGTCCAGTTTGATAGTGATAACTACATTTAATCGTGAATGTTAAAATGGTGGTACAATAATTTAATATCATAGCAAATAAAGATATCAAACCAAAGTTAGAGCATGATAATAATTCTTTTAATATTATAGCAATTAAATAAAGCGCACCAACGTAAGGGCACGTAGCATAGCAAATAAGATATAGTACCCAACTAGGGGCGTATTACAGCAAATAAAAATGTCCGCCCAAAGTAGGGGCACGATATTATAGCAGTATCATAGCAATATATATATATATATATATATATATATTATCGTGTAATTCGTGGCTAATTGTAAATACATAAGCTTATATTTCAAGCTTGGAGTTAGAGTAACAACTTATAAGAAAATCGAGTTAGGCAGTTTAGATAATTAGGGTATTTTAAACTTTAGTTATATTTATTTAGGAATAACGTGGCATAATATTTATTGTAAGATAGGGCGATAAGGATTTAAAACAACGAGGTAAAAATACCATTTTTAATTTTTATTTAATATAGCGTACGAAAACATAAAAGCTTTGCATATTCTATAGAAATAGAATTATTATTTTCAATGGTAAAATCAGAAAACTTTTCAAAACAAAGTAAAAGGGGGAGATATTTCTAGATAACACGTACGATAAACGAGCTTTAATAGGTAACAAGAAGGAAAAGACCGTTGGAGTTAGCGTAGTCAATATACAACAAGAACCGAACAGAAAACACATAAGTAGGACGAAGAAGCAGTATGTTTGTTAAGATATCGATTTTTAATTATAAAGGTAGTATTGGAGAGAAGCTAGAAACAACTGTCATAGAAGAACGAGGACGGAGTAGAAATGTATGAATAAAGTGAGAAACAGAGATTTAATCATAGATGTAGTATAGGAGGGAAACGACGAACAAACTTATTTTAAAGGAGGAAACAAAATCAATAATTTTTAAGAATACTATAAGAAGACGCGCATCGATTGAAAGCAAGGGAAAGGAATTGAGCGAGATGATTGGACGATACAGGTATACGTGCGACAAGTTTGTATTGGGTAGGGCAAACATTCAGCTGGTGGAAGCATATACGTGAAAAAGAGCTATATGAATAAGAGAAATGAAAAGATGTTTGTTTGAGTTTGAAGGCGTGAATGTGTACGGAATTGAGTGACAGTTGAGGCTAGTTTCGCAAAATCAGAAGGACGGTTGGCTGTTGTGTACGTTTTACTAAATATTTTAACATGTTTGTTATCGTAATTCAAAGGAAACGAAAAGTCGTTAGAGCTTTTCACAAGAGTATCGAGTCGGTTAAGCGAGCATTTTTAAGAAATGAGAAATCGGTTGGGGCTTTTACACAGGATATTGTTGCAGAACGGCATCATCTTCAAGGGCTGGTTGACGGATAACGGTTGGAAGACAGTTACCAGGTATGCCATTGTATAAAACATTGTGTGGTGAATATTTTCTATGGTTTTCTTGATTTTTTTGTTGTGCTTTGGAGTGTTTTTTTTTATTTGATATATTTAACGAACTGAAAATTTATTAGACTTTAGTTGAAAATGAAATTTATTTAGGCAGTCAAGGATAATTAATTTACAGATAACCAGGCTATGTTGTAAAGAAGTATAGGGAGGCTTATTTTATTTTTGTAGTGAGGTAAATTTGCACTTACATTAAACGAGGTTTACTATGAGCTCATGATAAACTAAGGTGGTTAACGTAAGGAACGCCCTCCTACTTTAATAAAATATTTGTTTAAATAAGGTTATCGAACTAAAATACTTTTGAAAATGAAATTGTGGACTAGGTTTCAGCATAGTGGCAATGAGCGGGAGCTTTTTGATCTAGTGTTAACAGGTAAGCGTCTGTGTTGATTTTAATAGGTTTTTGGTGTATTTAGAAATTTAGAGAGGAGTAGTCGAGGTAAACATCACAAAATTATGGCTTCCCAACGGAGGGACTCGAGTAGTTAGAGCCTAGACCTCACAGTATTATGTCGACCCAACATTGGGACACGAATTAGAGGATCGTTTCAGAGAAAACCTCACAGTAATATATATATATATATATATATATATATATATATATATATATATATCTATATATATCAATTATTGGTTGTGGGTTTCAGGTCAGCTGGCAAGTTCAGTACTACTCTTTTTTATAGCCTAAATTTTCGAATTTATTTTAATTCTTGATCACAGGCACTACAAATGATAAATTTTAAAAAACTGGTACAGTTTGGTTTTAAAGTTACATACTAAATCGAGGTTTATATAAATAATTAGCAACAATGTAAAAAATAATAACAGGAACTATAACTTAACATAACTAAAAATAATATAAAATGTATAATTTAATAAAATGACACCATTTCAATCAAATTTGTCACATTTTTCTTTTATTTTTGTGTGTGACGGTATTGCAAAATTGAATGCATGCATGTATGTATGCATGTAACGTTTTTTACGAATTAAGTGGGTTTTAATCTGAGTGTGTGTGTGTGTGTGCGCGCGCGTGCGTGCGTGCGTGCGTGCGTGCGTGCGTGCGTGCGTGTGCGTGATTGCGTGCGTGCGTGCGTGCGTGCGTGCGTGCGTGCGTGCGTGCGTGCGTGCGTGCGTGCGTGCGCGTGCGTGCGGCGTGCGTGCGTGCGTGCGTGCGTGCGTGCGTGCGTGCGTGCGTGCGTGCGTGCGTGCGTGCGTGCGTGCGTGCGTGCGTGCGTGCGTGCGTGCGTGCGTGCGTGCGTGCGTGCGTGCGTGCGTGCGTGCGTGTGTGTGTGTGTGTGTATTCTTTTTTTATATTATATAAATATTTTATTTTTATGGTGTATGTTTATAACATCTCACTGTAATAACAACAATCAAGTAATTTGATCCAATATGTAGTATCTTGTTTCAAGTATCTAATTTTTAAAATTTAATAAATAGGTATATATAGAGCTCAAGTTGTTTATGTCCGTCTTTTTGTTCATTGTACAAGAATTTTGATAAATATAACACATTTCTAAAAATAGTCGTTTGGATTCTGATTTTTGAATTTGAATAATTTATTTATAAATATATAAAGCAAGGTCGTTAAACACTAAGATAATTATTGATATATATATATATATATATATATATATATATATGCATTGCAGTGTTTTTTTTGTCAGTTTTAATAGAATATTGGTGCTCATAAATTCTATTAAAACTGATAAAAGAAGCATTGCACTGGCCAAACATGCATTGGATCACATGCATAATTTTGGTCTTGAAAACCCAAGTGCAATTGATATAGAACAGAACGAAAATAAACGTAGTACATTAGAAATTATTCACTTAAACAATAAAGCGGATATTAAACATTTTACTAAAATTTACAATACTATTCGCAATTCATAGTTACATGCTTAAATAGTGTATTTGGGGTTTGTTTTTCACTTAATAATAAATAATTTTAAAAATGTACTTATTCTAAAATTCACTCTGTATCAAAATGGTTTAAATTTATTTATTAGGGAAAGTATAATATAACTAATTTAAATCCGGATCTCTATGGTTAATACATATGTTTCTGATAACTGGTTTCCAACTTGCCTAGGATATATTTAATAAAATTGATTAGTTTAGCTATTTGTTATTGCATTCTTACATCATGCAAATATGTTTAAAAGTAACGTTACCAAGTAAGTTTAATTATAATGCATTTCGATAGTTTAAGTTATTTTGAAATTTACAAATATTTAAATTACATGTGACCAAGGTTTATAATAACCGAAGCGCGTAATGTTATGTATTTTGTATTAATTTAGTAAGAAAAAGGAGAAAAAATTAATATTAATAAATGACCTATTTTCCATGAACAGATATTTTTATATATATATATATATATATATATATATATATATATATATAATATAATGCTTGGTGACCTTGCAGGAATAATTTTTTCTTTGTAGGTTTTTTTAGGTCTGCTGGATTTAAATAAATACTCTTTTTTATGGCCTAAATTTTCGCATAATTTTTTTATGCTTGATCACAGGCTACAAACTGAGGGTGGTTGAAATTGACACGAGTGTTTGGAATAAAATAAAGTTTTTTATAGAATAAATATTAATGTAAATAGTGAAAAAAATGACTGTCATTTTACTTTCACTATTTACATTAATATTTATTCTATAAACATTTTATTCAAACACTGATGTCAATTTCAACCATCCTCACTGTAACCTGTGATGGCATAAAATAAATTTAGCCATAAACAGTATTTATTTAAATCAACAACCTAAATATTTATTATATATATATATATATATATATATATATATATATATATATATATATATATATAATAAGATGTATCTGTAAACAAACTCTTATAAAAATAATAAGAGCTTATTGACGAATACAGATCGGGCTAATAGGTGTATAACCATTAACAAAACAATATCTTTATTACTTCACAGGGGAGGAAACATCCACTAACCAGCTTCCTTAAGTATCCTCAGAGTGAATTTGTTTCCAACCCTATGAAGTAATCGACGCTATTATACTGATATAATTTCGAAACAACATCTGTACTATGGCAAAAGTAAATACAACCGCCATCAGGTGATAAAACACCAACACTACAAAGCGTGGAAGTACCAAAATTGAATCGAAACTACATCGTCTTTCTATAGATCGCTATATAAGTATGTCTGGCCTTTGAGATTTGCGGAATGTTACAGCAAAATTTATATGTAAACGTAACAAACCTTCTCGTGGCGAGACCCGGATCTAGCCCCAAAGGCAATTCATAATAATAAAAGACAAGTTATTTGCTGTCCGTAATAAGAAATTGTGTAAAACAATATATAAAATTATTGTATATATTGTTCTATACAATTTCTTTTGCGGACAGCAAATAACTTATCTATTATTTATATATATATATATATATATATATATATATATAATATATATATATATATATATATAATTAGGGGTGGGCGATACGGGATTTTGCGTATCGAATATCGATACATATTCTATATCGATATGTATCGATATATCGAATATCGATATATATCGATACGTATCGATGCGTATCGATATGCATCGATGCGTATCGGTGCGTATCGATACGTATCGGTACGTATCGATTCGTATCGAGCAGTATAGATATATGTAGCGATGTGTAGATTGAGTATCGGTACGAATCAATTAGGCATCGATAATTTATCTACTCTTTCTTTGCGAATAAAATCACAAGATCGTTTTAAAATAATGCATTTACTGACAATTCGATCTTTCACTTAAGATTTTTTGTTATCAAAATAATTGAAGTTTCAAGTTTAATATTTGTGAAATAAGTATATATATATATATATATATATATAGGGGAGGATATGTATCGATACTTATCGATGCGTATCGATACATATCGATACGTATCGATACATATTGATACGCATCGATACATATCGATACATATCGATACATATCAATACATATCGATACGTATCGATACTTATCGATACGTATCGATACATATCGAGTATCGATATATCGATATTTATTTTTCGCTGTATCGGGGGGGTCGATACGGAGGTCGTATCGATATATCGATACGCCGACCCAGCCCTATATATAATATATATATATATATATATTAATATATATATATATATATATATATATATATATATATTGTTGTGATATTTTCCTGTGAATGCGGGAACTGGGTCCTTTCAACAAAAAAATTCTAGTCCCACCGATTGGGCGTCATAAACTGCTGTGATCCTGTTTTCGCCTCGGCTGCTCACCTAATTTTATAAACCTCCTCATTCATAAAATTAAACAATACATTCCTACCACAAACATCAACGTCAACTCTATTTACATTAATATTCACAATACATTAAAATTTCAAGATTAATATTCAGCATAAATTTCAGTTTTAAAAAGAATTTCAAGATTAATTTTATTATCATTTTAACGTGCATCCAGAATTAAAGTCCTTGTAGGATGCCTACTAATTAATATAACAATATATGCAGAGTAAAAGGAGCATCTACCACCCTTTACGTTAATTAACCAGGTTCGTCTAATTGAGCTCAAAGACATACCTAAAATTTCATCATAATCCAGAACATCAATACTAAATACCCTTTCTACTTAAACAAGCAAATTTCATCTTAACATTAAAATTTTATGGTTAGTACAATTTCACTAATGTCCATTTAAAGTAAATCAATTATCAAGTAATTCAACACACACAAAATGTCAAACAAAATAGTATAATAAAGTTATTCAACACACACCAAAATGTCAAACAAAATAGTATAATTTACCTGAAGGTTACTGTCCTCGTAGCTTTAATGTACATCGTCCTTTTAGTTAATCACACCATTCCAACAGGATTATATTTACGGCTTCTAATTCTCAACGCTTTTAAAATTTTCTCCATCACCATTTATTTAAAGTTGTTTCAGGGCTTTTCCGGAACTCATCTGTGTATATCTGACCCTTGTTTCGTGGATCCAGACACGTATTTGAACCATTTAATTATTAACACCCCGAAAATAGCAAAGAAATTCATGCGTCTTTCACCAATATACGCCAAAACTGCCTACTTTTGTGTATACATTTGTCGTTGTAAATTTTGCTAATTGGTACAGTGATACTAAATTTTATTACCTTGTATCTAAGTGCACTGAAGTACATTCATGTTAGCACGTAAATAACAAACTATTTTGAATCACTAAAATATACGAGCAAACTTTAAATTATTTTATCAAACTAAAATGCACTGTTTAACATCTTGAATTAAGTCGCGGATGCAAGAGCTTTTAACGCATCGAATAGTCAAAAGTCTAAGAGGCCGAAATTCATATTACCACCGGTATATATAGCGAATAGCCGGCACGTCGCTTTTGTCCTCAAAACGGGTAATTCTAAGAATTTCTCATGCTATGTTCCCATTCCGTCGCTCGCGCATCGGTTTTTACGAATTTTTCACTCGCCCCAGTTGAAAATCTCAGAAATTCTCACACGGCACGCAAACATGTCCGAGAAAAGCTAATTAATTTTTGTACAGAAATCGTTGTTTCTACCTCTGATATTTGCATCCTATTTTCAACCAATTGTGACCCTCGTGACGTTGCTTAAATCACGCCTTTTACTATATGTGTCTTTGCTTGACGCATTTTCTCTTTCCTTTTCTAACCTGTTCGTATTGGTGCAAATTGATATTCTTTATTATCGATTATATTTTAGTCCATGTGGACTATCTGGGTTAAATAACCCCGTATCGCACCTTCTCGTGAATATTAAGCCACGGTTTCTTCAAGATTCTTTGAAACCATTTGTTATCTACACAATTTTCGCCGTACGTGATATTTAAACTACGCAGGTGTTCAAAATAATATTAATTCTCAGAGCTTTATTTTCTGGTATTATAATCTTGGATTTTCACAGACTTATATGCTTATTATTAATAATGGTTTAATTAACTCCAATTAAAATTGACTTCTATCCTTTCATTTTTAGCGAATACAAGTTAAATATTAATTATTATGTGTACACTTTGTTTTACTACCGGTTACTTAAAATAGGGTTAATTAATATAAATTTTGCACGTAATTTCCATTTGTTTAGGAATAATTACATTACACGCAGAGCTTTTAATACTGCTTCTTTTGATATAAAGCGTCTTGTACATGATTTAAATCTCTTATGTTTAATGAAACTAATAACCTTTTATGCTTCACGGTTTTAATAAAGCGTACCTCTTCCCAAAGCTTCTACACGGTGATTAAAATTATTTGATGTGATTATTTAATTTTCTACCCTGGTCTAAATATGAGTAATATATATATAATATATATATATATATATATATATATATATATATATATATATATTATTATTGTTGGTTGAATCTCCCACTTTTCTTTTACTCACTTACTGTGTTCAATCACTCTCAATTCTATATTCTTTTAAAAAATTTTTATTTTATTTTACCCCTTTTTGTCGCGCCTTTTATTTTTGTAATGTGCACACCTAATGCACACCCCGTACTTGCAACGTTTGGTTGGTTCTTTAATTAACTATTTATTTCAATGCCTCGACTATTTAAGCTCTTAAATCTCAGGGTGGTCAACTACTTATAGTGAGTTCTGTTATAAGTAGATGTGCAAAGTCCAACCAAAGTGCACCTCTTTTGTTTTAGTACTAAATTTTATTACTCTACTTTTTATATGCCAAAATTATACTATGATCAAAGTTGCTTTGTGCCAAATTTAATTGCTACCAAAATTATATGACTGTTTTTGACGTTTTAAGATATCTCAGCGCTCACCTGGTTTATACTCCGTTCTTGGCCGCTCTGACTGCTGGCTCAAAATCCTTGTCGCCGTATGCGTCTTTACACTTTTGTCCTATCTGATTGAATTTTCGTGCCGCCTCCAGGTGTTGTTCTGAAATTTAGCTGCTCCCCAATACCTGAAATAATTAACCCTAATTTAGAATTTTGAATACCCAGTGCTGTAACTTCCCCTGTGCTAATTTCCGCTTCGAATCCACCACTACCAATCGTTGCTATCCTAAATTTCGCTCTTCGTATTCTCGATCAATCCGTCCGCTTCTTCGTATCTATCCAAATCTACTCGTCGTCTTACTTCAAAATTGCTCTATGCTCCGCTACCTAATAATCGATATCCAAAACCAACTTCTTTCTTTATATATTTTTCCTCTCGATGTCCTGCTACCTAATATCGCTATCCAAATCCCACTTCGTTCCTTATATATCTTCCTCTCGATGTCCTGCTACAAATCTATAAATCGCTATCCAAATCCAACTTCTTTCCGTTATATATTTCCTCCCGATGTCCTGCTACAAATCTATAAATCGCTATCCAAATCCAACTTCTTTCCTTTGTATATTTTCTCTCGATGTCCTGCTACCTAATATCGCTATCCAAATCCCACTTCGTTCCTTATATAATTTCACTCTCGATGTCCTGCTTCTTTTAAATCGCTACCCAAATCCAACTACGTTCCTTATATATTACCACTCGATGTCCTGCTACCTTTCCCAATATCACTCCAAATCTATATAATTTTCCGTCGCTTCGCCGTTGCACAATCACCACTCTTTACACTAATTACTCTCGTCGCTGTTACTTCTTTACCCTTCTTTATTAAATCAAAACTCTTTAAAAACAAATACTTTTATTAACTTCTTTTAAAACTCGTATACAAATTAGCACAGTATGAAAAACACGTCTTTTTACAAAATGAATTTCGAAAATAATCTCCCCTGTTTACTTTCCAAGGCGACCATTTTAACTTTCTTACCTACTACACTTTAAAGTACATAACTAAATTGTCCAATAACATCTTAACATTTCGTTTGTGTCGCACATACCATAGTTTATGTCCTTTTACACTTTCCTGATTCACATACAATTCTATTTTTTGTCCTAAATATTTACATTTCACCAATCATATTTGAAGTTGTTATAACTAATAATTTTGAGCTTACAAATATTGTCCAAAAGTTGATTCTATTTAAAATGAAACCAAAATAAATCACACTTGAACCTGGATGCGTGGTTGATAGTAAACATTCATAGACGCATCCGGTTTCTGGACGGCAAATGTACTTTCAATGGCCTTTAAAATTCAAACTCGGCATAAACCCTTGAGCACTGTACATCTTACTACGTCATTTAGTCATTTTAATATTACCTTTTGGCACTTAATTTCAACTACCATTTTGAATGGTATTTTAGTATACGTAAAATACGGCAAACATACATTTTTAAGTTTATGTGATCAAATATGTGGATTATTTTGCTTGGCATATACTAGCTTGTACTAAACAACCCTTAGAACTCTTGGTATCTCCCTTATACATTTCATTATATATTATATATATATATATATATATATATTATTTTATACCGCCCTACTTTTGGGTTTAAACATATATTAAACCGCCCTACTTTGAGTTCCACCTATATTCTACCCTCTACTTTTCGTTTTACTATTATTTTTTTTTATAAGTTTTTAAAATGTGCACACCTAATGCACGCCCCGTACTTGCACCGTTTGGTTGGTTCTTTAATTAATTATTTATTGCAATGCCTCGACTATTTAAGCTCTTAATCTCAGGGTGTTAAAACTACTTATAGTGGGTTCCGTTATAAGTAGATGTGCTAAGTCCAACCAAAGTGCACTCTTTTGTTTTACTACTAAAATTGATACTCTACTTTTGTATATGCCAAATTTTCTAATAAGATCAAAGTTGCTATGTGCCAAATTCAATTACAACCAAAATTTGTATGACTATTTTTGACGTATTAAAGATATATTTAAACACTCACCTGGTCTATACTCCGTTGATGCCTCCTGAATGCTGGCACAAAATCCTTATCACCGTATGCGTCTTCACAATGATGTTCTTGAATTTTCGTGCCGCTTCCAGGTGTCCTTGAATTTTAACTGCTCCCCAATACCTGAAATGATTAACCCAAATTTAGAATTTAGAAAAACTAATGCTACAACTTCCCCTGTGCTAATCTCCGCTTCGAATCCTTGTTTTCTCTATAAATCCGTCCGCTTCTCCGTATCTAATCCCGATCTACTCGTTCCTATTTCTTTTTGCTCGATGCTCCTGCTACCTTTAAACCGCTCTCCAATATCCAACTTCTTTCTATGTATATCCACTCCCGATGTCCTGCTACCTTTTAAACCGCTCTCCAATATCCAACTTCTTTCTATGTATATCCACTCCCGATGTCCTGCTACCTTTAAACCACTCTCCAAATCCAATATTTTACCGTCGCACAATCACTACTATTCACTTTATACTTTCGATGCTTGTTTCTTTACCACTTTATTCAATTGAAAACTCCTTTTAAAACAACTATTTTTATTTACTTTTAAATATCTGTATACAAATTAGCACCGTTATGAAAACACGTCTTTTTACAAAATTGGTTCGAAAAATAATCCCCTTTGTTTACTCTCTAAGGCGACCATGTTAACTCTCTACTAGCCTACTACATCTTAAAGTTCATAACAAATAACTACGTTCGTGTCGCACATACCAAAGTTCATGTCTTTTATACAATTTCATAATCACATTAAATTCTAATATATGTCCTAAATCTTTACATTCCACCAATCATATTTTACGCTGTTATAACTAATAATTTTGAGTTTACAAATATTGTCCAAAAGTTGATTCTATAGAAAATGAAACCAAAATAAATTTACACTTGACCCTGGATGCATGTTGATAGTGAACGTTCATAGACGCATCCGGCTTTTGGACGGCAAATGTACTTTCAAAGGCTTTTAAAATTCAAACTCGGTATAAACCCTTGAGCACTGCACATCTTACTACGTCACTTAGTCATTTTAAAATTGCCTTTTGGCACTTAATTTCAACTACTATATTTGAATGGTATTTTAGTATACATAAAATACGGCAAACATGTGATCAAATATGTGGATTATTTTTGTTTGGCATATACTACCTTGTACTAAACAACCCTTATAACTCTTAGTAGCTCCCTTAGACATTATATTGGCCCCACTGATTTTGAATGAAATTGGAAATTGCGTCGGCTTTACTCCTTCCTGGTGTGCATAATTTCTAGTTTTATTTAAAATCAAACCCCCTCTTTCCTTTTTACACAAACCCCTTTTCGGATTCCTACATATTTTAATTATTCAACCCCTATTTTTAATTCTCACATGTCTGTCTAACTATGCTACATACTAACCTACCTTATAAACTAAAACAAAACTAACTTTCCGTCGCATGAACTATATAACAACTATTCTACTAAACCCTCTTCCTGTACAACCTTATATGGGTATAGATTTTCCACATGAAAACGCCCACGATATTCCCCTGTCATAGTAGCTAATTCAAATGTATTTCGTTCCGCAAAAATACGCGTAATCTTGTACGGCCCTTCATAAGGAAACAACAACTTCGCGCAAATGTTCCTGTCGCGGTTCGAAACTCTTAACCTTTTCACAACCACCATATCTCCTATTTCAAAAGTTGTCCTTTTTTTGATCCTGCTACACCTTCGCTCGATATCCCTACGCTGCATCCTTTCGATCCTACGTCTAACACTGCCCAACAACTCTGTGATGTCTTGTACCTCGACTTCTTCCCTCCATGGCCTAGCTGGTATAATCCTCCGAATCAATGTTATCGGACACGTTGTTGTAACTGAACTCGGTACACAATTCATGAAATTTTCAATCTGCGGCAGATATCTAACCCATCTATTATGGTGCTCTTGCGTTGCTAATCGTAGATATTTTATTACCTCCCGTATATATCGTTCGCATGGATTTGCTTTCGGATGCCGTATACTGCTAAATGACACCTTAATGTGCGCTCGATTTAACCCGTTCCTAAATCTTTGGTTGTTAAAATAAGTTGCGTTGTCTACCAAAATCCTTTCCATTTTCCCTACCTGGCTTCCAAATTCTTTAATCGACTGTAAAGCATGCACCGTGTTGCTTCGCCTTGCCGGAAATAATTTAACAAATTTTGAAAAAACGTCCACCATTACTAATATGTGCCGATACCCCTGTTCACTCGTAATCAGGTTGCTTAAGTAATCAATAGCTACCAATTCCAATGGTTCGCTCACGCTCACACTCATCGGTACATTCTGCAACACCACGTTCTTGTCTTTCCCTAAGATACAAATTTTGCAACGATTAATCCTTTCTTTAACCACCGTGATATCGTTCCGTGCATAAAACGCCTCCCTGAATACCAAAAATGTTTTTCTTATACCTATATGTCCAAAATTTAAATGAATTTCATCTATAATTTCCACCGCCGCGTCTCTGGATACCACTACCAGCTCTGCCTCACCTATCCTTTTACTACGAACTGCCCTACGATGGTAAATCCACGGTACTCCTCCACATTTTCGCTTGTTAATCTCTCGCGGATCGAGCTCACCTCACTGTGCCTTTGCGTTTCCATAAGCTTGGCATTTGTCCACCGACCAACATCCTAAACTCCTGCAAAGCAACTAAACAATCCTTCACGTCTTTATTTTTTCCACCTGCGGTCTGCTTAGAAAATCCGCCGTCACATTCTCCTTGCCTGGTTTGTGCTTGATTTCAAAATCGTATTCCTGTAATACTAACGCCCATCTGTACAACCTGCTGTTTAGAAACTCCTTTTTCTTCATAAATGTTACCACCGTGTTGTCAGATTCTATTAAAAATTTGTTACCTAGCAGATAAAAACGCAACTTTTTCACTGCATATACTATAGCCAACATTTCCTTCTCTGCCGTTGCATATCTGGTTTCGCAGTCTTTTAATACCCTCGAAATAAATACAATTGGTACCTCAGCTCCGTCCTGGATCTGCACCAACTCAGCCCCTATCGCATATTTCGACGCATCCGTTCTTAAAATAAATTCGTCTTTGAAATTTGGATATTTTAATGACAACTCTTTATAAAATGCACTTTTTAAATCCTGGAACGCCTTCTCTCGATCAGCAGTCCATTTCCATCTTTCATTTTCTTCAATAAACTCACCAACGGCACACACAACTCAGAATATCGCGGTATAAATCGTTTATAATAATTTAGAACCCTAAAATCCTCGCAATCCTTTCACATTCTTTGGTTGAGCAATATTTTCAACTCGTCCAACCTTTTATTACAAATTTTCATCCCATTCTCACTGATTTCAAACCCTAAATATGTAACTTTGTTCTTGAACAACTCGCATTTCTCCACGTTCAACTTCAAACCCCCTTCATCCAGCCTCTGGATCACCTTTTCTAAATGCTCCAGGTGTTCTTGTTCGTTCCTTGAAAAAATCAACAAATCATCCACATAGTGCGAACAGAAACATTCATATTCGTTAAACAGCTTCTGCATGGCCCTTACAAGTGCTGCTGAAGAACTACTTAACCCAAACGGAACTACAGAAAACATGTAAATCTCCCCTTCAATACTAAACCCTGTAAACTTCTTACTGTCTTCATGCAACGGAATTAACCAAAATGAATTTTTTAAATCTAATTTACTGAAAAACTTCATCTCGTACACTTTGTACAACAAATTATTCAACCCCTGCGGTTGTTCATACTGCGGTTTCGTAATCGAATTCAACTTCCTCGCATCCAAACAAATCCTTATATCCCTTTTATTGGGTTTAGGAACAATAACTACCGGGTTCACATATTGAGTTTTCGCTGGTTCTATTATTCCATCTCGTAACATCTTGTTAATCTCGGCTTTAACCCTATTTCTAATAGCAAACGGAATTGGATACACCTTTGTATTAAACCAGTTGTCTTCCGTGACCTCTAACTTATGCATGTATCGCCTCGCCAATCTTGGCTCTTCATTAAATAACCCTACATATTTATTAAATAATTCTTCTAGCTTCGCCTTTATCTCAATACTCACTTTTCCAATCTGTTCATCCTTAATTAATCTCACAAACATATTACATAATCGTACTTTAACCTGTCTATAATCACTTGTCCTATCCATTCCTAATCCCGACTTATCTATATTATTTCCATTCCTATATTCCTCACTAACCGTAGACACCATCCATAACTTATCTTTATCAAATATTCGAATCGACCTATCCTTACCATCTATATTCAATCCAAAATCCTCTATAAAATCCATTCCTAATATGAAATCTATATGCAACCCCTTTGTAATTAAAAACTCTGCCTCTCCTGCATTTTTATCCCCTACAAATATCGGTACACGGATGATCCTATAAATCGTAGTTAACTTTTTATTCATTGTCGACCATAAATTAACCCCATCAATCGCTTCTATTCTACCTTTTAAAAAGTCAGCATGTTTTATCACCACCTTCTCATCAACCAGCGACAACTGTGAACCACTATCAACTAAAGCAACATATAAACACTCACTTAAACTAATATTAATGAACAAAAGGTTCTTTTTATTCAAATTATAATTATTTAACAACAAGTCTTTCAAACTATAAACCACGTCGACCTTTAATCCTATACATTCATTCTTCCAAAATTTTGCGTTTTTTTTTTTTCTGCGGGTGCCTCGTGTATCTGCACCACTTCAATTTGATCCGTGTCCTGAGTCCTTGCGCTGGTCGTTATGTGGTGGACATTCGCGTCCCTGTCCGTCCGGCTATATCCGTTCTGTGTACCGCCCCCTGTATTTCGACCGTCATCCGCGTTGTCGTCGCGCTGGTACCTGTTTTGTCTTTGTAAGTCGTTCTCCCGGTGTTCCCTATTGTAGTATGGTCTCCTGTTTCCGTCGTGTCCCCAGTGATTTCGGGGTCCGTGGTTAAAATAGTCCTGTCGGTAGCTGGGTCGATGTTCGTGATGGAAATTGTCCTGTCTATGGTTGGGTCGCTGTTCGTGGTACATATGTCGTCGGTTGTCATCCCTATAACCCCGGTTTCGATCCCAATAACTAGTCCGTGTTTTTGCCTCCAGTGCCGTTGCCAAATCGAAATTTCTCATAACGCTTAAAAATTCCCGCAGTGTTTTAACATTATTGACCACAACCATCTTTGTCACTTCCGGCTCCATGTGGCCCGCAAGTAGTAGTACGATGTCGTCCTCGCCCAACTTTGGTGTCAAGTGCTGTGCCTGGTTGAATTTATCTATTGCATATTCTTCGCGAGTCCCGTGTGTCCGACTGTAGTGTCCCGTAATCAAATTTGTACGTATGTCTGTCTGGTGCGTGTTGCTCCAGAACTGTTCCATAAATAGTCGTCGAAATTCCGCGTAGGTGTCGTACTGTCGGCGTATGATATTGTGCCACTTTTCCGCGTTCCCTGTCAATGTCGCCCCTACTATCTGTAACTTAGTCCTTTCATTTTCCGATTCGACGATCTCGTCCAGTCTGTCTAGAAATCCCATCGACTGTTCTGTCCTCCGTCCTTCAAATTTAGGTAGCGCGTCCCGGTTCAATTTGATGTGCTGTCCGTAGTCCAGTCCAATGCGCCGTCGTTCTAGGTCGTCCAATTTTTCATGTATTTGTCTTACGTCATGTCCTACCCGGTTTTCTACTACAGTGACTTAGTCGTCCAGTTGTGTCTTAGTGTTCAAATTTTCGGTCTGTATCGTCTCTAAGGTTTGTCCTAAATTTCTGTAGTTTGTCAAATGTCTTTGGTTGCACGTTTGAATTTCGGAATGTAACGTCGTAAAACCACTGACCATTGTCTCCTCAACTGTCTCTACGCGTGTCTTGATTTCAGTCCGTAGGTCCGTTTTTGTCGCGTTCAAGTCTCCCTGAATCTGTACCCGCGTGTTTTCTATTTTGTCATCTATTCTGTCAATCTTTTCGTGTACCTCAGTCCTTATGTCGTCCTTTACGTTTTGTATTTGCGTGAGTAGATACTCCTGTGTATTATTCAGTTTGGCCGTCAGTTCCGCGTGTGCCGTCCTAAACTCGTTTCTCAGTTAGATGTGTGAATCTACAATTGTGTTGGTTAACTCAGTGTGTGAATCTTCAATTCGGTTTGTTAAAGTCGTTTGTAAAGTCGTTATTTTATTAGTTAGATGCGTATTTGCCTCTTTTTGTTCCGTCTGTGAAGTTTCAAAAACCGTCCGCGACTCTTTCTGTTCCGTACGTAAATCTGCCATTTGGTTCGTTAAATTTGTCTGTGCAGTTTTAAAATCGTTCGATAAATTTGTATTTGACTGTTCAACTTTTTCGTGCAAACTCATTATGAGTCGTATTAGGTCCTGGGTTCCGGCGGTTTCTGCAACTCTTACCTCCGGTGCCGTCGGCTGGTCCGTGTCCTTGTCTGACGCCTCCGGGTCTGTTTGCCTCGCCTCCGTCTCCTGGATGTCTCCTCCTGCGTCTAGCTCTATGTCCTGTGTCCTAAGTTCATCGTTTAGTGTCGTGATTTCTGCTTCAATTCCGTATATCAGTCCCGATCTCGTAATCCGTTTCATTGCTGGGTCCGTCATCTCTGCAGCCTGTCTTTTAACTCGTATGCCTGAAAATATCTAACTACGGGCCCCACCTAATCTCAGGCTCCCGTGTCCTACTACTATTTCTGTCTAATTTCAACTCAATCTAGCCTTTTTTCAGCCCCGCGTTGGGTTTGCCACATATTTTATACCGCCCTACTTTTGGGTTTAAACATATATTAAACCGCCCTACTTTGAGTTCCACCTATATTCTACCCTCTACTTTTCGTTTTACTATTATTTTTTTTTATAAGTTTTTAAAATGTGCACACCTAATGCACGCCCCGTACTTGCACCGTTTGGTTATTGCAATGCCTCGACTATTTAAGCTCTTAATCTCAGGGTGTTAAAACTACTTATAGTGGGTTCCGTTATAAGTAGATGTGCTAAGTCCAACCAAAGTGCACTCTTTTGTTTTACTACTAAAATTGATACTCTACTTTTGTATATGCCAAATTTTCTAATAAGATCAAAGTTGCTATGTGCCAAATTAAATTACAACCAAAATTTGTATGACTATTTTTGACGTATTAAAGATATATTTAAACACTCACCTGGTCTATACTCCGTTGATGCCTCCCTGAATGCTGGCACAAAATCCTTATCACCGTATGCGTCTTCACAATGATGTTCTTGAATTTTCGTGCCGCTTCCAGGTGTCCTTGAATTTTAACTGCTCCCCAATACCTGAAATGATTAACCCAAATTTAGAATTTAGAAAAACTAATGCTACAACTTCCCCTGTGCTAATCTCCGCTTCGAATCCTTGTTTTCTCTATAAATCCGTCCGCTTCTCCGTATCTAATCCCGATCTACTCGTTCCTATTTCTTTTTGCTCGATGCTCCTGCTACCTTTAAACCGCTCTCCAATATCCAACTTCTTTCTATGTATATCCACTCCCGATGTCCTGCTACCTTTTAAACCGCTCTCCAATATCCAACTTCTTTCTATGTATATCCACTCCCGATGTCCTGCTACCTTTAAACCACTCTCCAAATCCAATATTTTACCGTCGCACAATCACTACTATTCACTTTATACTTTCGATGCTTGTTTCTTTACCACTTTATTCAATTGAAAACTCCTTTTAAAACAACTACTTTTATTTACTTTTAAATATCTGTATACAAATTAGCACCGTTATGAAAACACGTCTTTTTACAAAATTGGTTCGAAAATAATCCCCTTTGTTTACTCTCTAAGGCGACCATGTTAACTCTCTACTAGTCTACTACATCTTAAAGTTCATAACAAATAACTACGTTCGTGTCGCACATACCAAAGTTCATGTCTTTTATACAATTTCATAATCACATTAAATTCTAATATATGTCCTAAATCTTTACATTCCACCAATCATATTTTACGCTGTTATAACTAATAATTTTGAGTTTACAAATATTGTCCAAAAGTTGATTCTATAGAAAATGAAACCAAAATAAATTTACACTTGACCCTGGATGCATGTTGATAGTGAACATTCATAGACGCATCCGGCTTTTGGACGGCAAATGTACTTTCAAAGGCTTTTAAAATTCAAACTCGGTATAAACCCTTGAGCACTGCACATCTTACTACGTCACTTAGTCATTTTAAAATTGCCTTTTGGCACTTAATTTCAACTACTATATTTGAATGGTATTTTAGTATACATAAAATACGGCAAACATACATTTTTAAGTTTATGTGATCAAATATGTGGATTATTTTTGTTTGGCATATACTACCTTGTACTAAACAACCCTTATAACTCTTAGTAGCTCCTTAGACATTATAATATATATATATATATATATATATATATATATATATATATTATATATATATATATATATATATTGTAGCGGCTACTATTAACACGTTTCCCTAATTTAAAACAAGTAATAACCAAAGTTTTCATTACTCACTGTTCACAAGTCTAATTAACAGTATATGCCTTATTTATAGATGTTTTCAGTCCAATCAACAATGAAGCACTATAACATTAATGTTCTTTACAAGCACTAATATCTTCTTAAACTAAATTCTTAACCATAAGTCTTCTTAACAACACTAACACTACTATAATTTATTTATTACACTTTTGTTTATTTATGTACAAGTTGTCAGTACAATATACCGATTCGCATAACATAAATTTATTTTTACTATAGAATTTTCAAAACCGTAACTAATTAACTTTAACCGATATAATTTATATTCGACATTTAGATATAGACTAACTCTGTACTTCATCAGCAGTTTTATATATACCCTGAATTAAATAGATGATTCATATTCCGATATATGCTGGAAAGTTCGAGACTTCTGTAGAATATACATCGGTTACGCCGCTTGTGTGTTTGACGGGTTGCCTAATAGTAGTTCGGAGCAATATTGACGTGATAAGGGGGGCAAGAGAGGTAATTGAAACCCACAGTCTACAAATAAATACCACGAAAAACAAAAAAAAACTTAAAAAATAGAAATTTTCTAAGATTCATTGGTCCACCTTGTATAATATAAGCGTATTGTAAATACGTAGCCATTAATGTACAAAGCGAAAACACAATTCCGTGCTTTTAAATAATCACTCTAAGATAAATACAAAGTCATTCGTTTGTTATAGAAATGCACTTTCCATGCATAAAATAAATAATTTTGTATATAAATATGCATTAAGAACACGTTTTAGTTATCGTGAATGCAAATATTCTTTTTACAAAGTATACATAAAGCAATTAAAAGCTTTGGTTATTTTACCCCGTGTGTAAAATATCCGTGTAAAAACCAATTTTTTTATTACAATTATGAAAATGCAAGTCTTTTGTGTATAACAAAACTCGTTAAGATAGCAATTAAAGCTTTAATTAATCATATAAATTGCTTGCCGTGAGTGTATAACATAAATTCATTTTTAAATAAAGAGTTTTCTTGAATGTACGGGATTATGAAGGAATTTTCGAGAGAATACGTCAATTAATAAGAAGTGTGGTATATACTAATTAAATAAACATACTTTTATTCTAAGAAGAGAGCAATCGTTAAATATGTAAAAACACCATTAAATCGATAAGAACGCGGTTTAATAGCCTTACGTATTAGTGAAGAAGACCGCGAACCATTAAACTCCCTGTGTTGGACAAGGACGGACGGTGCGCGACACTATTATAAATAAATCATGCGATTCAACGTTAATGAGGAAGTCCGAGAATCTTGCTTAAGGTATGTATAATGTTTCGATTGGAATCCCGTACAATCTAGAAAAAGTGACATAGTCAAAATAAATTCAATATAAACGGGAACTCTATTAAAGAGGATTCATTCGGTTTGATTAATTAGATTTGTTTAATTCGATTCATATCGATTAGAACAGGAATCGACATTGAAAATGATGACTTGGGATGTCCTATACTTAGAGATAAGTTTGAATTAGCATGGTAAGGCACCGAGAACAGATAATGTACAAGCAGAAACTCCAAAAGCCGCTGGATAATCAGTAGCAGAACATGTTTTTCAACAGGCAGGATACCCACAGATTTCAAACGTACCATCATTGTAACTATACCAAAAAAGAGAGGTGCGGATAGATGTAAAAATTATCGAACAATAAGTTTGACAGCACACGTGTCAAAAATATTAACTAGATTGTACAAAGACGAATGGAAAAACGAGCTGAAGAAATACTAGGAGAAGATGAATTTGGGTAAAGGCGAAACAAGAGAACACGGGAAGCTATTTTAGTTCTGAGGATGATAATGGAGAAAACAATAGAAAAAGGGGAAAGCGTGTATGTAGGGTTTGTAGATCTAGAAAAAGCATTCGACAATGTAAAAATGGAAATGAAATGTTCGAGATACTCAAAAAGATTGGAATGAGTTTCAGGGATAAACGGATTGTACATAGCTTATACAAAGATCAAACAGCGGTATTGGAATTAAAGCAAGAACGTAGAGAAATAAATATTAGGAAAGGAATGATGCAGGGGTGTGCCCTATCCCCCATTAATTTTTAACTTGTACATTGAAGAGGCAATGAATACTGTCAAATGCAGGAAAACTTTTGGAATTTCTATGCAGAGATAAAAGATTGATGTTTAGATTTGCAGATGACATATCGGTATTAACCATCTAACAAAGAAGCGTTAGAAGCTGCTCTTAATGAAATGGAAACAGTTCTAACAGAGAGATAACGTATGAAAATTAACAAAAATAAAACTAATGTACTAGTATGCAAAGGAGGGGAAAATAAATTAAAAACTAGAATACAAATAGGTAACGAGAACTTACAAGAGGTTAAGGATTTTTGCTACCAAGAAGCTAAATAACGCAAGATGGAAAGCGCAAAAGATATAAAACAAAGATTAGCACAAGACCGTGCTACATTTAACAAGAAAAAGCACCTACTGTGTTCAAAGACAACAAACATAGAAACAAGAAAAAGATTGCTTAAAACATGTGTGGAGCACTGTACTGTACGGCTGTGAAACTTGGACAGTAGGAGAAGCGGACAAGAAAAAGGTAGAAGCCTTTGAAATGTGGTGCTACAGATGTATGATGAGGATATCATGGACAGACAAAGTTAAGAACAAAAAGGTATTAGAAATGGTAGGGAAAGAAAGAAATATGTGGAAAACAGTAAAAAATAAGATAAATAAGATAATAGGCCACCTACTAAAGCATGAGGGAATAGTGCAGAATATATTAGAAGCAGAGATAGGAAAAAGGAGAATTAAAGGTAGACCTAGGTTAGACTATTGCACACAGATAGTGAAAGATGTAGGCTGTGGGAATTTCAGGGAAATGTGTAGGCTAAGAATAGAAATCAATGAAATTATGCGTCCAACCAGTCCCAAGATGGAAAAACTAATGACGAAATAACATAACTGTACTTAAACATGATGATTATTATAAGCAACTACAGGTATTGGTTGTGCAATATTCTCGAATAATGTCAATTGTGCGAAAGGATTTACAGGAAAAGTATTAATTCAGGAAAAAGTCTAAGTCTTGGGAGATCTTGGCAGTCACACGCTGCTTGATCTTCACATATCACTGAATCTCGCTGAAATAGGACATATAATTAGAAAACAATAGAAGGGGAACCGAACTGTATATAGCCTGTTGTGAGAATTTCAGGGAACTGTGTAGAATAGCTCAGAATAAATAAATGGAGGTACGTGTCCAACCACTTTTAAGACGGAAAACCTAATGACGAAAAAATAAGTGCACTTAAATCTATGATTATAATAAACAACTACAGGTGTTGGTTGTGAAATATTTTCAACTAATGTTGATTGTGCGAAAGGATATATTAGAAAAACTATTCATTCGGCAAATGTTCAAGTGTTGGAGGGGAACTTAACAGCCACAGGCTGCTTACTCTTTCACATATCATTGAATATTGAGAAAATAGGGTATATAATAGTAAAACAATAGAAGGGAACCGAACTACATCACACTTGTAAGAACATCGGCTATGTTCAAAGACAACAAACATAGAAACAAGAAGAAAATTGTTGAAAGCATATGTGCGGAGCACAGCACAGTACGTCTATGAAATAGGGGCAGTAGGAAAAGCAGGCAGAAAGAGATAGAAGCCTTCTGGAATGTTATGCTTCATATGTATAAGGATCATAGCATGGACGAACAAAGTTATAACAAAGATGTTATAGAAATAGTAGGCGAACAAAGATATCTGTGGAAAACAAAGAGAATAGGAGAAATAGAAGGGCAAGATACGTTCTAAAGCATTTTTAGGGAATAGTGCGGGATATATTACAAGCAGAGATAGGAAAAAGGAGGTAGAGGTAGGCCTAGATCAGACTATTGCACGCAGATAGTGAAAGGTGCAGACTGTGCAAATTTCGAGAAAATGTGTAGGTTAGTTTAGAATAGGAAACAATGAGGGTATATGTCTAACCAGTTCCAGGACTGAAGACCTAATGATGATGATGATGATATTTATTGTACCGCGACAGACTTGGAATTTATATATTTCTAAAAACACGCATTTGCGTTAGGAATGAGTAGAAATGTGAGAAAAACCGATCGCCTCGTTTGAAGTCAATCAGTAATTTTTATAAGAGAAAATAATAGAAATTGTAAATAGCACCACGATCTCTTTACGGTGCACGGCCAACTTTTACTAGCCGGTATAACAAAAATTAATTATATAGAGTTACGACCTCAACATAATTAGAAAAGCACGTATCTTCACGACTAATAAGGAATACGATTATTGAGAGACTGTTTCAGAACGACTAGCCGTGGACGTCTATTGAAGAACGGCTATCGTTTTTGTTTTACATCTAGATAGGTTAGCGCGGCGATAACACTCTGCATGTGCTATCAACGTTATTGTTTGGTTTTTTTTTGTTAAATAGAATAGATATAGAATTTAATGCTCGTTAATACTAATGATGTAGAAAACCTGCATTTCAGAACGAAATTGTTTAATAAGAAATTTTTATGGCCTTTAAAATATAAAAGAATTTATATAAAACTCCAACAATCGTAATGTAGTTCATTTCGAAAACAGTATCGGCTACATGTCCTCTTCGCGTGCTTGCGTAAAATAGGAAATATTGCTTAGACTGTATTTTGTTATTTGTGTATTTTGTGAAAAAGAAACAGTATTTAGGTATTAGGTAATGCTCTGTTCATATGTAGAATATATAACCAAAGTCAATACTAACCTTTTTCGTCATCATAATATGGTGCACTTACTGCAAATCCACATAACACACCAAATAAGATCAGTTTAAAGTTACAAATCATTGTTAATTTTTACGCTTTCAAATAATTATTGACAATATAAGGTAGACAACAATTGCCTTTTTTAAATACATTTTTATACATCGGGTTCACGCTTCCGTTCAAATAAAGTAAACACCGATTGCGCACAACCGCATCTTCCTTATTTTGATACTAATGGTTACAAAATCTTGTTTAAACGAAGGTTATTGTCCTATCAGTATAACAATTTTGCAATCGATTTAGTCACTAAATCCGGTGCAAACTTAAACAAATAACTCGATGTTGTCAACTTGAAATTCGTTAATTACTTAATATTAGAAAAATATCAATATATACCTGAAATACAGGTTTCTCTAAAATTATCATTACAGGGTGTTTTCTATAACATCGTTTAAAAATTTTAAGGGCGTGTAGTACGATCGAAAATAAGTAGGAAAGTCATAATAAACATATGTCCACAAATTAACTGTTTACGAGATAGTAAATAAGTAAACGATAACGTCCCAGTAAACAGGTGCTTATCAGCTTTTGTTTTATGACAGTTTAATTTGATCATTTGTGCAATTTATAGCAATTACAATGGTTGCGTATTTTGATGCTGAAATGGGCGATATGGTGTTGATGTAAGGTCATGATAATGGGTATTCCTTACAAACACGTCGCTACTACGCTGAAACGTTTCTTGATCACCAACTGCCTTCGCATGTGATGTTTCAGACAGTGTTTCAACGCCTAAGAAAAACTCGTTTGTTTGGGAAGCGGTCTTATGATACTGGACGCCAGAGAATAGCATGTACTCCACAGATAGAAAATCGAATGTTGATATTATTGATGAAAATCCCGAAACTAGTCTTAGAAAGGTGTCGACTCAAGTGGGTGCAAGCAGCTAACTTGCTTGGAGAACTTTTCATGAGCGACTCCTATACCCCTACCATATCCAACGGGTACAAGCCCTTACTGCTCCGAATTATCAAGCAAGAATGGCTTTCTGTGAGTGGTTTTTGCGAATAGCTGTTGATCGGTAAGATTTCGCTGATAACATCTTTTTCACTAGTTTTACTAAAAATGGAATATTTAATTTCCACAACAATCACGTTTGGTGTGACGAGAATCCTCATGCTATCGTTGAAGCCAGACACCAGCAACGTTTCTCTCTAAACATCTGGTTAGGCATGATAGGGAAAGCGTTGTTAGGACCGATTGTTTTGCCACAACGCTTAACAGGTCTTGCATACCTTACATGTGATTTCCAATGCTTCACCCAAAGGTACTACATTGGCCAGGAAGCAGGATTTTTTTTAGCTGGAAAATTTGCCATTTTGTCGAACCCTTGCTGTTCCAAGCAAGATAGGGATCTTTAACGTGCGTGACAACACTCACACAAGGGACCACCATTTTACCTCTTATCCGAACGAGGGTGTATTTTTGTGAAAAATGCTCGCCATTTTTCATGCGAACCGTGTTGGGATTCGAACCCGGGACCTTGGGCGTAGTAGTCACACACATACCAACAACGCCACGGAGCCGCCTGGTCTTGCATACTGTACATTTATATTTCCAATGCTCCACCAGAAGGTACTACATTGGCCAGGAAGCGAGTTTTTGTTGCCTGGTAATTTAGAATTTTGCCGAACCCTTGCCGTTCCAGGCAAGATAGAGATCTTTAACGTGCGTGACAACACTCACACACGGGACCTCCATTTAACCTCTCATCCGAACGAGGGCGTAATTTTTGTGAAAAATGCTCACCTGTCATTTTTCAAGCAGTCGGCCGTGTCAGGATTTGAACCCAGGACCTTGGGATCCGTAGTCTTACGCTTACTACATTGATCCACGGCGACGCCTTGGTCTTACATACCTCGAGTTCTTGGAAAATACTTTACCTAAACTTTTGGAAGATTTGCCTCTAAATCTGACACTGAACCTCTGGTTTATGCAAGATGGAGCTCTACCGCACTTTACGCTTGCTGTTAGGGAACATCTTAACAATGAATTTCCTGAAGGATGGATAGAGCGAGCAGGTCCCATTGCTTGGCCTCCAAGATCTCCCGATCTAAACCCGTTGGACTTTAGTATCTCGGGTTATTTGAAAAGTTTAGTGTACGCAACACCGGTAAACAATCTTCCAGAGTTGCACCAACGAAAAAAACACTGTTGTTAGATAATTCGAGAAAACCTCTTGTTTTTTGTAAGAGTGCACACTTCTACAATTGCCATAAAACTGCTGTTATCTCGTAAACAGTTAATTTGCAGACATATGTTTATTATGACTTTCAACCTTATTTTCGATCGTAGTACATGCCCTTAAAATCTTTAAACGATGTTTCAAAACACCCTGTATAGTCCATTCGGTTTAACTTCAACTGAATAAAATACCACATTGTCAATGTTAGCTTAAATCATAATATATTTAATGAAAGGTATAGGAATATTCTCATTGGAAAGAAGAATCGGTGGCAACACCGTTGCTAACCTTAATTTTGTTAAATAACAGTATTCTTCAAGTGCAAATCTAGGTATTTATTTGCATACCGTTGCCAAACTTAATTACTGCATTTGACGTCATCCTAAAGTTAATTTGAATGGACTATATCACGGTAATTTTCCGCAACACATTAAAAGGATGCCGACTAGCAACAACCGTAGATTGGGAGTGAGTAGCAAAAGAAAACGCGAGAAAATAACACATCGCCCAAAATAAAACCCATAAAAAGAATAATTTACCTAAAGGAGACCCACAAAAATAATTTAGAAAGAAACCCAAAAAAATTAAAATAACTCAACCAGCTGTAACAAAAATTATTTAATAGTCAACAAATAAATTAATAGGCAACATAAACAACGCACGACGGAAAGTTAGTCGTCGAATAAATTATAATTATTATATAAGTAGTGGGGGTATTTTATAAGCAATATACCACCACTATAGAATTAACAAGATACTAGCGATAACTGCTAAAAGAAAAATCCTTAGAGTAATGTCTATAATACCGCCCGTAAAGTATCAACTAATTGGTTGTTACAAGTTCATAAATAAATAATGTATACATTCCCGTACGCATATAATAACAATGAGAAACATACCGTGTGAATTTTTAGGTTCAAAACCTCAAATTATCCACTCTAGGTAACGTTAAATCAAAAACCGCTGAGACATGTCAAAGTTTAAATTTAGTTTTACTTTTATTTTGAATACTCATAGGTATGAGGACGTCGTAATAACCTTGTGATGACGTCATCCAATTTTTTTTAATAGTAATAGCTTTTAAACAGAAGAGTTCATTTCTAAATTTGCATGTTGGAATATTATATTGAGAACCTGATCAGATCTCGTGTTAACAGAGGACACCCTGAGGGAAAATAGTTGAAGTAAATGGGGAGCACCAATGAAACTATGGTACAATTTTAGGAGGAATAACTTATCGGCTTAATACCGTCTTTTAACTAAAGAGCTAACTGCATTGCACTTATCCGGCAACCTGAATTTCATAACCTTCAAAAATTTCTTTTGGATTCCTTTCAATCTATCAATGTATGTATAGTATAGAAGAACATACTACTGAGGCGTACTCGAGTTTAGTTCTAACTAGTGGGTTAAATAGTTGTAACATCGGTTCAACAGATCCGAAGTCCCAAGAGGTTCGAAATATAAAACCAAGCATCTTATATGCACTATTAACGACAGAGGTAGTATGCTTATCAAATAATAGCTTGTTATCAAAAATAATTCCCAAATCGCGTATTTCTTCAACTAGTAATAAAAAAGATAAATTAACTTTGTATCTAAAGTTGAACAGGTAACGATTCCATGAGAAACTAATAATGTGACACTTTGACTCATTAATGACAGTAGAGGATATGGATGATCCTGGAACACTCCTCGTCACTCTTCCTTCCAGTGTTTTATATGTAAATTCGCACTATAAAGTCTTATTTTAAAGGGATTTCCTCTTTGCTCCATCCTTGCTCCCCTCTTTGCTCAGATACCCTCATCATTCCTACCCTAAAAAGTCGGTAACCTAACCCCTAAAATTTAGCACCAACCCTTATCGAGTTACAACTCCCAATTTTAGAACTTTTTTATTTATAAACAGTTTCTAATCGTACATGGTAGTACCGATTTAATTTTTCTTGGAAGTCCAAATCTACCATTACTTTAACCTTAGGCCAACTCGATTTAAAAAATTGGTGTAAGCAAAAACAGTAGTTCACATTCCTTTAAAACAATTTTATGTAATTATAAATAAACAGTGTACACTTAACATCTATTTTCATTTAGGTAAAATTACCACTTTGCTGTGCTCTGGGTTACCTAGTTTCGGCTACTTTTCCAAGGTCATGGTGACGTCATAGCCTTTTATAAATAAAGAGCAATGTAATATTATTCTAAAAAATTTTATTCTGACATTATACATAACAAAATAAAAAAGATTTAATGCTAAGCATGGAGCCATTTAAACTTAATTTTAATACAAAGTTATACACAGAATACAGCCCTTTCTTTACGTTTGTTTGGAGTGGTTTTAATTTTATGTAATTTTAGTCGCAGTTTAAAATTTAAATCGACACCCAAATCCTCTATCTTCTTTTTTAGCCAATAGTTTGATACATAGAGACCGTCTAGGTTTTCAAATTCTAAAATGTACCAAAGTTTGTCTCTATATATAAAGTCTTTGATTCCATCGACAACTCGATCCATTCCTTTGTGTAATTCCTGCAGCTTGTGACGATCTTTTAATCGCGGCCCTCCCACTATATCCTGCATACGTATCTTGTTAACTTGATCGACATCTTCTTGTCGGCATTGGGGGGAATCCTTATTCTTCCACTCACTGCTGCGTAGTTGCATGTCCACCACTTTTGGGAATATAGGGTTGTTATAAATTGTAGAACCCTCGGTTTTAAATGATCCAAAAGGCTCTGTACTAAGCAAATATACAATCTTTAGTGGAACCCCTTTGCGTGTGGTGTACGCCAAGGTTACAAAACCCGCATTCTTTAGTTCGTCTATGTTATCTGCCATTTCGATAAATACGTTTTTAGAATAACCTTTTAAAAAGTATACCGCAAGGGCGCCTGTATAAATAAAAGAGTCTTTCTTACTAACCACAAATGCATACAGTTTGTAGAACCCGGATGTATCTAAGTCAGTTCATCGGCACATAAAATAATCTTTTAATTCTTCCTCATTTTCTCTAATAAGATGTTCTTTGTCTAACACATCTTTGTATTGTTCGCGTATTGTCGCAGTGTTTTTCATGTAGTCCAACTTTCGTTTTTTTGCAACGGATAGAGTTTACTGCCAATATTTACGCGTTGTCGAATGTTAGGCGTATTAATCAACCCCAATTCCGGAATGATTATTTCTTTTGGAATTGTAGAATATGGTGTTGCAGATTGTGTAAAATATGTACTACCTGCTTTAATGGGTAAGATTTTTATTTTATCTTGACTGTTTTCCTCCTTTACTATCTCCAAATAATTTACAGGTAAATAGTTAAAACTAAAAGCCGAAATCACATACTTTATCAATTTTTCCCTTTCCTCTGGTTTTTCGGACAACTTAATTTGCAAGCCAGTCAATCTCTTTGTATTGCTATTCCCCCAATACACGTACTGTAGCAGGTTATTATACACTAAACAGCAGCTATTTTGTAGCTTGTCCGATAGCTTACTCTACATTTTGGCAAGTGGCACCGAGTACATTGGCGCCCTAGGAACGAAAATTGAGGGAAAGTAGTCATAAAAAAGATTTAATACGAACATCTGTCTCATTAATACCATTGTAGCTCATTTCACCGGGTATTACTTTACCAGCTTTACGCTCTTTGACGAACACCCAAAAGTTTCTTGCATCCAAGTTTATTTCTGATTTTACATTAAAAATATACTTTGAATAGCCAGAAGGTTTCATACTTTTAACCCTTTTATGAAAATTACTACAAATCGAATAGTAAATTGGGGAGCAGTACTGTTTATATTGTAGCGGGCTACTATTAACGCGTTTCATCAATTTAAAACAAGTAATAACATTTGGATATAGACTGACTTTGTATTTCATCAACGGTCTTATTTATACCCTGAATTAAATAGATGATTCATACTCTGGTATGTGCTCGAACATTCTTGGTTCCTAGAGAATATACATTGCTTACGACGCTTGTGTGTTTAACGGGTTGCCTAATAGTAGCTGGTGGCAATATTTTTGGTGTGCCTTATACTTTTCCTTAATGCTGTTACGAACTCCTTTGAATACCAATGTGAATATTCCCTACGTCGTGTAATTTTAACAGGTACCCAACGTGTAATTGCATAATTCAAGTGATTATAAAACGACTCAACTACTACATCAATATTTGTACCAATAAGCACATTACTTTAATCAAGTTCCAAAAAATAATTATTAATACTTGCAAAATCTCCACTTTTAAAGCACCTCATCTGTTTCATTAAAGTAGAAAGAGGCATAGGCAAAGTAACAGGCATTAATATGCACAATGGTGGATGGGACGGATCCACATCAACTATAGGAAGGTCACTCACCCTTGTAGTAATTGAGTTTGAAGAACCAAGAATTAAATCTAACAAATTGTTCTTAGAGTTTTTAGTGGAGTTAAATTGCTTTAGTCCACACATCAATATGTAATGTACTAGTTCAGAACTAAAATTATCTAGTGAAGTAAGAGGAAGTAAAAATTGTTGATTTGGCTGTGGTAACCACTTAATAAACGGAGTATTAAAATTACCACAGATTAGAATTTCATTATTATATTTGCAGTTGTTGTTAAGATTAATTATTATATTTAGATTGTCCAAAAATAGTTGCAAAGCGTGAATGTCACACGACGGAATGTATACGGCACAGATTTGTAATTTTATATATTCCATAGCCACTGTAACCCACAAATCCTTAGCCCCAGTTTTCCATTCATGTCGTTGTAAGGCCTGAAGGGTTTTACGAATTGCGGTATACAGCACTGTCCATTTAGAAATAGTCGATTCGCTTTCTACAGAATCGTTTGTATTGGCTTTACGTTGTATGATAGCTAGAAGGGGCAGAATCACTGTAATGTATTCCGATAATGGAACTAACTTTGTTGGTGCTTGAAACAACATAAATAAACAGGAGGTTCAATTAATGAAGATTAAGTGGATCTTCAACGTAGCCACTGGAAGTTGGTGGGGCGGGTTTTTTGAGCGTCTTATAGGTGTCATAAAGATGTTATTAAGAACATCATTGAGTAGAGCTTTGTTAACCTATAATGAGTTATACACTGTTGTAGTAGAGCTGGAAGCTGTGATGAATAAAAGACCCATTACATATGTGTCCGATGATGCTCGTGAGCCATTGTCTATTACGCCGTCGATGTTCAGCAAGAAGAAAACGAAACGAGCGTGCCGGATATAGATAAGGTTGACTCTAGTAATCTAAGTAGTAGAGTTCGTTATGTAGCATCTATTCGCCTGGCTTTAAAGGAAAGATTTGCGTACGAATATTTAGAAGCACTAAATATCCACATGTCGAAAAATAGAGGTAGTACCGCTGAGCGCGTAAAGGTAGGCAGTGTTGTCTGGATAGGTTCAGATAATAAAAAGAGGATCGACTGGGAATTGGGAAGAGTACTTGAAATGGTTCCTGGTAAAGATGGGGTTGCTCGTGTAGTGAGACTCAAAACCGCTAAGGGTGTATTGACGAGACCCATTCAGAGGTTATTTCCTTTGGAGGGGGTTGAAGCAGAAGCAGAGTAAATTGGTAATCTAAGTGACAGTAAAAACTCATTAGAAATTCAAAGCACACCTGTACAGAATACAATCCTTGATGATTCACACATAGTTAACAAAAATATTTCGAATGTTATAGAGGAACGATGTACTCGCAGAGGAAGAGTTGTTAAGAAACCCGTTCGTTTCTGATTGAAGTTAACCTTTCAGAAAGTCTTCCCTCTACTATTTAGGTACCATTGTGCATAGTTATTCGAAAAATTGTTTTTAGTTCATTAGTAGTTTAGTTAGGGTTAGACTTAGAATTGTGAGTTTATATTAGTGTCATACTTGTATATATATATATATATATATATATATATATATATATATATATATTGTATAGTTGTGTTACGGTTCTTGAAAGGACAGAAAGCTGTCATTTCAAGGGTGGGAGAATGTCAGAATTAGTAATGTACTTTTGAGGGTTAGCTATGGATAGATGTGGTTATTATCACTATAGTTTTATAAGTGTGACAGTTGTTGTAAATAAATAGAGAAAAATAGAATTTCGTAAAGTGACAGGACGTTTTACTATATATTCTATTGTTGCGAGCTACTACTAGGCAACCCATCAAACACACAAGCGCTGTAGACTCTGCATAGTTTTCAGGATACGAGAATTCTTCTAGCAATCAATTACACACAAAACGCTCGGGGCACAGCGTATTCTCAAGGATTCCAGAATTGTTCTAGAAATTACGGGAGCATGAGTCATCCTTGTAATCCAGAGTATATATAAGACCGCTAATGAATTCAAGAGTCAGTCTATACTAGAATGTCGTATATAAATTATAACGTGTTAAAGTAATAGTAGTTTTGAGCTTTTAGAAGTTTACATAAACGGTGATATGCTGTGTCTAATGTACATGCAGCTTGTAGTATACATAAATAAATAGAAGTGTATAAACAAATAGTTGTGTTAGTGTTGTTAATGAACCTATGGTAAAGGAGTTAACTTAAGAAGATATTAGTGCTTGTAAATTCATTAGTGTAATAGTGCTTCATTGTTGAGTGGACTGAAAACATCTATAAATAATGCATATACTGTTAATTAGACTTGTGAACAGTGAGTAATAAAGACCATTATTATTACTTGTTTTAAATTAAAGAAACGCGGTAGTAGTAGCCCGTTACACTGGTGTCAGCCTGTGTGGGGTATATAGTGATTAATTTAAAACACAAGTCTAAAGACATTTAAGTAGTTTGTATATGCCAGTTACAAAAAATCAAATTAAGATGGAGGCAGAAACTTTAATGAATTTCCTCAAGGATTTTAAATCCGGTATGGAGGAGAGGTCGGCTAAACTGGAATTGACACTTAGTGAAAATGCTGGGAAAATGGAGGAGAGGTCGGCTAAACTGAAAGTGACACTAAATGAAAGGTTTACTGAAAACGCTGAGAAAATGGAAGAAAAGTTGAATGAAAGTACAGCCACGTTAGAACAAAGATTAATGGAAAGTTCCATTGCATTGAAAGAAGATTTCACTGAACAGGTAAAAACGGTTGAGCAAAAGTTGGACAGTAAATTGATAAAAATGGAAGAAGATATGATGAGGCTGCAAGAACAAGTGATTTCACTAACAACGCGACCACTTGAATTATCAAGCCAAGTTGTTAATCAGAACATTCCAGAAATAAGAACCATGGAAAGAAGCGAGTCAATTCCGTCTAAATTTAAAGTAAAACCACCTACATTCGATGGTAAAACACCTTGGCCCACATATTTGAAACAATTTGAAGCTGCTGCAATAGCCAACGGTTGGTGCAACAAAGAGAAGGCTATCTCCTTAATAGTGGCCCTACGGGGGGAGGGTCTTAACATCTTACAAACGATTCCCGATCACCAGCAGAATGATTACGGCCTCTTAACATCAAAGCTTGAGATGAGATATGGAGATGCTCACCTTCAACAGGTTTACCACGCACAAGTTAAGAACCGCTCGCAAAAGACAAGTGAAAGCCTGCAAGAATTCGAAGCTGACATTGCCAGGTTAGTTAGATTGGCATACCCAAAGGCACCAGATAGCTTTCTCGAACAACTTGCTGTCCAAACATTTGTGGATGGCGTTAAGGATGGCGAAATACAGCAAGCGCTAAGACTAGCACGGCCATAAATGTTGGATGACGCACTGGCCCATGCGCTTGAATTTGAAGCAGCTAAGCAGACATCACACAGAATGAGTCACAAAGTTCGGTCTGCCTTAGAGGAACCTGATCAAGCCCAGAACAGCATAGATGAAATAATCAACCGTGTGGAAAAGCTGGAAAGACAACGACCGCGGAGATGGGGTTTGCGATGCTGGAACTGCGGCGAAGTTGGTCATATACAGAGACGCTGCACTCAACCAAAAAAACAACCGGTTGAGCAGCAGGAAAACTAAAGCAAGTCGACGTAAGGGGGGCGAACGTCGACAGCACAACGTAGTGCCCCGGAGATTATCATCCGTGCTGCATCGTCGATGGGGAGTCTGGACAGCATTTATATCGATGGAAGAATTAATGGTAGGGGTGTCCGATTACTCGTGGATACAGGAGCGACAAAAACTATTGTGAGACCAGATTTGGTTGGTCGTGGAAAAGTGCTACCTGTATCGGTGTGTCTTCGAACGGCAAGTGGTGAGAAAATTTGTACTCACGGAGAGACTGCCGTTATGTTGACAATTGGGGACAAATTAATTAATCATCGAGTGTTGGTAGCTGAAATTACAAAAGAAGTGATCTTGGGAATGGATCTCATGAGAGAATATGGGTTTCATGTAAACATGAAAGAAAATGTGCTTCGGATAGATGATGATGACAATCCATTTCAAGGTAGGAGTAACCAGACGATGCAAGTTCGAATGATTTGCGATATGAAAATACCCGAGAAGGCGGAAATGATAGTAATGGGAAGCCCGGATGGTACGCTCCGGGAAGGACAAGTATGCATGATGGAGGCAACTGAATCGGGAATGGGTCAGGAGGGACTTCTGATTGGAAGAACGCTGGTAAAGTCTCGAAATATGGTACCAGTAAGGGTGCTGAACATTAATCCCCATACAGTGACCCTGAAGAAAGGCATGATTGTGGGAAGTTGCATTCCAGTATGTCATATTAAACGTTGTGTGGACGACACGAAAAATAAACCAACCAACGGTTGCTCACAGAAATTGCTGGATATGTTGGTACCCTCGTGTCAAGGATTAAATGGCGACCAACTGGGCAAGGTAAAAGAACTGGTCGGACGATATCGAGGTGTGTTTGCACTGGATGATAGTGAGAAAGGAAGGACGAATGTTGTGCAACACAAGATCAACACTGGAGATACGCAACCGATAAGACAACACCCCAGGCGGCTTCCTTTGGCAAAACGTAAAGAAGCCGAACAAATTATCACCGATATGGAAAAACAGGGAGTGATTGAACCCTCGAATAGTCCATGGGCATCCCCGGTAGTGCTTGTCAAGAAAAAGGACGGGTCGACAAGGTTTTGTGTAGACTACCGGCGGCTTAACAATGTGACAAAGAAAGACAGCTATCCTTTGCCCAGAATTGATGACACCTTGGATACTCTATCCGGATCTAAATGGTTTTCGACCTTGGACTTGAAAAGTGGATACTGGCAAGTAGGCTTGGAGCCAATCGATAAAGAAAAGACTGCGTTTACAATTGGAACTGGATTATGGCAGTTTAGGGTCATGCCATTTGGATTATGCAATGCCCCTGCTACTTTTGAACGGTTGATGGAGTCGATACTGCGTGGACTGTCCTGGAAGACATGTCTGGTGTACCTGGACGACGTGATAGTGTTAGGCCGGTCTTTTGAAGAACATCTTAAGAACCTAGAGGAGATATTCCAAAGATTACGCGGGGCAAACCTTACATTAAGCCCCAAGAAGTGCCACCTATTTGGAAAAGAGGTGAAATACCTAGGACATGTCGTCTCGGAGACCGGAATAGGAGCTGACCCTGACAAAATAAAAACGGTACAAGAGTGGCCTACACCAACAGATATACACCAACTACGCAGTTTTCTAGGATTGTGCACATATTACCGACGTTTTATACTTGGGTTTGCGAACATTGCCAAACCGTTAACAAAATTAACCGAAGATGGACAAGAATATGATTGGAATGACGACTGCCACAGAGCTTTTGAACAACTGAAACAGCAACTAGTTACAGCGCCAATTTTGAGTTATCCACGGATGGAGGGGAAATTTGTGTTGGATACCGATGCCAGTAACACAGCTATAGGAGGCGTTCTTTCTCAAGTGCAGGACGGACAAGAAAAAGTTATTGGGTATTTCAGCAAGGTCTTCTCGCGGCCAGAAAGAAACTATTGTGTGACAAGAAGGGAGCTGTTGGCCGTCGTCAAATCCGTAGAGCACTTTTATAAGTACTTATACGGCCGTAAATTTCTGTTGAGCACAGACCATGCTGCACTGAAATGGTTACTGCAGTTTCGAAATCCTGAAGGGCAAGTGGCAAGGTGGATAGAGCGGCTGCAGGAATATGACTTTGATACGGAACATCGTGTAGGAACTAGCCATCGGAATGCAGACGCTCTGTCAAGGAGACCTTGTCCGGTAGACTGCAGTCATTGCTCCAAGATGGAGGAGAAAATAAGTGTCATCCATAGAATGGCAGTGACCGATGATACTTGGCAACCCGAAAGAATACGAGAAGACCAGGAGAATGACGCCGAATTGGGACGTATTATTGAGTGGAAAAATCGAGGACAACGACCAACTTGGAAAGAAATTAGTATTTCAAGTAGGAGCCTGAAGGCATACTAGGCACAATGGGACTCCTTGGTGATTGAAAATAGAATCTTGAAACGACGCCTGGAATGTGAAGATGGCACTGAGAGACTTCAAGTGTTAGTGCCGAAAAGCAGAGTGCCGGAAGTGTTGCAGCACTTGCACGATGGTATTTCCGGAGGGCACTTTGGCGTGAAAAGAACTCTCGAAAGAGTGAGAGAAAGATTCTATTGGGTGAACTGCAAAGAGGATGTGAAGGAGTGGTGACGGAAATGTGAGTTGTGTGCCTCTGCAAATGGCCCAGTCACAAAACGGAAAGCCCCCATGAGACAGTATAACGTGGGGAATCCTTTTGAGAGGGTAGCCATTGACATAGCTGGTCCGTTTCCTGAATCAGAGAAAGGAAATAAATACATCTTGGTTGCAATGGATTATTTTACCAAATGGCCAGAGGCATATGCTATACCTAACCAAGAAGCCGAGACGGTTGCAGATGTACTAGTGAAGGAGTTGTTTTGTCGCTTTGGAGTTCCGTTGGAATTACACTCCGATCAAGGTCGGAACTTCGAATCAGCATTGTTTCAAAATGTCTGCAAGCATCTTGGAATCAGGAAGACTAGAACCACGCCACTTCATCCCCAATCGGATAGAATGGTTGAAAGAATGAACAGGACGTTAGGGAAGTATCTGGCCAAAGTTGTCTCTGAACATCAACGAGACTGGGACCAATATCTACATTTGTTCCTACTGGCGTACCGATCTTCGGTACATGACAGCACAGGGTACTCGCCCGCTTGCGTAATGCTAGGACGTGAATTGCGGCTACCATGTGATCTTCAGTTTGGATTTAAACCTGGAGAAGAGATCGCAGGTGAAGATTACGTTAGTAAGCTTCGTGAAAGATCAAATAGTATTCACGAAAACGTCCGAAAGAATATACAGGCAGCAAGCGATCGAATGAAATCACAATATGACACGAGAGCACAAGAAGGTGGTTATCAACCTGGAGATTTAGTGTGGTTGTACAATCCACAAAGAAAACGTGGATTGTCGCCAAAACTACAAAGACAATGGGAAGGGCCGTACGAAGTGTTAAAAGGATTAATGATGTAGTGTACCGGATCAGAAGATCCCTCGTGGTAAACCGAAAGTGGTACACTTTGACCGTTTAACATCCTACGCTGGCAACAACCAGGAAGACTCGAATAATGATAATGGTGTTCGGCAAGTTATTAATCATGAGCCAAATGTAGATTTTGAGAGCTTTATGGCGGCGTATGGTGGTTCCGCTAAAGCGAGATTTGGCGTTGTTGTTGAAAAACAGCAAGATCTGTTTAGAGCACCAGAAGAGTATTCCTTGCACATTGCGTAGCTCAAGATTTGGCAATGTCAAGGGGAATAGCTGTTGTTTTTAAGAAAAAGTTTGGATGTGTAGATGAATTAGTACAACAGCAGCCAACTGTAGGAAAAGCTTTGGTTCTTCAAGATAAAAATCGTTATGTTTACTATCTGGTCACCAAAAATTCTTCATGGCAAAGACCTAGTTATGGATATCTATGGGAGGCTTTGCTAAATCTTAAGGCGCAGATGATGGAAAATGGAGTAACAAGACTAGCGGTGCCCAAGTTGGGCTGTGGACTGGATCACTTAGATTGGAGGATAGTCCGAAATATGCTAGAAGTAGTTTTCCAGGGAACCAACGTCCAGGTCCTTGTTTGTTGTTTTCAACCGGTTGCCTACCAAGACCAAGAAAAGAGTGTTGACTGTTATTTCCAACGACGTGGTGGATGCACCAGAGGAGATAGCTGCCGATACCGTCATCAGTCATCAAATTGGCGCCAAAATGTATCTACAGTTACGAGACGTAACGGTTTTAAAGAGGGGGCAGTGTTGCGAGCTACTACTAGGCAACCCATCAAACACACAAGCGCTGTAGACTCTGCATAGTTTTCAGGATACGAGAATTCTTCTAGCAATCAATTACACACAAAACGCTCGGGGCACAGCGTATTCTCAAGGATTCCAGAATTGTTCTAGAAATTACGGGAGCATGAGTCATCCTTGTAATCCAGAGTATATATATAAGACCGCTAATGAATTCAAGAGTCAGTCTATACTAGAATGTCGTATATAAATTATAACGTGTTAAAGTAATAGTAGTTTTGAGCTTTTAGAAGTTTACATAAACGTGATATGCTGTGTCTAATGTACATGCAGCTTGTAGTATACATAAATAAATAGAAGTGTATAAACAAATAGTTGTGTTAGTGTTGTTAATGAACCTATGGTAAAGGAGTTAATTTAAGAAGATATTAGTGCTTGTAAATTCATTAGTGTAATAGTGCTTCATTGTTGAGTGGACTGAAAACATCTATAAATAAGGCATATACTGTTAATTAGACTTGTGAACAGTGAGTAATAAAGACCATTATTATTACTTGTTTTAAATTAAAGAAACGCGGTAGTAGTAGCCCGTTACACTATTATAGGTAAGCGCACATAACATTTCAATCTTCACACTTACTGTATTACAATTTTTGTGAGAATATTTTTCCAATAGGTACTTTAGAATATATTTCGCTTTAGACGTTGATGGATTAAAATATTTGTTTTGTTTTCTGGATTTCATCAAATGCAAAATGTACTGGTGTAAGGTTGCAATCTTTAATATTTTAATCGTGCAATTGTGGATAAATTATTTAAAATAAAATTCATTTTACATTTTGTAGATAATGATAAAATCGAGAATGAAGAAGAGGACTTAAACCTTCAACCTGATATAAATGAACTGAATAAAATTGTTTAATAGTTCGGATATTTCACATTGTATTTGTTAATTGAGATGATGGACAAGTATTGTTGGTACCAGGTTGAAGCAGCAAATTCATTTAGCTACAAGTTATGAACTCTGTGGTTCCAAAGATTAGTGCTATAAGTTTATGTTTAATACTGGTAAAGAGGCAAAAAATCGAACAGGCCTATGGTAACAGAATTGTTGTCTCGTGTTATTATGAGGGCGTGTCAATATTTAGTGCTCTCCGTATTTTTGATTAATTATTAGTAAGGCTTGGTTTTCTTAGTTATTTAAATCATACTTGAATGTTGCCCAAACGTGGACAGTGTCATGATGCAATCATTAAATCACATTATTTTGTTCATAAGTAATTAGAATTTCTTTTACATTGCTGTGCATACATAGGTATATACAAAATAAACAAAATTTTGCAGTTTAATCTTAATGAAACTTGCTTCTTTTTAATCAACAGTCGATTAATAAGCTATTTTTTATGAATTGCAATAAATGTGATGAATCTTATACAATGGATCAATTATTCAAATGACATGTGTAAAAATGTATTATGTGTTCAAACTACATGTGGATATCTGAGTAGTACTGCAGTTAGATGCTTACACCTCAACACTAAAAGAAGATTAATCTTCTTGTGCAAATGTAGTAGAATTAATTCCTTAAATGACAATACAATAATAAATAATGAATCTTTTATAAATAGTTTATTGACGTTGAAAATAAATTAAAAGTACGTGAACAGAAATTTATTGTTTTAGAAATGATGCGAGACATATTACACTTGGTAAATTTAAATATTTTGAAAACAGCTGGAACAGAATAACTCCATAAGAAATAAAAATTTAAAACATTCCAATAATTAAGTTTAACCAAACTCTCATTATTAATGGCAATAAAGATAATCCTCCTTGCAGCAGTAAAACTAAGACACGATATCTTGAACCAAAATTACAAAAACGTAATACGTGCTCAAGCAACAGATTTTTCTATGGCTTACTCTGCCATAAAAATTACAACTACACATTTTAGATTACTCTTGTGCGAGAAATGTGTCCACCATTATGATGAAACAACTTAACAAATTAGAAATTTTTGAAAGTTTCAAAGTTATCATTATTTTTAAACAAAATGCTAGATTTGAAGAAGTAGTGTGCGACTTAAAAAATTTAATTAATACTTTTAGTAAATCTGATTGTATCATAATATTAGAGGTTCAAATAATGTTGTTAAGACTTGCACTGCAACTATTAGCAGTAAACTAGATTCGGTTTTTAAAATTTGTAGTCATAATTACCTGATCATTAGTGGAATCTCATACAGATATAGTCCAAGACTGAATAACTAAATTTTTTATAGTAGTTCTCTTTTATTTGGTCACTCTGGATGCCACAAATGTAAAGTTTATTAATACAAATTAGTTACAAGTTAGTAGAATTTTTGGATATTTGATTGTGCTAGTAGTGTCAATAACGCAGTGTAAATAAGGATATACATTGTGAGAACTCGTGCCCAACTGGCATGGATATCTTATGTCAAAAATCTCTATCATTAAGTACCGAATATGTACCAGTCCCCAGTTGCAGCAATGTTAATTATAGTGATAATGATTTTGACAAAATCGATATAGTCAAAAATAATTTTAAGAGTAGTACCTTAAAAGAAAGGTTTCTAAATCATTCAATTTTAAGTGCAGATACTTAACAAATTGTAGTGGCGATAAGCAAATAGGCATCAACCAATCTTTCTTGCATAATGCTGGACTGCCTCTATTTTGTTTAAATATACAGTAACTCACAAATAAACTAAACGAGTTGGAAATATTTTTAATTGACACAAACTTTACCATTATATGTTTAAGCAAACATTGGCTACATGAAGATAAAGCCGTTTCTCTAAATCTTCAGGGATATTCTCATGCTTTTGCAGGACAATATCTGCATATAGCAGTGTTAGCATATTCATATGTAATGATTACAAATGTATCATATTAGAATACATAAACAAGCTGTCTATAGATTCTCACTGTGAAACGTCCCTAATATTTATAAAATCTATTAGTATCTAGCATTGTAGCTGCATATCGTGCTCCTACAGACGATTTTGAAATTTTTTATGAAAAAATCTGAACTTGGTCTTGTCATATTAACTTTTTCAATAAGGTAATTTTGTGTGGAAATTTCAATATCCATTTTAACTCAAATGACAGAAACACTAATCTCCTATGCAACTTTCTATTGACCTTTATTTTCCACTCAAAGAATTTTTTTATGCACGCAAAAACAGCTGCTTGCACAATATATTCACAAACTTTTACTGTTATGATTATTATGTTAATAAATTTCACCCTGTCACTAATTCATTATTGATTACAGTGGTATTTCTTTGTTACATCCAAACGTCATAAATAATCAGATATTATTTCCAAAGACAGGGCTTACATTATATGTTCAATATATTACAGGATGCCAATTGGAGTTCCACAGAGAGGTGTGGTGCTCCAGGAAATGAATATTTAATAAATTCTTAGAGATTTTTAAAACATAATTTGAAAGGGCAAGTAGTAAGACGGGAAATGTCTTACAAATCACAGTTTAATCATAATTTAAAATTGTTGTGCAACACCATAAGCTTCCTAAATGGGGCGTATTTGAGAAAAAATATCGATATACTTGTGTATCGTAGGGAATTGAGAAGTTCATTTGAATTTAACTCTTCCTTGATCAAAAATTGCAGGCAACCTTTGAAGTATACGTGGTCCATAATTAAAACTAAACTTCAAACTAAAAATAGTACCACATTGCTTACGGTAACAGATTTCAATCAATAATTTTGTATTATAGCAAAATCACTTGTAAAGCAGCTTAGATGAAAACAACATAATTCCTATTACAAGGTTAGCAAACATAGAAGTCTCAAGTATAAATTTCGTTTTTCATGCTTTTACTCCAAATGATGTAAGAATGACAATAAATGTGCTAAAAAACAGCAACTGCAGAGATGCTTATTCAAATGTATGCATTATAAAGTCAATAAGGTATTTAATCATATCTCCTTTGGTAAAAATAATTAATAAGAACACTTTCTTTGACACCCTAAAACTAACTAAAGTGACCCGACTCTAGTACGAGACGTACGTGTTTAATGTGCTCTGAGTTTTGCGCTATAAATTATAGAAAGTGCAAGTGTTAAAGCAAATATTTTAGTCCGATAATTTGTTTATGAGTGTTTACGTGACCCTTGTATAGTTAAACCTGTTGATTTGCCAACATGAGTTGCAAAAACTGTTCTGAACCACTTCCGACGGATGGAAATTGCATTGATTGTACTGAATGTAAGAATTCGTTTCATTTTGGATGTTCAGGTGTTTCGGAATCCACAGCTACTAGAAGGAAAGAGTGGAAGTGTCCTTCATGTCAAATTGAAGATAAGAGTACTGCAAGTGTAAGTAAAAAAACAGAAGCGGCTGATTTTGATATGTAGTTAGTTCTATTACTAAAAAGGTTGGATCAGTACAAAAATATACTATCTGAATTAAGTCATGCTGTCAAGGAACTTTCGAATCTTTACGATTGCATGAGGGACAAAATTACACCTTTAAAAGAAGTTGATACGGGCATGAATAACAAAATAGATAAACTATTAGCCGAAAATCAGAAAAAGGACATGAAGATTATGGAACTAGAATTTAGGATTAATTTCATTGAACAGCGAAGCAGAAACCTAAACTTCGAAATCCATGGACTTAAAAAGATTTCTGGCGAGGACGATATAAACTTAAAATCTGCAGTATGTCAAATGGTAAAACTTTTGGATGAAAACATTCTTGAGGCGGATATTCAAGTTGTTCACCGATTACCTAAACGACGTCCTGATGCTATATCTGCAGTGATCATACGTTGTTCTTCCGAAGTTATACGTGATCAAATATTAATGAAACGGAAAATACCCATCACTAATAATAGTATTCTAGGAAATAATAGAGACAGAAAGCTATTAATTTATGAAAACTTGGTACCGTTCAATAAGAACTGATTATTTCAGGCAAAGACCAAAGCCAAAGAAGTAAGATGGAGGTTCGTCTGGTTAGAAACGGTAAAGTATTTGCAAAGAAAGATAACGATATGCAACAATTTATTAGTGTAATTAACATAAATAATATTAATAAAATTGTTTGATTATGTACAATGCTAACATTTATAGATTAATAAGTCTTTGTTTGTAGGATAATTATATTCGTGGTAATTTATAATGATAAATAACGTTAAGTATGAAGACAATGTTGTATATTATCAAACATATACATGCATATCGCAGTGGAATAATGAACTAGAAATTTTCTCTGATAATTTTGTTGATAACAACTCCAAGAGTCTAAAATTGTCAGCAATGTGTTTGAATATAAACGATGTTAGAAGTCACTTTGACGAACTCTTAACATTTTTAACAAATACCTGTTTTGATTTGGTTGTATTAATTGAAGCTTCAATACACGATGTTGAACTTTGTAACTTTGCAATTGATGGTTATAATTCATATGCTAAATTACATACGAGTGGGAAAGGAGGTGGTATAAGAGCTTATATGAGAAATAATATTAATTTTATAGAAACCATTTACAATTCTACTTCATACAAAAATTTGAAGGGCATTATTAAAGTGGGAAATAATTATACCTCAAAAATTGTGTTTGTCTATAGACCACTAAATAAAAGCATAAGGGAGTTTATTGTTGAATTTAGTAGCCAGATCGCAAACAGTGTAAATGCCAAAATGCAATTATTGGAGGTGACTTTAATATTGATCTAAGTAGTAGTAATCGTAATGTGCATGAGTTTTAAGTTATATTGAATGCAGAAGGATTTCACAAAGTTATTCATAATTATACGAGAGAAGAATTTTATGCCGGTTGTCTGGTGTCAACATCAATTGAGCATATCTTTATAAAGGGGATTGATATGAATGCTTTTGCTAGTGTTATTCAGTCTAAGATATCTGACCATTATTTAATAGCAATAAAGATTTTCTTTAATTTTAATAGGGAAATAGAAACTTATATTGTTAACCGATTTGATGAAAATAAAATTAAATATTTTTTAAGTAATAGGGAATTACAGTTTAAAGATGATTGTCATAATTCTGAAGAAGCTTATGGGATTTTGTGTAAATTCTTTGATAATGTGTACAATAACTGTCGAAAGAAAACTCAATACAGAATCAGAATTACAATAATACCATAAAATTTAAAAAGGAATGGATGACTAAAACATTATTAAACCTCACAAAACGAAGAGAAAAATTATTTAGAGAATGGCGGATTACAAAGTCGGTAACAGATAGGAATCAACACAAACAACTAAGAAATGATGTAAATATGAGAATCCTTAAAGCCAAAGAGACGTATTATAATAAAAAATTTGAGAATGCATAAAATTACATAAAAAATCTGGGACGTTCTGGATGAAGTTTTGAACCATAAAAAAATGCCCAGTGTAGATATTGTTATTAAAAAAGGCATGCCTGACTTAGATGATATTATGATTGCCAATAAATTTGCCGAATTTTTTTATGATGGTTTACTACATAAATGTAATAATAAATTTTTGTATCAAACAAATACATCATACATACCAAATTGCAGTTTTTACCTTCAAAATGTGAACAAAAAATTCGTATAGACAGAACTAAATAAGTTAAATCCTAAATCCTGTGCATAAAAGAGGTAGTATTTCTGATATTTGCAACTATCGACCAATTTCTTTGATGCCAATGATTGAAAAGATTTTTGAAAAGCATATTGCTACAAAAACGGGTAATTTTTGATTGATAATAACATTATTCACAGCGCACAGTACGGATTTGTAAAGGGAAAGGGAACAGGGAAATTGCTTACGGAATTTTCAAATTATATGTATAATAATCTACACAAAAACATGAACTTGTTATGTCTATTCATCGACTATACTAAAGAATTTGAAGCCATCTCACATGAAACATTGTTAAAAAAATTAAGGTTGTTGGGTTTTGGAGGTTCGTTTTTGGACCTAATACAAAATTACTTACAAAGCAGGAACTTTGTAGTTAAGATAAACAATACTCTTAGTAAAAATAAGCTATTAAATGTTGGTGTACCACAGGGTTCCGTACTAGGACCACTCCTGTTTATATTATATGTAAATGACCTTCCATTAATCATACAATTTATATGTTTGCCGACGATATATTGTTAATATCGTCACACAGATACTTAGTAAACGCCGAATGTAACTTGCAATCGAATACAAACATTTTATCCAAATGGTCTCACGACAACGCATTAATTTTAAATAAAAACCAAAAACCAAACCAAACATTGTACGTTACAACGCCGTATATTAAAAGGGGTAACCCAATAATAGTGCTATATTCTTGCGACTTTCAAAATGCAAGACACGTGTGTAACTACATGTTTAAAATCTGGCAAAATCCTCACCTGCTGCAGCACATACCAGTACCTTGGTATTACTGTAGATAATTTTTTCAAATGGGACTGTCACATAAACACACTCTGTAAGAAACTAAAAGTAGTCTTGATTAAACTATATTATGCCCGGCATATGATACCTGAAACAGTCAAAAAGGTTGTATATCTCGCTCTAGCAGAATTGGTGATGAGGTATGGCACCAAAGCATGGGGGAATGCTAGCAATGTGTATTTGCAGAAAATAGCATTTATTCAAAAGAAATTGTTGAAATTAGTCAGCAATGAGCAAGTACATACTAGCAAGCAGGAACTTTTTCGGAGAAATGAGGTCTTAAGTGATAAAAGTATTTTATAAGTTAATATTGGAAAACTACTTTTACAGTACTTTCCTTGAAATAACAGTTATGTTGTCCCTGGAGTTCAAAATAGATATGGTCAAGATTGTCAAAGCTATCTAATTCCTACTATATTTAATGACTTACCAACAGAATGTCGGAGCTTTATTAATATGATAAAATTAAAGGTCGATATAAAAAGTGCTGTTAACACAAAATGTGTTTAAATAGATTTGTCAAATTAGTTCTTATTTTTCCCGTTTTCTTGCAATTATTTATTCTTGCTATTATATATTCGATTATAGTTTACTTAATTACACTTTTTGTTTCTTATTTGGAGAAATACTATAGATTACTATTCATACTGCAAAGTTTGCCTGTAAAAGTTTGTAACTCGATAAGTATGTACTAGTATATTAACGAGTAAGGATTCAATTGTTATTAAATTTTTGAGGGTCGGGTTGAAACTAAATGATGTTAGGTTTCGTTACTATATCAAATAGCTTAAGTAAAGTTGAGTTTAGTCTTTGGAGGTTGTTGATATACCAAAAGAACTGATATCATTGTCTTGCTAATATTTATTAATTAGAATTATGTGTTACTGGGTAATTTTTACAGGAAGTAATTTATGGTGACTTTTATTTTAAGCTAAGTAATTTATCTTGAGTTTTTTTAGTTTAAGTCCTAAATCATAGATGATGTTATTAATGAGCATTTTTTTTAAATAAGAGATGTTACTAGGCAACCTTCAAATGCAGCAATAATTGATTATATTATTTATTTTATTTTTATCTTTCATTTATATCAATTTCAACATTATTTTGTAATTATTACACCTTGACAAGAAAATTGCTTAAAGTGGGAAATTATGTACTTGAATATTAAATAAATAATTGAATTGAACTGAATTGAATTGAATTACAAAGAGTCGCAACAATGAGAACCTTAATAGTTACATACATCCATCGTGCCTATATTTGGGAAAATTTTTGAGATACTACTAAAATCACAGATCGCAAAATATTTTGAAGACACTAATTTATTCAACAACCCACATTTTGGTTATCATTTTAGTAAATTAACAGTCGATGCATTTCTGTTTATAAGAATGAAGTTTCGGACTGCTTCGAGGGAAAAGCTTTTGACTGTATTTCTTATATTGTCCTAAACAATAAATTAAAACATTATCAATTTAAAGACAGTGCAGTATTATTGATACTCTCCTGGCTTATGAATCAAAGACAGTACACTTGAATAATTGGTTCTGAATCCTATGTTTTACATTTTGACTATGAGATACCATGGGGTTCTGTCTTGGGACTGCTATTGTTCCTTATCTATATTATTGATTTTCCATGCTGTACTATTTCACAACAATCTTGTATGTGGATGATGCTGTGATAATAACAAGATCAAAAAAGTTGCTGATGGACTTAAAATGTGTTACGGCAATCCATGCGGACAGGAAAGAAAGTGGTTTAGTAAGCAAAGGAAATAGCCCACACTGAGTACCGAACAAAAAAGGAATCGAAAAGGAGTAATGCCATGCTAGCTAAAATATCAAAGTGTGGGGTGGGTCAGAAAGAAAGAAAAAGGAAATCTCAAAAAGAAATTTTATTTACAAGCCTCTAGTAAAAATTAAAAAAAACATTATAGCAAAAAGAACATTTACAAGACCTCTAGTTAAAATAAAAAAATTATTCAAAAAATCAATTTGCGTAGAAAACAACAATCATTCAAAATATATCCCAAAGGATTGACACAATATAAAAATCTTTAAAAATATAAAAATCTTCTTTAACTGTTTTTGTACATTTTTGTACATTTGTACATAAACAAAAATTAAGAACAAAATATATAATGGATTGTTTTCAGTCCCTTAGCTACTGAAACTTTTAAATGTTAACAGAAAAGAATTAGGTACTTACGTAGTCGCCGCAATAAAAGAGAACCCTCCATAGGCTGAAATGCATTTCTGCCAAAGATGCTCCCGGAGTAAGTACCAATGTCACACTCTAAAAAAATTATATAGCAAAAATTTTATAGAGAGTTCATGTAAAAATTAGTTTGCAAATAAATACCTTAACCATAATGGTCATCGTCATAGCATACTCTGATGATTGGAGCGAAGCAACTTCAACCTCAACAGTGGAACCTCCCCAATGGTGCGATAAGTAATCTGAAAGATCCACACTCAATTTTTCCCAAGGAAAACCATCAAATCGTTGTGGAGAAGAAATAGCAATCTCCTTGAAAGTAACTTAGCACCAATTACAGTAGATAATTTATTTGTTGGAAAAATTTTATCTTTTGAAGGAACAACTTCGTACAAATCAATTTTCAGAACACTGCGTAACAAAGCTATAGGTCTATCTTCTCCATTGATTGTATGGAATATAATTGCCTCTATCCCAGTGGGACTTGCCTCACATGCCACAACAAGTGGTAAGTGAGGATGGAAAGAAGTTAATATACAATCACTCTCTATTTCCTTTTTAAGTAGCCGAAGAGCATGTTCACAAGAGATTGATCATTAAAATTGATAATTATTTCTAAGAAGTAGACAAAGTGGATATGTTAATGTAGACAAATTTGGAATGAACTTTGTATAATAAGTAATTATCTCTAAAAAACGTTTAACTTTTCTGTATTGCAGCAACTACAAACCTGTATAATTGCTTTTACTTTACCAGGACCCTTTTTACCTTATTGTAATCGACTATATATCCCAAATAAGAAATTGATGTTTTGAAGAAGTGACAGTTTGATTGATATGTAAATCGTATTCACATAGACGGTCCAAGCATTTAAATACATTTTCTTGGCAAGTGACCATATCAAGGTCCATAAATAATCACATTGTTTAGATATGAAGTGACACCCTTGAAATGTGCCAATATTTAATCTAAAATTCTATGAAATTCATCTGGCACAGTTTTTATTGCAAAAGAATGTCTCTCTATAGCATGCATGCCTCGGTGTGTTGACATTGTCTATACAACTTGGTTATCCTTGTCTACTGGTATATGCAAATAAGCTTTATACAAGTCTAAGGTACAATAATAATTTGCATTGCGTAATTTGCTTATGATTTCATTAATGCAAGAAATTGGATAATGTGCCTCCTGAAGTTGCTTATTTACTCTAACCTTGTAATCAACCTTGAACCATACCTGGTTGTTAGGCTTTAGAATGTGAACCAGTGGTGAATCCCAATCAGACTGGCCTACCTTATAGATTATTCAGTCAGCTAGGAGAGTATTTATTTCTTTCTCAATACATTTCCGAAGAGCAAAAGGCACATCCAGAGCTTTAATATGTTGTTTTAGCATCCTTGTAAAGCTTTAATGAACAGGTAAAAAGAGGAATGCATCCAAACGTTATTCAAAAATTGATTCAAATGATGGATTTGATGTGGTTCACGAAATTTGTGCAACATTTGCTTTTCCACTATCAACTTTTTTTAAGTCGATATTTAAATGACGAATCCAAATTCGTCTTAATATTGAAGATAATTGTCAAACACAATAAGCAATTGTTCTCCTGATATGTTCCCATTATAACCAACGTCCAAAATACCATAGCCCTTTGTCTGAAACATGCCATGGGCATAAGAACAGAATTGCACATCTGTGTTCTTTATTATAGTAACGATATTTAATTTTCGGAACTGATCGTTTTGGAAGAATAAAATTGCTTGAGTTTATTAATGATACTTTATTCCCTTTTTTTATAATGACATGACAGTTACCAGAAATTAACACAATTTCTATAGTTACTATACACAATTAAGCATTGGTATATAAAGGTGTTGCTACCCTGATTTCATTATAACTCCAAAACCCCAGCTCAACTTTAATGTTATTCAATTTATGATCCACATTAAAGTTGATTCCAAAACCTAAAACAGTTTAACTAAAATAATGATAATAATTGATTAAAATTCAAATAGCCAAATGTAAATTTCTAATTAATTAACTAAGATGATAGGAACCTTACTTATTAATCTACTTAATGTCTCATGCGGCAGAGACAGTAAAAATGTCTGCAACATTTTCAGTGATATTAACATATGAGATACTAATAACATTATTTTCAATAAGATTTTTGATGAAATGGTACTTTGTATCTATATGATTAAATCTTTTGCCTTTGTACGTATTTTTTGCTATGTATATCTTGATTATCTACTTTTAATGAACATTGAATAGAGTGGATTTGTTTTGACAACAATTCTCCAATAGTTTTTTTACAAATAGAATCTCACAAGTTAACACACTAGTCGAAATGTATTCTGCTTCAGTAAAAATCAAAGCTGTAGTAGCTTGTTTTCTTGAAATACAAGATACAGCATTGCTTTCAAAGTAAACAATACCACCAGAAACACTTTTTCTATCATTTACGTTTGCTGCCCATTCAGCATCTGCGTATGCTTCAATGAGAGCATCTCCTGAACTGTTTGTTTTTTAAAGATTATACAATAGTTAATAATTTGCTTTAAATATCTTATTACTCTTTTTGCGACCTTCATCAAAGTTAAATTAGGACAATCAAGGAATTGGCTTTAGTATGAAACCGAAAACTTTATGTCTGGTCCACTGCCTAAAGCAACATACATTAGGCTCCCAATAATTTGTCTATATTGTGGTATCAGCTCACAGGAATCATCATCTTTATGGATTTGAAAACCCACTTCCATTGAAGTTTTTATACCCTTACAGTCGGTCATGTTAAACTTCACAATTATCTTATTTATCAACTGCTTTTGTGAAATTCGGAAGTTTTCATTTTTGCATACGAATTCGATTCTTAAGAAGGTACTTATGAAACCAAGATTTTTTGCTTCAAACTCATGTTCAAGCAATTTTATCACTTCACTTACAGTGCTACAGTTTCCAGTCAGAATGATGTCGTCAACAAATAGAACTAGAAATGCATTGCTATTTTCCTTTACATATACACACAAATCACTACTACATCGTTTGAAGAATGCGGACGGAATATCAAGTTGTTGCACTTTCCAGTTGTTTTTTAGAGCAATGTTAAAACGATTCGAAAACTTGTTATTCTTGTTATGGGTGCATAATTATTATCATAATATAGTTCCTGACAGCTTCTAGGTCACGACCTGCTTGAATCCCATTCGGACATAAAAATTTACTTTGGTGGTCCCAAAGAATCCCTCAATTTATGTGCTCTTTCGACTGCGAACGTTAAACCGCAACGTCTGTTTCGCAATCTTACTACGGAATACAAACCAATAGCCATCAAATCTAGAAAATACTCCGAAGAAGACATGGTATTTATCTGAACTGAAATCAAAAAGCTGTTGGACGACAACATAATAGAAGAAAACCATTCGTCATGGCGAGCCCAAGTCTTTGTCACTAAAAATGCGCTTCGTAAAAAAAGATTGGTAATTGATTACTCTCAGACGATTAATCGTTTTACTCAATTAGATAATTATCCGCTACCGCTCATTGTACAGGGTTGTCGGCAAAATTGATCTACAAAGCGCTTACCATCAAATACTTATCGCTGAAGAAGACAAACTCTATACAGCTTTCGAAGCCTGTCGCTGTCTCTATCATTTTTGCCGTGTACCCTTTGGTGTAATTAATAGTGTAGCCTGCTTCTAGCGCACTCTGAATTTGATTATACAACAAGAAAGTCTCGAAGGGGTTCATACTTATCTCGATGATGTCTGTGTGCGGGGTAGACCAAGAGGATCACGACTACAAACTTAAAAGAGTCATGGAAGTTATCCAAAAATACGGACTAACCATTAACAAAGCGAAAAGTCTATTCTCTTTAGAGGAAATTAAAGTGCTAGAATATGTCATATCAAAAGGAGTAATAAAACCAGATCCTTAGAGACTTCGTCCTTTAATTGATTTACCAGTTCCTGTTGATTCCGCGAAGCTACAGAGAGTGATTGGTATGTTCGCCCACTATTCTAAATAGGTTTCCAACTTCTCCAGGAAAATACAAGCACTAGTTAAGAACAAATTCTCTCTGACTGAAAAGCCTCGATAGCTTTAAAAATCTAAAACAAGAAATTGCTACATTTTCTGCTGTAAACGCTATTGAACCAGAACCTTTCACCATAGAAACTGATGCTGGCGAGTAAGCGATAGCGGCGTCTCTAAGCCAAGAAGGAAGACCAGTAGCCATAGTAACAGTAGTCTTTTGCTATTATTGAGTTAATAAAAAAATGGCAGCAATACTTGGCCGGAAAACCGTTCGTATTAATCACCGATCAACAGTCGGTAGCGTTCATGTTCGATCAAAAACATACATCTAAAATAAAGAATGAGAAAATTGAGACATTGTCTACCGCCCTGGCAAGGACAATGTTGTTGCGGACGCATTCTCCAGGGTTCACCATCGAGTAGCCACTCTTAGCACTGATCTTAATAAACTTTATCAAATACATCAATCGTTATGCCACCCTGGCATTACCCGAATGGCACACTTTATTAATATGATTAGGTTTAGTATTAAGCGTTTGTTACGGTTAGTGTTTGTAATTAAGAATGTGTGCGGGTATGTGTGTAAGTGTGAATGTTCGAGCTTAGTTACAGGGATGCATTGCTTTATACTGTTTGGTAATGTGGTTTGCCCTATATTTAAATACTTATTTTTTTATTTCTGGTTGAAATTTATTAATGGCTGAAAATTTTTCTGATTTATGCTTAATTGAGTTGGATTTTCCTGAAAGAGATGTTGGTATTGATCTAGAACAACCCTACTCCCTGCCACCTGTCCCGTCTTGTTCCGCTCTCCTTTGTCAATCATTCTCTCGTCATCCAAAATCGTTTCAATGCTGTCATATTAATGCCTGCTCACTACTTTCTCATTTAGATGAGTTTCTTTACCTTTTTGAGTCCTGTCTTCCACTCTGTGTTGCTGTGTCAGAAACGTGGCTGAAACCAACTTTGTCTGATTCCTTGGTCAAGTTAGGATATAAAATTATACAAAACGACAGAACAGGTAAAAGTGGTGGAGGGGTGGCTCTTTATGTTCGTAATGATCTTAATTGTAAATTTATTGCATCTTCTCCCTCCATGTATAAGGCGCGTCCGGAATTTCTTTTTCTTGAGATTGTAGCTGCGCAGTCAAAAGTTCTAGTTTGAGTTGTTTATAAGCCCCAAAAATTAGATTTTTGGTTGATGTTGAGGAGGTAATTTTTCAATATGCCCCGCATTATACAGATATAATCGTGCTTGGAGACTGGAACATCAATTTACTGAATGATACTTCCGAGGTTCGTTATTTTCGGACTATGATGGATGCATGTAATCTTAGCATTTTACCACTTGAACCCACTCACCATGCACCCCTTTCATCATCGATTATTGACCATATTATAATTTCGAATAAGGACAGAGCATTAAATTTTGGACAAATACCAATATTAGAAATCTCTAAACACGATCTTATTTTTGTATCATATTCACTTTAAACTTATAAATTTCAACCTAAATTAATTACTTACCGGGATTTTAAGAGTGCTAATTCTGAACTTCTACAGACAGATATAGAACGTGCGAGCTGGCATGAAATCGATGAGGAAGCAGATGTTGATGCTAAACTCCACAAGTTCAATACACTTGTTAACAGTATTTTTGACATTCATGCTCCATTTAAAACAGTTAGAGTAACTAGACCAAAATCTCCATGGTTAACCCCTAAAATTAATGAAATGAGACGAATGAGAGACAGTGCACTTGCATTTTATAAGAAAGTTAATACTGCATTGAATTATGACCGTTACAAAAGTATACGTAATAGGGCCAAGCAGTTGATCAGAAACTCTAAATTAAAATATTATCATTCTAGAGCTTTATATACCGATTCCCGAAAGACTTGGGCTGCTTTAAAGAAAGCTGGTATAGGAAAACCATTATTGCAGATGCCTTACAGCATACATGTAGATACCCTGAATCGACATTTTTCTGCATTTAAGATGCAAGACAACACAGCTAAACTGAATACTATCAAAGGCTTAACAGTATACGGCCCCCTTCATTTCCACAATTTGTGTTTACTGAAGTGTCGACCGATGATGTCCACAAGTCTGTTCTGTGCATTAAATCAAAAGCTTTGGGTTTTGATAAAATATCGAACTCAATGCTTACACAAATCTGCCCAATTCCTCCAGAATCTTTAACAAGTATAATTAATACATCTTTTAGCACTGCTCGTTTTCCATTAGTATGGAAACACTCCATAGTTAGGCCATTACCAAAGAAAGCAAACCCTTTATGTCCTGATGATTATCGTCCGATTAGCATTTTACCAGCGCTTTCAAAATCCGCTGAATACCTAGCACTTAATCTAATGTTGTAATTTTTATAACAGTACACATTACTAGACAAATACCAATCGGGTTTCCGTGCGAATTATAGTACATGTACTGCTCTTCTGCGGGTAACTGATGATGTCAGAAAGGCCATGGATTGTCAAAAACTAACTTTACTGATTTTATTAGATTTCAGTGCAGCCTTTAACAGTGTTGACTTTAACATCCTTTTAACTAAATTAAAATGTCTAAATAATTTTTCAGAGTCAGCAATCTCTTGGGTAGAATCATACTTGTCACAACGCACGCAGCAAGTTAAAGATGAAAATGGTCACATCTCACAATCTGTTGACCTTGTTACAAGCGTACCTCAAGGCAGTGTACTTGGTCCCCTTTTGTTTAGCTTGTACATTCAAGACTTTTCCACAACATTGAAGTTTTGTCGTTACCACTGCTATGCAGATGACGTGAAGATTTATTTCTATTTTTCTCCAACAGAAATAATTGAAGCGTTCCAGGCAGTTAATGATGATCTATCAAGGGTTGGCAATTGGTGTAAAAATAATTTATTAACCGTAAATCCGGCCAAATGCCAAGCTTTGCTTCTGGGAACACAAAATTTAATTAGATTAGTTCAGTCCGTAAATCTTCCCATGTTAATGCTTGGAAAATCGAACTTAAACTTTTCATCTATAATTAAAAATCTAGGTATCCTGTTGGATCCAAACCTTAGATGGAAAGATCGGGTATCAAGCGTGTGTAGAAAAGTTCTATTTACTCTGCATACTCTTAAGTGTCTAAAATGGTTTATACCGACTAAATTAAAGTTAAAATTAGTACAATCATTAATTCTTCCACATTTTGATTATTGCGATGCATTATATAATAATCTTTCATCTAATTTAAGTTTACGTCTACAACGCTCGCAAAATAGTTGTGTACGGTTTATCTTCGAACTAAAATATTGGGAAAGAGTCACCCCATTTTACACAGGAATGTCGTGGCTTAAACTAAACAATAGGCAAAAACTTCACTTGGCAGTGCTTGTCTATAAACTTATTTCTAACCGAAACCCGTTCTACCTAAGCCAATATTTTTCTTTTCTTTCAAATCGGCGCTATAACACTAGGCGAGATGACTTGCTATATATCCCCATATACCATACCCATACATTCCATTTGTCTGTTCTTGTTTCCAGTTCCCTCTTGTGGAATACTATTCCTCTTGATTTTAGGCAGGCTCCGACCATGCAACGTTTTCGTAAACTCTTGCAGGAACATCTTAAACTTTCAGGTGTAGAGGCAAGTGCATTTTCCTAAACTGATGCTCGATGAGTGTGTGTAGGGGTTTGTGTGTGAGAGAGGGTTGTGTGTGTGTGTAGTGTGTGCATGTGTGGGGTGGAGGGTGCATCCATGTGAGGGTGTGTGTAGTAATTTTTTTTTATTATTTATTATTTTTTATCTTATTCAAGAGTACAGCTGCGTGCAAGTTAGGTGTAAGACAGTGCCTAATGGTCCTAATCGCGCTTGATGCAGTTTGTATCAAAACTTTATATCTTATAATGTATATTTAATTTAATAATAAAGACGCTTCAATTCAATTCAATTCGGAATGCCCTCTTATGTGCACTCGGATAGACAAAGTTCTCTTATATCAGATGAAGTCAAACAATTTTTACATACAAAAGGAACTGCTACGAGTTGCACCACTGCCTACAATCCCCGCGGAAACGGACAAACTGAGCGATACAATGGCATCGTTTGGAGAACTATTGTGTTAGCTCTAAGACAGAAGGTACTCCCGTAACTAAATAGGAAACAGCTTTAAACCAGTCTCCATTCAATTAGGTCCTTGCTGTGTACCGCCACGAACTCGACGCCTCATGAACGAGTGTTTACACATTGCCGAAGGTCTGTTTACGGGCAAACAATACCTTCTAGGCTAGCGCCTGGGCCTATTATTATTCAGAAAAACGTTCGTTCTTCGAACTATGGCCCCGTCGTAGAAGAAGCTGTAGTACTTAGCGCCAACCCTTGTTATTCGTTCGTCAAACTATCGAACGGGAGAGAAACAACCATCTCAAATCGCCATCTAGCTCCCCTAGGTAATCTGGGAGAAGTAGTCAATGCTGAAAGTACTGATTCTTCGATCCTACACTCTTTGTCTACTGAATCTTCGCCTACTAATTTGAACCGTGATTTGGTTGGCACACCACCTGCTATTAACCCCTTTCGCATTTTTCCAGAATCTTTACCTAACGTCCCTACCTCAAATAGTTATTCAACTCCAGAGTCTGTGATGCGATTACCAGACATGCCGATGACTCGCAAGTCTACTAGAGAGACTCGTCCACCGAAGTATCTTGTTAACTATCTGTCTAAAATTTAAAGAGATGGAAGAATGTGATGAAATAAAAAGAGTCTGCAACTGTCTTCTTTCAATTATTATGTTACTGATTGTCATTGTCATATTATAAAAGCTTGTCTTTTAGTTTAATAAAGCCTATATTTGCGGGTTTATATTTACTACAGTTACAATGCTTTTTACAAAGTAATAGCACTAGAAGCAATGATTTTACAATATGAATTGGTGGTCAGAGATTAATTATTGATTAAGTAAGTCAGGGGTTGTGTATGTGCTGGTGAATTTAATCTATTTCCATTATTATTGGTCGGTGTTAGCACTCACAATGTTTACCATTTTAGATTTTTCGAATGTCACCTCAAACTGTTGAAACCACTGTTGGTGAAGTAGCTGTTTCATAAAAGGCACGGTTCACTTTTGAATAATATTATAATACAATGTGTAATTAATTATATAAAAAAAGATATAATTATGGCCTTGACATGCTCACATTAGGATTAGTGGTTTTATTATCAGCCTTACATAAGCAACATCATGGTAATCTAAGATGGCAAAAAAAGAAGTAATAGTAGGCCAAATCCAATGTATGAACTCATTTTTTATATTAGCACAGAAGAAATAACACTTTTTCCATTTACTTATGTTTAGACACCATTGTGTTCGAATAAACTTTGTTCAAATTAAGTAGACAGCAATTAGTTTGAAAATAAAATGCATTTGAAATTTATATTGAATCTACCCAGGGATCTATTTAAAAATTACCATTTTTACACCAAACTTTTAAAAAAGATTTTCAATTTTTGACCAATGTTTGGAAGAACGTCAAACCTATACAAAAAATTATTAAAAAATCGTATTTTTCATGGATTTTAATCGTTGATTTATCTTTTGAATACTTAAGCCAGCTATAATTTTTAATCTTAGTTACTAACACAACAATACTTGTGTGGCAAAATATTTTGTAAAATAGTTCAGGCCGAGAACCTGCTTTACTGAACAGATGGCGGAAAAGACAAAGAAAACATAAAAACATTATATAATTTATAGTCACAATGGAAATAGCTAACAAAAAGATCCTTATAATAATAAATACATGCTTTTCTTTTTACATTACACAATTTAACTAACCAAAACAGCCAAATATGACTACAAACTTTACTGGGTTTTCTTCTCTTCAATTGCATTATTGCTCTGAGCTTCTTGAGTTTCTCCTGTGTATCCAAATTCATTTCTTCTAGTTTTATCAACGCGGTAAATCCAACGTTGATATAGAAAAACAATAAAGATAATATCATCTCTAAAACAACCTAATCTGTACATTGTTGGCATTTTGATAACAAAAGCAAACATATCATCAATAAAAGTATTTAAAAATTTATATGTTAACATACGCCAAGGTAAATGAGCTACAGATTTTAATTTATAATTAATAAATAACTGTGGAGTCATCATAATAAAGCCGAATGTTAATAACCACCCGTACAACATTCCTAATACAAATGAGTACCACCCTTTGTGTTCCAAATATAACAAGGAATAAACCCCATAACCAGCTAAAAGTGGGAAACACACCCACGATAGATATTTAAATGCTAGTTCATCGTACTGTCTAGTACTACTTTGAATGTAAGAACCTTTATCCTTGAAGTACACCCATCCATTTTCAAACTTAATATCGACAACTTTATTAATCTTCCACAGTTCAATGCCTAGCCCTACAAAACAACTAATACGGATTATGGTATTTGTTTCATTATCTAAAACATAGAGTAACACTATTAAAGTTTGGAAAACACCAAATAATACTGATCTAACAGATAAACCTTCAAGTGAGTTACGATTATTCCAAAACTGAATGTCGTTTTTAAATGCTAAAAGCTCAAAAACTGAATGTAAAACAGACACTACCATTGTCAAAGCTAATAGATATGGATTTGTATCTAATAAAGTTTCTTTTAAAGTATCCTGCTCTTCGTCGGTTTGTTCAGTTTCACTATCACCAAAGAAATTCCATTTATTTCTCATACCTTGAGCTGCATACAACTGCCACTTAAATAAGCCTATTGGTTGAAAAGTTATGTGCAATGCTAGGGATTCGTTGAGCACTTTGTAGTCTCTTGCCATATTCCAAAAATCATTAGCAAAAAGAACTGGTTTGTATAATTTACTATCATCTATAAATTTAATATACTCATCAAGTGGTGCAGGGACATTTCCAATTGTCCATGCAGTAAAGTCTGTTATTAAATTAATGGTAATATTTGGATGCCAATGGGAAATAATTTTGCCTTCTTCCTTCTCAATAATACCCTTCTCACCAGTAAGTAAATTTTTTGTGGTACTAGGTTTAACTCGTTTAAATTTATTTAACTGGATATTAACGTAACTTATATGACTCCCACCATAATTTTTGGTTTTTGGATCGGGATGTTGGTCAGATCGTGTTAAATAAGCATGTAAATATAACGAACCATTTTTCCTTAAGTTCTCGGATATATGTAAATCTTTTCCAAAAGTATAAATGCCATCTCCATTTAAACCAGACCACCAATCTCCATAATGTAGATCAGACTGTATCCAAAACAAATTTTCTGGTTTAAAACTATTGTGTATCAAGCTTTCTGTTAGATATATATGCAATGACATTTTTGTGCCATTTTCAAACATATTTACAGCAGGCGACACTGCAGTGCTAGTGGAAGTTCCCGTTGGAGTTGGTTGCTGTGGTCGTGATCGGAAGAATGAAGTTATAAAATATATAATTAAAGCACGCACAATTAGAGATTTTGTAATTGCTATGAACGATTCCATTTTTGATGGTTGTTGCTGCGCTTGTGGTGGATTTTCCTAAAAATTCATGTTTAGCATAAGAACAAGGTTAGAATGAAATACTTACTGTAGTAGCTTGATCCGTTGTTGCGACATTTTGAATTTGGTTTTGTGCTGAGTCAGATTTTTCGTTAACACTATTATCTGCAGCTGTAGTATTTTCACTCATTTTTAAACAATTTTGTTCATTAGATTTATTAAATGTAAATTCAACTACTGTCACATGAATGGTGTCTGGTTTTCGATTATGCTAGTTTCTTTGGATACGTGTGGTTGGTGTTACAACTGTAAATGTGTCAATGTCAATTATACATCCCAGGACGCCAACCACATAGATACAGGAAAAAACAAAAAGTTCCTGAACATTAGATTATCATTTGTGTAGAATCTAAATATTTTTGCATTTATAAATAACAATTAATGCTTAAGCTAATATCACGCATATTGAAGTTAATTATTGTTGTAATTTAAAAAAAGATTGGTACATAATTAAAACTACAAAAAAATAAAGGTGTCATTAGTTATAGTGTTGAGAATTTGAATCGTGCAACTGGTAAGCTTCAATCAACATCAAGGATAGAATAGAAGCAAGAATAGGGCAAGCTACAATATATGCAACTGGGTACCTATTTTTAAACTCATGCTATATTTATCGCATGCGACACACCAGCCATTCGAAATGTTTAAAAATTATCGCATACAATATCGAAGACGTATTTTCAATCACCATGCTATACTTAATTTTCGTATGCTTTAAAATGGCGCTCGATGTACTTGATAACATTGCATTTTAGTTAATTATGAGGAGTGATCAAATTAAAAACCTTAGCAGTTGGACTAGAGATTTTCAATAGCATTTGTTTAGAAGCTCAATATAAACATTCTTTAACGTATCTTCATAATTATGAACAGTTGTAATTTATTATACAATAAAACAGCATTATAGTCCATTCCAAATAAGAATAAAGTAGATGTCCTTGTACGCAACGTGGATTTATACAGCTTAGTATAATTTTAAAATTATAATTTCTATATATACGTACAGACTAATTATTAGTTCCATATTGGAGTGATCACAAATCGTGACTAACCTAAATTAATTTCCATAACTCGTTTTTATTGCAAATCTCACAATAGCGCATTACATATATTTTAAATACAAATTTTTAGTATTAAGCTGTGTAAATCAGCATCATGTTTTAACCAATCAAATTGAAGGCTAAACTTTCCCTATACTTTTCATCGCTTTATTCTTAGCTGGAATAGACTATAGATAGGAACATAGGTTATATCACGCCGAACAGAAAAAGTTGTTGCTTTTTTGGAAAGCCATCCCAATTTAAAAAGTGGAAAATCTACAAAGGAATTTACTTTTAAACGGGGCCAAGTATTATGATTGGAAGTTACCAACAAGTTAAATGCCCTGCGCGGAATTAATAAGTACTAAAAACACTGGCCTGAAATAAGTTGAATAATATACAAGTTTTCTGTTAGTGGATTTGTTTGTAAGGTATAACGTGTACAAATGGTTGTATGGTATAAGTCAATCTTATTTGCAATGTACTTCTTAACTAACTTAAACACTATAACAACTATAATTAACGAAATCAAAAATGTTTAATAATAACAATAATATTAATAAAAAATATAACAAGTAGAAACTGTAATATTTATATCCTATCAATCAAACATCAACATACCACCCGTGCATTAAATGAACACGCAAGCACAAATCAATTTTCGTAGGCGAGCTGGTATTTTGTGCACGACTACCCATCCAATGCAATTTCGCATGAGCATGTCGCATGAGGCTGTGTCGTATAAGTTCAAAAATACCTTACGTCTAATTTCATGCGACAATGCTACATTTTTGTGCACGACATCAAGTCGTCTGATTTCGAAAATAGGTACCCATAATGTATGCGTGCCATCATCGAATGGTGTATTTAACATACATTTGCTTTATCATTGTTAAACACAACCTCGTTTGTTTCGTCCCAACGCAATTTTTCTTAACCCCTCTCCCGAGTCTTTACGTTCGAACGAGTCCTTATGCGGTTACTGCTTGATCAAAATCGTGGAAACAAACAAAAAAGGACATTTTTACGGCGTGAAGTAGTAAAACAAATTGAAATTATAACCTAACAATAACCATTGCATTTCGAATTATTTGTTTTTATTTTGTAAAAACCAACCTTGAAAACAACACTCCATCAGCTATGCTAATTTGTTTTCAGAGATAACTCGTTCCAGCACAAAGAAGAGGGTTAAAAAAAAAAATGGAGGTCTCTACCACAGATTATTTACCAATAAATGGCCGACTCTTAGCCTTGTGTCAAAACTACGGACTACTCCACTTAGAACCGTAATCTCAGCTCCACCCGATAGTACTACATTGGCGAGGAATCGAGTTTTTTTTATCTGGAAAATTTGGAATTTTGCCGAACGCTTGCTGTTCCAAGCAAGGTAGGGATCTTTAAAGAGCGTGGCAACACCCACACACGGGACCTACATTTTAGCTCTCATTCAAACGAAAGTGTATTTTTGTGGAAAATGCTTGCCTAACATTTTTCAAGCGGACAGTGTCGGGATACGAACCCGGGACCTTGGGCGTAGTAGTCACACACATCCAACTACGCCATGGAGCCGCCTCAGCTCTGATACCTTACATGTGATTTTCAAATGCTCCGACCGAAGGTACTACATTGGCTAGGAAGCGAATTTTTTTACCTGAAAAATTTTGATTTTTGCAGAACCCTTGGTGTTCTATGCAAGGTAGGGGATCTTTAACGTGCGTGACAACACTCACACACGGGACCTCTATTTTACCTCTCATACAAACGAGGGCGCATTTTTGTGAAAAATGCTCGCCTAACATTTTTCAAGCGGACCGTGTCGAAATTCGAACCCGGGACCATGGCGTAGTAGTCACACAGATACCACTACGTCACGGAGTCGCCCTCAGCTCTGATATCGGTGCACATTCTAACACTCTATTTCTGGTTCACTACTTGCCGCTGATAGAAAAGGAGGGCGATTTCTACATGCAGCTATCTTATAGAGCATCCGTCATTTTTCTCATAAATAATTATAAATTCGGATTTTCTTCAAAATTTCAGTCATTGGAAGTTGAAATATACACAAATTCTTAACAATTACCAATTTAATACTCACAATTACTGTAAGAGTTTCAAATCATTAAAGAAACAAAATAGCATGCTGGGCAATGTAACCATATATTTATGGGCGCGATCGGCTGTATATTTGGTTGGGCGGCTCCGTGGCGTAGTGGTATGTGTGTGACTACTACGCCCAAGGTCCCGGGTTTGAATCCCGACACGGTCCGCTTGAAAAATGTTAGGCGAGCATTTTTCACAAAAATACACCCTCGTTCGGATGCGAGGTAAAATGGAGGTCCCGTGTGTGAGTGTTGTCACGCACGTTAAAGATCCCTACCTTGCTTGGAACAGCAAGGGTTCGGCAAAATTCAAAATTTTCCAGGTAACAAAAACTCGCTTCCTGGCCAATGTAGTACCTTCGGGTGGAGCATTGGAAAATCACATGTAATGTATATTTGGTTGCATAAAATTCATAGGAAATATTTTGCCGTTTCGTAAATATCTTTTTGAAATGAAAAATCAGTAAAATGTAAATCACCATTACACTCACAAAGCTTTACACTTTCTAACAAAAGTTTGGTTTTTTCCATAAAATGGCGGCGTAATAGATTTTAAATAACCGTTAAAATTAACTAATTTTTTGCTTATTAGTACAACTATAAGGGAATCAAAGGATATTAAAAAGGGATTCGTTAGGTAGCACGATAGTTAGATAATTGTTCTTTGCTAAAAATCTCAAAAATATGATGGTCATACTGTACCGAACGATTTTTTTAATTACTACATTAATATTATATAATTTTTAAGAAAACGGGTATCAAATAATAGAGGATACGTTCTTCGTTCACAAAAAGCTACATCTCGGATAACATTAGTTTTCAGATCAATTTAAAGTTAATTTTTCCTTAGAACTAATAATTATACTTATTATTGTAACGAACTATTAGGCAACCCGTTAAACACGCACGCTGAATAACCGAAGTGTATTCTACAAAAGTCTAGAACATTCGAGCAAACACTAGACTATGAATCATCTAGTTAATTTTGGAGTATATATAAAATCGGTGATGAGTGTACATCAGTTAGTCTATATCCAAATGTAGTATATAAATCATATCGTGTATAGTTGGTCATTACGTTTTGAAGGTTCTATAGTAAATATAAATTTGTGATATGTGAACGTGCATATTGTACCGCCAGCTTGTACATAAATAGACAAAAGGGTAATAAATAAATTATGGTAGTGTTTGTGTTGTTAAGAAGACTCATGGTTAAGGATTTAGTTTAAGAAGATATTAATACTTCCCAATAGCATTAGTGTGATGGTGCTTCATTGTTAATTGGACTGAAAACATCTGTAGATAAGACATATACTGTTAATTAAACTTGTGAATTGTGAATAATAAAGACTTTTGTTAATACTTGTTCTAAATTGGTAAACGCGTTAAAAATTTTAATAAACTTTTTAAAAATTATTTAAATGTTTGCAGTATTTTGAAATAGGCATCATGGGGCACACCAAAATTTGAACACCCTTTTAGGGTAAATATTGTAATGTATCCGACCTGGGGAACTGCTACAAATCTGTACTCTAATTTACCTGCGGACGAACAAACGCCCTCTCTTGGCAATACTGGGTCTCGTGATCTAGTCGTCTAGTGTCTGTGGCTAGTGACACCTATGTTATGTGACCGTAACTTAACACAAATATACACTTTGAGATGGGGTTTAGGTGGGAAGGTTTGAAATAAAGCTACAATAGTTAACGGCCCGACTTTAATTATTATAACCTCAAAATTAGGTTACCATCAAGTATACATAAATTACAAGAGCAAGCAGTGCCAACTCCCTGTGTTAACGCTGAGGAAAGAGTATCGGCAAATAAAACTTCAACAAACTTACGCTTCTAACTGCATAAATACACCTCGCCAAGACTGGGGTGATGAACAAGCATCCTATGCACTTTTAATATTACGAGATGTCAACTGTTACTCAGACGTTCTACATATGAGACTGAAGAAATGCTGGTGTAGTGTAGCTAATCATTTTTAGATAGTACCGAAGACGACTGAGCCATTAGTATCCGGCTAAAGTGGAAGAAGAAGAACACCGGGAAGATAAGGACCTTAACTACCAATGTTCCACCCCGTACGGCCATAAAATGTTAGTAAATTCAACAAAGGCTCAAACATACACGTTTATCATACAAACCATTAACAGTTTGCAGCCCGTTTGGCAATATGGTTAACAATGGCTAACCTACATTCCATCGTTGCATAAACATTACTACAAATTGGCAAAACAAATATTTATAAACAAGCATGAAGTTAAACATGAACATATGCTATGATAATACCAAACAAAGGGTACAAATTGAATCGATCATCTCCTACATAGTTATAAAACAAACGCGTTAATACGGGGTCATGGCAGAGGTTCGCTATAATCACATCATAACAAGCATAATAAATCTCAATATTAGTTAAGGATAGAATTATAGGTTATAATACAATTCAGGTCCTTCAAACTAAGTTATGGTTAGGTTTTATAAACGGAACATGAATTATGCAGTTATAAACGTACAGCTAAAACTGAAATAAACATTTACACAATCATAACAAATCATTAAAACATTGAACACAAATTATAAAATATGCTTGTAACAAATACCTACCATAATCCTACAGAAACAAAACAAGCCCAGATTCGGGCGCTAAATCCTTACATAAATGCATGTTAATTAAATACATTCGATTTAGTAAGTACAAGTTAAAAATCATTCATTATGATTGCATCGGCTAGAACGTGCTTTTAAAAATTAAACACATCCTGGCATTAAATTTCCAAACAAAAATATACATAACAACTTTGTGGTTAGGTTATATGCCGCAAGCTTTATACACTATTGACTGTTACAAGTATAAAGTACCAATATGATGATCTTAGTCTAATTAGACCTCACAATTTCATAAAAAATGCGATTACAATACTAATACTCCATAAGACACAATAGAAAATTGACCCTCCTTTAACCTTTTCAGCAACATTATGAATTGCAGATTACTGGTCACATTTTTATAGTATTGCATAGATAGGAAGATTAATGTCCTAAGTAAAGTAGTCCCTAGTCAAAACCTATTACTAGCACCTGCAGTGTTGTGGGTATAGGTGCCATATTTAAATTTGAATTATTATAGCTCTGCTGCTAATACTGTTGGTTACATAAATATTGTCAATTTGTTAAAACTTTAGGTGAATTAAAATTCGCATCTTTGGGCTGGATGCACACTGAAAGCAACACGACAGAACATTTTGTTTCAATACAAAACTGTCTTGTCAGTTCATTGGTCGACCACGTCGTTGCCTTGTTAGTAGGTCAAGGGTTGCACATTGGCCACACCGCACGTTGTCTCGAGACAAAAAAATCTTGTTGCAAAGTGTCTATCGATAATCTTCCAATTCTGCCTCAAGGCAAAACGCTTACAACATAGTCAACTGCACATGCGACGACTGCATATCAAATATTTGTATAGGTTTGTTATTATTAAAGTATGTGTAGCTTTTTCAATAGTATATTTTATTACTATGGATGTGGAGGAGTTACAAGACCATCAATTGCAAGTAGATTTAGACAAATTGATTGTTTTAGCAGAACTACGGCTAGAAAATTACGATATAACATTGAAATCTCATCATTTTGTCATATGGTATCGCAAATCATCACCCATTGGATGCGACAAAACACATTTTGTCTCGAGGCAAAATGTTGTGCCATGTTGCATTCAGTGTGCACCCAGCCTTAGTGTTTAAAAATGTATTACTATGGGCGTACGTGTTTTATTATCAGACACTAAGCATTTAGCACAAAACAAAGTGAGGTTAGATTAAGACTTTTATGTATATGTAGGTCTCGCAGAGCATATAGCAGTGTAGCAACAACCAAGGATACTATCATAGGTATAAGAAAGTGAAACCAAATCAGCTCAAGGGTCAACTATAGGCGACCTGCCAAGCAAGAACACTATATCAATGTAATTAAAGCAGTATTATTGAAAGATATTCATCATCATCATTAGGTCTTCTGTCCTAGAACCGGTTGTACACGTACCTACATTGTTTCATATTCTGAGCTAACCTACACATCTCCCTGAAATTTGGGTCTACCTCCACCTCCTTTTTTCCTTTCTCAGCTTCTAATATATTGTGCGCTAATCCCTCATGCCGCAGGGTGTCCTATCATCTTATCTCTTCTATTTTTATTGTTTTCCACATATTTCTTTCTTCCCCTACCATTTCAAGAATCTCTTTGTTCTTAACTTTGTCTGTTCATGATATCTTCATTATACGTCTGTAGCACCATATTTCAAAGGCTTCCACCTTTTTCTGGTTCGCTTCTCCCACTGTCCACGTCCCACAGCTTTTCAGTGCTGTGCTCTACACGTTTCCAGCAATCTTTTCCTTGTTTCCATGTTTGTTGTATTTGAATATAGTAGTTGTTTTTTCTTATTAAATGCAGCACGGCCTCGTTCTAATCGCTGTTTTATATCTTTTGCACTCTTCCCATCATGTGTTATTTGACTTCCTAGGTAATAGAAATCTTTAACCTCTTGTAAAACTTCTCGTTTCCTATTTGTATTCTGGTTTTTGACTTATTTACCTCTATTATACATACTAATACTTTAGTTTTATTTTTGGGAATTTCCATACCTAACCCTCTGTTAGTCCTGTTTTCATTTCATTAAGAGCTATTTCTAACTCTTTGTTGCTAGATGATAATGCTGTTATACTATCTGCAAATCTAAGTAAGCATATCAATCGTTTGTCCCTGCATAATTCCCAATGCCTTTCTGTATTTGACACTATTAATTGCCTCTTTGATATACAAGTTACAAATTAACGGTGATAGGGATCTTCCCTGTCTAACCCCTTTCGTAATATTTACTTATCTACGTTCCTACTCTAATTCTATTACTGCTGTTTGCTCTTTGTATAAGCTATGTGCTATTTGTCTATCCTTATAACTCATACCAATCTTTTTGTGCATTTCAAACATTTTCTCCCATTTTACATTATCGAATGTTTTTTCCAGATCTACAAACTGTATATACATGCTTTCTCCTTTTTCTATTGTTTTTTCCAATAACACCATTAAATCTAAAATGACTTCCCGTGTTCCCATTTTGCCTAAACTCAAATTGATCTTCTCCTAGTATTTCTTCAACCAGTTTTTCTATCCATCTTTGTACAATTTTAGTTAATATTTTTGACACGTTTTCTGTCAAACTTATTGTTCGAAAGTTTTGACATCTATCCCTACCTTCCTTCTTGGTATAGTGACGTTTAATATCTTTGGGTATCTCGCCTGTCTCATACATATAACTTACAAGTTGGAAGAGACGTTTTGTTACTGCTCTCCAGCAACTGTTAGAGTTTCTGCGTGCACCTTATCTATACCATGTGCCTTATTATTTTTCAGACTCTTTAATGCTAATTAACTCATCTTTAAGTATAGGATACCCCAAGTCGTCTTTTTCAATGTCTGATTCCTGTTCTAAGCTTCCTTCAAGTTTATGTCCTGCATATAAATTCCCTATATATTCTTGTCATCTAACCAATTCCTTTGCATTTTATATAATGGTTTCCTTCCACGTCACTTATATTTTTGCTATTCGGTTTTATATCCCTAAAATTTATTCTAATTAGTTTGTATGCTTCGTCTGTCTTTCCTATTTCCATCTTAGTTTGTACCTCGTTACACTTTTTCTCCATCCATTGTTCTGTAGCTTTCCTGCATTTGCAATTTTTTTCCAATTTTATGGCTTTGCATCTCTGTTTTCCTGCTTTGTCTGGTCTGTTTTTGTGTTGTCGCCTTTCTTCTATTAAATTCAGAATATCCTTTCTTTGCTACCCAAGGCTTCTTACTTTCTTTTTGTTTGTACCCCAGGATATCTCTGGCCATCATATTTAAGCTGAATTTAATGTTATTTGATTCTGTTTATGCTGCCTTAGTATCAGAGATTTAACCGATGTCTTTCAGAACTTCGTTTGATTTTTTCTCAATTTTTTTTTGAGGATATCTCTATATTTTCGTTTCTCAAAGTCAAAGTGCCTTTCTTCCATTTCTTTTTTTTCAAATTTTTAAATTTAAGCACAACCTTCATATTTGTGGTTAATGTCTATATCGGCTTCTAGGTAGCTTCTACAATCTTTTACTTGATTTCTAAACTGTTGTTGGACAATAATGTAATCTATTTCATATCTCCCCATATCTCCTGGCATCTTCCAAGTGTATCGTCTTCTAGCATGATGTTGAAATAATATGTTTGTGATAATTAAATTGTTCTTGTCGCAAAATTCTACCAGCCTATTTCCCCTGTCATTTCTAGTGCCATTCTACCCATTCTAGTATTTTAGAACTTTTTGAAGGTGCAGGTCCGTTCAGAATGGTGAAAGATATTATGCAGTAAATATTTTTTTTTAATATTTTGAACTAAACTTAATAATAAATTTAAAATATGATAGTGAAACCAATTAAAATCAGTTCAGATATGCAAGCTAGCATGGTCAAGATAAACATTTTCATATTTCTAAATTTCAGTGCTAAGCTTTGAAACTTTAAACCGCATAACTTTTTCATTTATTTCTTCATACTGAATCCAAATCTGAAATGGAAATTTTAAAATTCTAAAGATAAACATGGACTTAGTAAATTCATGGACAAATTTCAAGAATTTATCAAAAAATATAAGTATGTCTGAATTTGGGCAATATAGAAGCATGAAATTCAATTGCTTCAATTAACAATTAAAATACAGCTTTCTTACTAAGAAAACGTATAGATGAAATGTTAGAGACACGAGTTCAAATTTATTTACAAATTCATTTAAAAAAACTATTACCTATAACTCTTTGATTACAACACGTGCATCAAGTTGGATGGATCCATATCAAGAATTCAAAAATCGTCTACACCAATGTCAGTATCTCGTTAGTACCCACCAAGTCCAAAATTGCATTGTTAGTACCCAAAAAAATTACAAAGTTATAAACAATTTAAATGGGCATTCGATTTCTTGACAAGTAAATAGACCCACTTCAGAAAATTGAAATTTTTAAATAGCGACTTAGCCAATCATTAATACATCATTGGTACCCACCAAATCCAAATGTCTATCGTTAGTACACAAAAACTTCAAAAGTTATTAACAATTTAAATTATAGGTCTTCCAATTTGACATCAAATTAGATTAACCTACTTGGAAGAACTTACATTTTCAAAAACTGATTTTGCATTGTACCTCGTTTGTACCAATCAAATTCAAAATTGCATCATTAGTACCTAAAAAATTAAAAGACGTAACAATTTAAATGCGCTATCCAATTTGACACCAAAATACAAGATCCACTTAAATCATTTGAAAATTGTACTGTTGTAGCGCTAATATTTGTGTAGTTATATACAACTTTGTGAGTTCCTCAGATTGTTTTCGACCTGAGGGTTTTTCCTATGCAAAGCTTTCACCCAGCATTTTCTGCATTCAAAATCTTTCGGGAACCTATAACAAATGCGTAAAAACCACATATAAATACATTGTACTTACAAGTGAAATGTAATATTCTTTGTTTTTCTAATGCTTTTTGTTTTGCACTTTTCTTATCAGTACGACTAGTACAACGAAAAGCAACACAGCCAACCATTTCCAAAGAAAAACAAAGTATAATGTCTAGAATCAAATTCAGTACTACACCTATTTACAGTATATATAGCAAAACAATCCAACCGACAACATTTTAATTTAACAGGAACAAGCAATATTATGCTTTTCACGCAATATAAATACCAAACTATAGATCAAATAACACAAAATTTGCACATTTAATACAATTTTATTAATTATAATGTATCTTTACAATAGGGAGGGGTTTTAGGATTATATGACAAACCGTTATTTAATGGAGACGGAGTGTTATCCTCAACATTGTCTAATAATGATAGAGGTAATTATCAAGGGTATTCTAATAAATTAATAACTAATAAAACTGTGGGAAAAACTAAAAATGGGTGTAAGGGTATACTTTTAACCACATTAAATATTTTCGTGATTAATATACAATCGGTTAAAAATAAGGTTAATGGTGTGGAGACGTTTTTTTCATCGGAAAATTTGTTTTGTAATGTTCTTTGTCTCTTCAATTTTTAAGAATCAATAATTTGATCCCTATTTCTAGCTATTGTAGGCAGAAACATGCGTGGGGTGGTTGTATCTATTTTAGTTGATGTAAATAGTATTTACGAAATAGTTCCAATGCCTAATATTAATGCATTATCAAGTGAATTTCATGCTGAAGTTGCAGCCATTCATATCAAGCAATTAAATCTTTTTTAATATACCTGCACCATAATACTAGTATAAAAAACTAATTAGTGTGCGTAAATCAATCTTTATCCCACTAGTGTTTTTAAGGTTGCTAAGCAACAACATTTTCAACTTTATTTTTATTTGTCAAATTATACAAATATCAAACGTAAATATCTTAATATGAATGAACTATTTCAAATAAATATTAAATGTACAATTGTTTCCACAACAACTACTATAAATAAAAACGACTGCGATAGTCTAAATCTGTGGTATTGCACTTCAATACTGATAAATTCAGTAATATGTAAATCTTTATATCAAGTTAAACTACAGGTATATTAAAAAAGCGTATGATACTCGTTTATAAAGCACTTGCAACGTTTAAGAGCACTCCGCTTCGTGTCGTGCCTTCAAACGTTGTGCATGCTTTAAAGGCTCGCTTATAAACTTGTATCATAATATACTAATTAATATAACAACATATAGGTCACCCAATAAAGGATCGATAAAACTCTTTTGTTAAACATTCAGTAAGGTATTTAAAATTTTAGGTAAGCTACATAAAAACAGTGTTTATATTTGTGGTGACTTCAATGTTAAGTTTGGTTCATATGACATGATTCTATCTATATAATTGATTTTTTGCTGGTTTTGGTTTTAAATTCTTGAATACGAAACCAACTAGATTTAATAACTGTTTAGATAATGTTTTCACCAACATACCAAATCAGGAGTGCAAAGTTATTGACACTGGTTTATCCGATCATCTGGGTTTGCTTCTGATCCATACAACATTTGAAAAACCTAAAAAAACTGTCACTAAGTTTTTATCAGTCTCTCACAAAAGAAGGAAATATAAAATTTTATGGATTTCTAGAGCAGCAGAATTGGAACTTTGTAAACAATGAAACATTAAATCTAAACCTAAAATATGAATATTTTATAAACATCTTCATTGATGCCGTTGCTACAGCTTTTCCAATTAAATCTATGAAATCTAAGGATTTTCAACATGAAATTAAATTAAAATGGTTTGTTCAAAATTTAAGGGCAATGAGAAATCATTTTATGTATTTGAAAAATTTGAGTAATATTTTCCATAGGAATATTGATATTGGTTTGCATTTAAAGAATTTCAAGTATCAGTATAGAGCAACGCTACAAGACGCCAAGGTTAGGGCACATGATAAGTTCATTAATAAAGCGAGGAATAATAACAAACTCAAGTGGAAATTACTAAGTTGCAAAAGAAAAATGAATTTTGTAAATAGGAATGAATCAGTACACGGCTTCACGCCAGACACTTTCAATGACTTTTTTATTAGTTCCGTTAATAGAATTATAGCAAATACAAATTCTAAAAAGATTACTGCTCAGAATTATACTGATCAAATTGCTAAAAAGGTAAACAGTGCAACACTCAAGACTTTTACTGGTACAATTTTTAACAGTAATATAAATTTCTTTTTAGTGAGGTATGGTGCAATCAAGTTCGTAATGCAATTTCATCGTTAAAAAATAGCAGCTGCAGGGACATTTATAATTTAAATAGTGCTTTAATAAAATCTGTAGTAAATATTATTTTAATTCCGTTAACCAAACTAATTAATGAATGCATAAGAAAATCAATTTTTCCTGATAAACTTAAGAAATCAAAAGTCATACCAATATATAAAAAGGAAGACAAAAATTGTATTGGAAACTGTAGCCCGATATCTGTAACCCCTGTATTTTCTAAAATTCTTGAGATTATTATGAAAAATCAAATTACAAATCATTTGGAAACTTGTAAATTGCATGCAAACAACAGTTTGGATTCCAAAAACTTATCTACATCTGATGCCATTGCTAACCTATTAGGTAAGGTTACTTCTGCTTTTACTGAATGTCAGTACCTAGTAGTTGATTTTTGCGATATGAGCAAGGCTTTTGACTGTGTAGACCATTCACTATTGATTAAGAAATTAACGAAACTTTCCTTTGATCAGAGTAGCACTACATTTATTAAATCTTTTCTTGAGAATAGAAGTCAAAAAGTATATTTTAATGGTAAACTTTCCAAGAATCTTATTGTTGCTAATGGTGTTCCTCAAAGATACATTTTGGGACCAATCTTTTTTATTAGTTTTATTAATGAACTACCTTATCGGTTGAATAATAGAAATGTGATTTTGTATGCGGATGATACAACTTTCTGTTATCAGGGTTCTGATATGAAACAACTTTTAATTGAAAGTAAATACACTTGAGATCAGGCATCTAACTGGTTTGTCAATAATAACCTTTGTTTAAATGAGAATAAGACTACCCAGTTGTGTTTCACTTTAAAAACAAATGATTATAATACATCAAACTCTGTGAATTTTCTTGGTGTTACTTTGGATAATCTGCTGAGCTGGGACTGTCACTGTATAAGCTGGAGCTCTAAACTTTGCAATTTTTTTTTCATAAGTTCTCTCAGGGACTCTATCTTTAAATATATTAAAATCTGTTTATTTTGCCATGTTTCATAGTCATTTAAGTTATGCAATCAATGTTTGGGGACATGTTCAGCTGCAAATCGTATTTTCGAGTTACAAAGGCGAGTGATCAGAGTTATGGCACACTTAAGCTGCACAGCCCATTGTCGAAAACAGTTTATTGAATTCAACATACTTACCTTTCCTTGTGCTTGTATTCTTAGTTGTGTGGTCTGGGTTAAGAAGCATATTAATGACTTTGATGTTCATGCCAATGTTTACTATTTTGATACACGAAGCAAAAATAAAATATTTATCCAATATCACACAATAAATAGAAGTAGATACGGTCCCAATTATTATGGATCTAAATATTTTAATGTTTTACACAACAGTATTCAAACATTACCATTAGATAAGTTCAAGAAAAAAATTCTAATTAGTAAGGCATTTTATTCAACCCAAGAATATATCGAGAATGCACTGCAATTAATAGCTTAGGCAAACTTCGCATTCACACTTTTATTCTTATGGTATAAATTTTTAAGTTATATGTGCATGATAATTACTGCTATACATTGTTATGTTCAGACCATTGATGTTATACACATGTGTGTTTTATAAGCATCTTAAATGTAATAAATATTTGAAAATCTAATTTAGACGTCGATAAAAAGAAAGTGTAAAGTGTTCGTGCTTGACAAGGTTGCATGTATTACCCCTAAATGCAAAACCGCCTTCACTTTAAAAATTGACTTCCTCCTTACATATTCTCCATGGTTGGTCTAGTGATTTCAAAATTACCTCCATTTTTAAGCAATATTCCTATTGGTGAGGACCAGATAAAAGATATATTTCTAGGAATGTTAAAAAAGCAAGTAGTAGTGAATTCACGTCCGAACTATGGCAGCCGTATTTATGCAAATATCACTGGGTACATTCTTATAACGACCTTGATCAACATAAACTAAACATGACAATTTTATAAAACAATACTAACGACATTAATAGCAACTAAATAGATACTTCAAATATTACTACATATAGGTATTGTAAAAAGTCAAAGACGGTTATAAACGGTAGTAGTGTAATGTAATAGTAGACAACTTATATTCTACAATTTTTAATAAGAAGCATCTATGTACTTACATAGTGTCCATAAGCACCCAATAAATACCAAACAAATTGTATAATAGAGAAAAAATCTAGCAACTGAAATGCATTTCGCTGCAGCGATAAAGAGAATTAGGTAATTACATCACCTCTAAACGATAGTGTAACTCTTAAATTGTAATATAGAAAATCGTATGGACAGTGAATACCAATATTATATTATAATTACTCTCTATACCATAAGAACTGTCGACATTAGTATTTTCATAATAATAAACCAAAGCAATTGAAATTTAGCAGATTGTTGCTACACAAATTTTGTTGATCCCAGTGTGACTTGAAAACAATATGTACCCACGTTTAACAGACATCAAACTACATTTTATAATTAATTAAAATGTGTGTCTGCAAACCTTATAATGCAATGACCAAATGTTAAAAAGCCCACTAGAATACCTGCATAGTGAAAAATTACTTTTTTTTTATACCAAATGAAATTAAATGTTTGTCAGAAAACTAAAGTATCACTGCATAGAAGAAAAGTTAATATACATACAGCACTGGTGTTGGTGCGTTCAAAAGGTGCACTTTCCGATGGCTCCATCTTCAAAGGACGTAAGCATGGACGTTTAGACCATATCATATGCTATACTAGACGCTAGCATATGCTTCGAACCCATGGTCGACAGTATGCATCAGGACAGACAAAAATTCATAATTATTTGAAAGGAAACAGCAAAATTACTGGACAAACACTAAACTTTATTATTCACTGTTCAGTTACTATCCGCCATAAAATTATAGCAACATAACCCCATACATCAAAACTTATTCTCTTCAATCCAGAAAAACCAGCACAATAATACCTTCCTCTGTAAACATCAATGTGCAGATAAATAAAATAAAATGGTATGGTTTTTATGCCAAAACATCAACCTGTTGATAAAGGAACCAAAAAGATTAATTGCATTGAACTGTGTTGGAAAGGCCTTAGGTAACCTTGTATATTAAAACCTATCATATTGTTTCAATAAGCGAACTCTGTTCGATAATGGAAAACTCGGTTAACGTCTGTCAATAGAACCTGTCACAGCGCTTTAAAACAACAGTATAGTTCATCAAACTCATGGAGATAGTAAGTACCCGTAAGATATGTTGCCTAACGTTTCGCATAAAATTACAGAAATTCAACATAAACCATTGTACACAATATCTTCAATACAGTGTAAATATAACGAAGTGGAAATGTTTAATGACCAAAATCAGCATTTACAAGCAACCTTGTAGAAAACACGTACATACCTCATATAATATTTCCAAAAACAAATGTCATTGATAATCGAATACCACATTTAAAGTAAAAATAAAATAAATTGAAACATTTTTAAATTATAACTGCATATTTTAATTTTACATGGTGATAAATAATCATTCGTTTAAATTGAAAAAGCAGTCAAAATCGTTAATAAAAATTCAAATGCAGGAACTGCACGTAACATTGAATTAGCTCGCACTTGCATTTGTAAAGGATATCATGCCCTCTTCGAATCTACAATGGTAGGCTGAAAAGTGATGCACACATGCTCTTAAAACATTAACAAAAACAAATATCAAGATCGAGTAAAAATTAAAGGTGCAAAATCGTATATTTATTTTTCAACATAGTCACCGTTAAGCCTAACATTTTTTCCAATGTGTAATAAGTGTTTTCATCCAGTCACTAAAGAATTCTTCCGACCTTTCAAATCCAGGATACAATAGCTGCCTTCACATCATCATCCGAGGTATAATGATTACCCTTGAGGTCTCTCTTGAGTAGAGAAAAAAAATTAAAATCGCATGGTGCAAGATCGGGAAAGTAAGGAGTGTATGGAATGGGTTCAAACTTTAGATTTTGCAGTGCCTCTCCAGTTGACCACAAGGTGTGTGGACAAGCGTTACCATGTTGCAAAATTAATTGCACCAGGCTGCCTCTAACCCAACATCAGAAATGTTTTACAGTGTCTATGTACTTAGAAGAATTTACTATTACCCCTCGTTCCAGATAATCAGGCATATAAACTCCGTATCGGACGTCCGCTGCGTGTTTTATCAACAATTATGGCTTTTCCAGGCTCACAAACACAAAATTTTATAATACCCATCGATTTACAGTAGATCTATTAACAGTATCATCATCATAAACAACCTTTATACGGCGATGAGTCTCAATAGGAGTCACATTTTCAGCAGTTAAAAATGGGCATGCATATAGAGGGAATTGACTTCTGAACGCCGCCATGCACACATCTGTAGGTTATGTTGTTCGTGTTCTACAAGTATGTGTGCATCACTTTTCAGTCTACCCTCATAAAATGAGATACAGCATAGCTTTCTGAAGGAACCCAGCCCAGGTGCTTACATCTTCCATATTTAAAATTTAAAAAAAAGGCAACGTGTATTGTGTCATGCAGACAAAGATGCACATTATAAACCTATATTTAAGAAACTTGCTATTCTTACCTTAACTGGTATGTTTATATATGAGACACTCATTTTATTCTACAAAAATTTCAACTATGAAAGGGTTTTCTGTATCTAACCTAACATTTTTTTGGTTAATACTTGCGAGATACAGAGGTGTCCAACTTTAAATTGAATTGTTTTCTGTTTAATTAAGTAAACTTCAGCCCTGACCCACCTCCTACATTCCCTTGAGGCAATAGCCAAGTTAGCCATCGGCAAAACAATTTTTAGATTTTTCAGCTTTTAAGCGTAGAAACTTTAATTTTTTTAAAGTATATTACTACCATGTCTTGTATGCAATAATTGTGAGAATTACAGCAGGGTCTTAATCAATTTCCTTAACACGCCCGATTTTTATAAAATTCGTTTCATTAACGTCCACAAGTACTTAGTTTTATTAAAACACACATCGTATTATTTAAAACTGTTGCACTGCATCCCCAACATGGGGGCTCAAAAATTCTTGTTACATTAGCATGCTATAGATTTTATAAAACTGTTGCAGTGTTCAAATAAAAATCTATCTGTCTACTGTAAGTTTTAATATAGGATTTCCAGTTCAGTTCTCTGTATTAAATTGTTTTTTTTTCATTTAAAACAGTTTTTGTTTTATATTTCAAATTGAAAAAAATGCGTTTGTAGCTAACTTGGCTAAGCTTTTATCTGCTAATTTAACCACATCCATTGTATCTCCAATGCTTGAAAGTGCATAACAAAATCGTGTGTTGTTTATTATTAATGCTTAGCACACAAAGTAAAAACTAAAGAATGAAACATCATAACTCATTGGTCACCCAACCACAATAATGTCACTGCAGAACCACAAGATTTCTGTTATAAATTCCAGACTATTAACAAAACCTCTTAAACTAAAGTCGAGATACGACATAAACCTCGGTGTTCAGAAATCATGTTGGTAACAGCCATCACTAAAATAAGTAAACAAGCAATACAATTTATAAAATTGCAAATCATCTCCAAAAACATTTATATAATTAATATTCAAACTTATACATTTCCTTTAAAGGTACAAGTGATATAAAAACATTAAATTCAACCTAAAATAGTGTGCAATAAAAAACAAAAACCAACAACATAATCAACATACCGATAATTTATCAGTAAAAACTCATTCTGGTCCATTTCAGGAATAATTTCTTTATTATTGTGTACAAGATAATATTCTTTATTCACATTACAGTAATGTTCATGATAATTATTTTAATACAATTAACTGATTTATTACGACCATTTTTCCGATCTTCAATACAACATAATTCACTTCAAATTTATTCTATGTAGACATCATGCGGTATCAGTTTCACGAACGTCCTTCCTAATTTTATTTTGTAAGATTTTAGTAATATTTCCATCTACATGTGGTAATGGTTCATTTTTTCTAACTGCCAGCTAAAATTGTCAATATTAGAATAAATGGTTAAAGTAGACATTCATAACTATTTCACCGTTAATCTTATGTCTAATAAAATTACTAAATTGTACAATCATATAAAAATAAAGCATTCAACTTAGTAATTTTGAAACTTATTGGTACAGAAAATATGTAAATTTTGTCAAAGAAAAAAATTATATAAGCAAAGAAAGCTAGATGCAGATCAGCTGCTTACTTTGACAATAACAAATTAATCTTTTCCAAAGTCACAGTAAGCGAGAGTTAGACATTAGTGCTAGAGGTTGGATGCTGTATTTAATATAAAGTTGATATTAGTTTTAAATCTTCGTTATGTTCTTTTACTATTCCATATTGTTTGTTTAATTTAAAAAGAAAATGCATCAATCACATATTCACTTTTTAAAATAAACTAGAGCTCAATAGAATATATTAGAGCCTATATTATTATTATTATATTTAAGTAATATAAATTTATACTACCAAAATATGAGAGGGCTTTGAACTAAATTACATTAATTTTCACCAGCAATTAATACTAGTGACTATGATGTAATAATTCTCACCGAAACATCGTTGTAAGAAGATATTCCTGATGGTGAATTAAAATTGTTCGACTTTATAATTTATCGAGCAGATCGCATTTCCTTCACAAGCCGTTATACTAGACTCGGTGGAGTACTAATTGCCATAAAAAAAAACAATACAGTCAAATAAGGTCTATTCTTCTTATCATAACATATACAATATTTTTGTGATGTGCACATTGAATAATAATATCAAAATAATCTTTAGTGGTGCTTATCTGCCACCTAGTTCATAAATTGATGCATATGAAACGTACATGAAATCTGTTGAAAAAATAATTATGAGCAATAACTGCTTGTATGTATATCTGTGTGACGATTTCCATTTGCCTAATATCCGCTGGGAAAATGATACATACGGGTGTTCTGCTATTGGTGTTGCTAATGTAAAAGTTGAATGTACGAGGTTGGCGAGCAAACTAATGAGACTGACAACACTGCGAGCGATCTGTCCATGTTGTGTTGTTTTACTTGTCTAGACCTGCACATTCATCCATTCCAGATGCTCAGTCTGAGTTTTAGCTCCGTACAGGCAGCACGTAATTTTTGAGAGCGCTATTAGTGAAGTTGTGTTTTTGTTGTGTGTTACGAAAATGAGGCAGCATATTCAGAGCAACGTTATGGCATCAAGTTTTGTATTAAATTTGGAGAATCTGCGAGTGCGACACCTGAAAAGTTAAAACAGACCTATCGAGCACATTCCTTATCAAGAGCACATGTTTTTCATTGGCACAAATCATTTTTGGAAGGTCGAAAACCTCACTCAGGGAGACCTTTAACGTCGAAAACCGACAAAAACATCGAACGTGTGCGTGATGTTGTGAAATCAGACCGGCTGCTCACGAAAAGGGTGAATCAAGTGAGAGGAGTACTTTGTAGACAAGAGGATGCTGCATTACGACAACGCCCACTTCCATCGCGGAATTTTTAACATCAAAAGGCATTCCTATAGTTCCACAGCCCCCTATTGACCTGATCTGAGTCCTTGTGACTTTTTTCTTTTACCGAAATTGAAAAATGACTTAATTTACCTTGCGTAAACAATGTAAACTTAATTATAAGTTAACATATGCTAAACACGTGGAAAATCTGCAGGCTACAGTAAACAACAAGAAACAATTCTGGGATTATATCAACAGCAAAAGAAAGGGTTATTATTGTTGTATAATGCACTATAATTAGGGTAAATCAAACCCCATGGCAACTTTGTACAACCCAGTCAGATTATAATTATCAGGTGCGCTTTGATCTGTCACTTTTGTTGTTAATTAAAATAAATATTACTAATAGTTTTTGTGTATTCTTTCCACAATATTAACATTGGTTGTGGGTCCAGGAGATACCAAAAACTATTTGTAAAGTGTACTTAAAAAGGTAACAATAAAAAAACATGGAAATGAATAAAGTTCAGATGAGTGTGTTGGAATATGCGATAATACGCCCTGTGTTTTGTTGTTTTATATCAACTGTATAATATAAGTACGCATCTGCAGACATTAAGAAGCAGAGTGTGCGCATTAGAGTTGTATTAAAAGTTCATCTTATCTGTAGTAGTAGGTCTGTGGTAATGTGAAAAAAATGACAGTGTGTTTACTGGCAACGGTTTTGTTTTTGTATTGAAATGATAGTTATGTAATATAAAACATTATGTCTCCAATTGTATTTTATTGCTTCATTAAAAAGAACAATTTAACATGGTAGCAGAAACCGTGGTTCGTTAATTGTAGTTTGTTAGAAAACGAAGCCGTGTTGGTGGTTATATAAAATATGCAACGTGCACGAGCAACATAACCTCAAACAAGTAAAGCATCTGTTAAAACAGGAATTGAAAGTAAAATTTACGGTAATAGAAAATGGGTAATAACAACGTTGTAATTGAAAAGTTTACAAAGGAGTCAAAGTACGACCAGTGGAGACGAGGGTTCATGTTTCTATTAAAATATAAAAAGTGTATTGCTGTTATTGAAAATGAGGTTCGTCCTACAACGATTAAAGAAGAAGATTGGAATTCTATGGTCGATAAAGTTATGTACTATTTTTCCATTGCTGTGCCGGCAGATGATATGATGAATTGTGATACCCCAAAGCAGGTAATCGTAAAATTAGATGGTTTATATATGAAAAAGTCTGAAGCTAAACAGTTACTAATTGAACGCCAGTTGTGTAATTTAAAAATGAATGATACTGACGACCCTGAAAAGTTTTTCGAGATGTTTGAACGTAAAATCAATGAATTACAGTGTGCCGGTGGTGATGTTAGTCGGAAAAGAAAAGTTAGTTATTTAATGATGTGTTTACCAGACAGCTGTAGACATCTTATTGAAACAATTGATTTAGTGCCTGAGGCGGAACGTACTGTTGATTATATACGCGAGAAATTAATGAGTCGTAAAGATTTGAATAAAAAGACAGATGATGTAAGCCTTGTTGAAAAGGAAATTAGTAACGCTGAGCCGAATGCTCAAGCCTTTAAAGCAAATGTTCAAGTATCTGGTAATGCTGATAAGAAAAATATTATATGTTATGGTTGTGGGCGATCAGGTCACATAAAAAAAAATTGTTGGAATCGTACAGCAGAATATTGGAAGAATCAAAGTAGTTTTGCAAGCAGAGGCCGTGGATATTCTGATTATGGTCGTGGTAGGTCAAACTTTAATCGAAGAGGTAATTTTCGAGGTCATACATCGTATTCGGAAAATTTTCCTGGAAATCAAAGAAGAATTTTCCATCCACAAAGATATCGAGAAAGTGGAGGAAGTAACTTTGCTGGAAATGCTGATGTTACCGAGTCAAAGGAAGAAAATGATGTCCAATTATTTCATATTGACGTCAATAGCTCTAACGTGAGTAATAATGAAAAAGATAATGTTATAGTAGATTGGTTGATTGATAGTGGATGCACGGATCACATAGTAATGTCAGATAAATATTTTTATAATTATATTAATCTTAAGGTTAATACTCAAGTTAAACTTGGCAATGCCGAAGTTTTAAAAGCATCAAAAATAGGAAATATTTTATGTAAATTTAAAAATGGAAATTCGGAAAGGGTTGTAGATATTAAAAATGTATTTTATGTCCCTGAAATAGGCAAAAACTTGTTAAGCGTTAGTGCTATGACAAGTAAAGGGAAATCAGTAATTTTTCAGCCACATGGTGCTGAAGTATACGATCAGAAAAATGAATTAATTTTGTATTCAAGTGTCAAAGATAAACTTTTCCCTATAAGATGTGAGGTAATATCTAAAAGCGTTTACATAGAGTGCTTGGTCATGTAAATTTTAATGATTTGCAAATAATGTGTCATCAAAATTATTTAAATGATTTACCAAATTCTTTAGATAACAATTTTATGCACTGTGAAATTTGCTTAGAAAGTAAAATGTCAAATTTAAAATATGAAAACAATCGAAGACGTGCTGACTACTGTGGTCAAATAATTCATACAGATGTAAAGTTTATGGATGAGGAAGGTTTTAATTTTGAAAAATATTTTGTTAGTTTTATTGATGATTACTCGAGAGTTGCAAGAGTATTCTGTATTAAAAACAAGTCTGATGTGTTTGATTGCTTTATGGAATATTTCAATGTCTTTAAAAATTGTGCACAAGGTCCTTTATTAGAATTGAGGTGTGATAATGGAAAGGAGTATCTGAATCAAAATTATTATGATGTGGCAAAAAGGGAAGGTTTTCAAATTGTGCCATGCGTGCCATATAATCATGAATTAAATGGAGTTGCCGAACGATTTAACAGAACCATTATGAACCGTGTACGGTGCTTAAGAAAGGAAGCTAATCTAGAAAGAAAATACTGGCCAGAAATTGTTTTAGCTGCCTGTTTTATAGGAAACCGATTAAAAAATAGTTCAACTTTTGAGAAAAAGACACCGTATGAAATATTTTTTGGTCGTAAACCGAGTGTGAAAAATTTGCAAATGTATGGGAGTGATGTTTTTGTTAGAATACCTGATGAAAAAAGAACGACATCAGATGATAAGTCAATAAAAGGAAAATTAGTAGGTTATTTTGATCAAGGTTATAGGATCTTGGTCAATGGTAAAGTGCAATTGGCAAGAAATGTGAGGTTTGTTGAATCAGACACTGAATGTATTCGTTTGAATGATGAGAATAGCAAAACTGAATCAGGGAAAGAAGAGAAAATGGAAGAGGGTAAAAGTAGATCAGAAAGAAAAAAAATGATACCAGTGCGTTATAACGATTATGTCTTATATTCTAATTATGCAAATCTGAGTGAGCCCAAAACGTATGATGAAGCAATAGAATCTGAGGAGAAAGAGGAATGGCGAAAGGCAATGTTAAAAGAATTTAATTCATTGAATGATTCAGAAACTTGGGAGCTAGTTGACAGACCTGTAGACACAAAGGTGCTAAATGTGAAATGGGTGTATAAAATAAAATCCTATGGCATGTATAAAGCTAGACTTGTCGTTAAAGGATTCGAACAGAATGAATTGGTGAATGATGTGTACGCACCTGTTGCTAGGTTATCAACTGTACGTACATTATTAAGTGTTTGTGTGGAACGTGGCTATGACATTCATCAGATGGATGTACAGACTGCATTCTTACATAGTCAAGTGAAATCTGAAATATTTGTTGAACAGCCAGAAGGGTGTGAAATTGGAGAAGGAAAGGTTTATAAATTAAAAAAGTCACTATATGGACTGAAAGAATCTCCGAGAAACTGGTATGAATGTTTTAGTAAGTTTATTGTTAGTCTTGGATTTACACGTAGTCAACATGATCTTTGTCTGTATTCTAATATAAAGATGGATCTCTTTTGTATTATTTTTGTAGATGATATCCTTATCTGTGGGAGTAACATACATTCTATAGAACTGATCAAAAGAAATTTTACAAATCATTTTAAGATGACCGATTTTGGGAATGTAAAATCATATCTTGGTATTGATATTAATTATGATAAAAATAAGCAACGAATGACTTTAAGTCAAATGAAATTTATTGAAGAGCTTGCAGTAAAATATGGTATCTTAAATAGTAACATAAAATACACTCCGATGGAAACAAATTTGAAATTAGAAGGTGGGGAACTCAATGACAGTTTAAAATATAAAAATTTAATTGGTGCATTATTATATGTTTCACAAGGTACTAGACCAGATGTTGCCTTCTCGGTAAATTATTTAAGCCGTTTTCAAAATTGTTGTAATGAGATGCATTTTAGGCATGCTTTGCAAATTTTAATTTATTTGTATCACACACGTCATGTGTCACACAATTATGGTAAAAATACTGATAACGATATAATTAATTGTTATGTTGATGCCGACTGGGCTGGAGACGTGAATGATAGTAAATCAACTACTGGTTTTCTTGTTAAAGTATTTGGAAATGTTGTAAGTTGGAAATCAATTAAACAAAAAACTGTTTCACGTTCTTCAACTCATGCGGAATATGTAGCTCTGGCAGACGCTGTAGAAGAAACATTACATGTCAAAAATCTATTGTCTGATTTTGGTATTAACAACAGTTTGTTAACTAACATAAAGATTTATGAAGATAATAGTGGGACTTGTATGTTGGCAAATAATGGGAATTTTTCTAAAAGATCCAAGAATATAAATGTTGCACTTCACTTTGTTCATGATTTAGTAGTTAAAAATGTAATCAATGTAATAAAAATTGAAGGCCGCAACAATGCAGCTGATATTTTTACAAAGCCACTAGGCCGTAATAAGTTTGAAGAATTTAGATTTAAGTTGAAATTATATTAAAGGATAAGGTAGTAGTTATTACAGAGTGTTTGACTTTAGTTTTCAATATTTTATTGTGAATTTTTTTTTTGTCGCGTTTATCGCAAGGGTAGGTGTTGGAATATGCGATAATACGCCCTGTGTTTTGTTGTTTTATATCAACTGTATAATATAAGTACGCATCTGCAGACATTAAGAAGCAGAGTGTGCGCATTAGAGTTGTATTAAAAGTTCATCTTATCTGTAGTAGTAGGTCTGTGGTAATGTGAAAAAAATGACAGTGTGTTTACTGGCAACTGTTTTGTTTTTGTATTGAAATGATAGTTATGTAATATAAAACATTATGTCTCCAATTGTATTTTATTGCTTCATTAAAAAGAACAATTTAACAGAGTGAAAATAAATATGGCATACTTCCATTTAATGGTAACAACTTACATAAGTGGAGATTCAGAGTAGAATCTGTCTTAAGGGCTTCTGAGGTTCACACAGTACTAGATAATATTAAACAAAGTAAAAAGGATAGTGAATGGAAAAAGAAAGATAATAAAGCTCGCAATATAATTATCCAAAGTGTGGCGGATTCACATTTGGAGTACATAAAAGATATTGAAAGTGCTGCAGAAATGGTAGACAAGTTAAAAATTGTTTTTGCAAAGAAGGGCACCTGTTCAAAATTCTTCTTATTAAAGGAACTTGTTAGTTTAAAATATAATCTGCAGGATGATTTGCAACAGCACTTTAGTAAATATGATAGGCTTTCTAGAGAATTGAAAGATCTAGGAACAGTTTTTTCGGAGTCTGACATAGCGTGTTTTCTACTTTTGTCAATGCCAAATGAGTATGAAAATGTAGTTACCGCAATCAGAACAATGTCTGATGAAAATGATTTCAGTTGTGAAAAAACGATTGCTCGAATTTAGCAGTAGTAAAAGTGCATATAGTAAGGTGAAATATAATAAAGTTCCTTCTTCGTTTGTTGCTACCAAATTAAACACTACTGTCAATCGTAATAAATGTGGTAGAGCTGATCATTTACAAAATGTATGTGGCATAAAATGCTATGTATGATATAAGTTTGAACATAAAGCAGTGAATTGCAGAAACCAAAGAAAGGCTAGCAAAAGCAAGGTTCATGCAAATTATGTTCAGGATAGTACATCAGAAGGTGAGAAAGAGAATGTAGCATTCACTCATCCGGAAATAATTAAAGTCTTAGTAATGAGCAGATTTGGTTGTATGCTGACTCTGGTGCAAGTCATCACTACATTAATAAAGGGGAATACTTAATAAATAAGGAATACTTCGAAGAACTGAAATTCATACAGCTTACTGAAAAGAGGAAATCAATGGCTGCTACTTGCTATGGAGATTTGAAGGTTATTAGTATCATTGAAAATAAGGAAATACCCATCACTATTGAAAATGTTTACTGTGTTCCTGAATTAAGAGTAAATCTGTTGTCTGTATCTAAGATAGAAAAGGGAGGGTTTAAAATTGTTTGTGTTGCTGGTAATATTACTATTAAGAAAAATAATGTGTTATATGCTCAAAGCGAACGCATAAATAATTTATATAGAATAGAATTTAAAATTGCAAATAGCATCAGCAATGCTAATTTAGCAATAGAGCTAGACACTAGTTTATGGCATAAAAGGTATGGTCACTTGAATTATCAATCACTATCAAGAATCAATAACTTAAATTTGGTAGATTGTTTAAATTTCAAAAATAAAAGTAATCAAAAACTACAAGATCTTGTAGAGTATTAGAATTGGTTCACACTGATCTATGTGGTCCTATTACACCAGATTCGCATAATAATAATCGGTATCTCTGACGTTTATAGATGATTTTTGTAGATTTGTGATGGTATATGCTATAAGATCAAAAGATCAGTTTTTTGAAGTTTTCAGAATTACTTAGCTCAAGTAACAGCATTGTTTTGTGGGGTCAGGCTGGCAAAAGTCAGATGTGATAATGGAGGTGAGTATATATCGGCATCATTTAAACATTTTTGTGCAAAGAAAGGTATTCAGCTTTTATATACTCCCCCTTACACTCCACAATTAAATGACATGGCTGAACGCATGAATCAAACTCTTCTAAATATGGGAAGAGCTATGATAATGGAAGTCGGAATAGATAAAACTTTCTGGGAAGAGGCGGTGCTTACAGCAGCTTAAGTAACAAACAGGACGCAGTCGTGTTTTGTTAAAGATAAAACTCCTTATGAGTTATGGGTAAAGAAAAACCGAATGTGTCAAATATGCGTGTGTTTGGTTGCACAGCATATACGAGAATGCCAGATTCTTTACGTAAAAAACTGGATGATAGAGGAATTAGGTGTAAGTTCATAGGTTATACTGAGAATGGATACAAATTATGGAATGAAGAGGAAAATTGGATCATTCATAGTAGAAATGTTATATTCGATGAGAACAATTTTCGTAACATTGATAAAAAGAAAAATAAATTGATGAGACATAAAGTTCTTGATGAAAGCGAAGAAACGAAAAGTGAAGATGAAGTTGAAAGTCATGAAATTATTGTTGATGAAGACAAACTGTCTGAGAGGCCAAAAGAAATAGGAAATTACCAACACATCTTGAAGACTATGATATCGATTTTGGTTGTTTGGCATTATTAAGTAATTTTTGCGAAACCCCAGAATCTTATAAGAAAGCAACAAAGATCTCTAAATGGAGACAATGGAAAGAGGCTGTTGATGATGAACTGAGTGCATTAAAAAATAATAATACATGGGAGGCTAATTAACAAACCGGAAGATGAAGTGATTATTAGCAATAGATGGGTTTTTAGGGAAAAGGAAGGTGAGAAAGGAAAAAACGATTCATAAAGCTAGATTAGTTGCTAGAGGATTTGAACAAGATGTCGTGGATGTGATGCAAATACATGCTCCGGTTGCAAGGCTTTCGACCTTTAGAATTCTACTATCAGTATGTGTAAATTGTGACTTATTGATGGTACAATTATATGTCAAAAATGCATTCTTAAATTGTGTTATTAGAGACAAAGTATATATGAAGATTTCTGAAGGGTTAAAAGTAAGTGAAGAGGATAAAAACAAAGTATGTAAATTGAATGAGACTATTTATGGTCTTAAACAGGCTCCAAAAATTTGGAATGAGAGATTTAACCTTTTTATGGTGAGCATGAATTTTAAACGTTCAAATCTGATTATTGTCTGTTTACTTACCTTGAACAAAATATTGCATGTTACTTACTACTCTATATTGATGACATTTATTGGTTTGCAACAGCATAGCATTTTTAAACAACGTAAAGCTGAAATTATATGAAATCTTTAAGCTAAAAAAAATGGGCAATGTCAACAATTTCTGAGGTATAAATATTGAAAGAAATTTTGATAACAAAACCATTCTAATAGATCAGTGTTCTGCTATTGAAAACCTAGTAAAAAGATTCAATGTCAACGATTGTAAATCAAGTAGAACACCTATTGAAAGGAACTTAAATTTAAAAAAAAATTACGATGAAAAACTTAAAACTAGCTTACCCTATCAAAGACTCTTATATCGTGGACAGGAAGTCACATACAGGATTAGTTTCAAAATAAGGCAATTCTTTGATAAATTGAGAATCGCGCAAACAGCAAACCATTGCTTGTTCTATTACGGAAGCTGAATATTATGGTCTAGGAACAGCAGTCAAAGAAGCTAAATTTCTTCGAAACTTTCTTTTTGAATTGCGCTAGATCTCACGGAAACCAATCACCATCTTCAATGATAACCAAAGTACACATAAGATGATTGACAGTGAGGCGTTTAGAAGCACAAAACATATTGATGTATGTCATCATTTTATCAAGGAAGCAGTTAACTTAGGTGAGGTAACTATTAAATACAAAAGTTCAAATGAGCTAGTTGCATACTTATTTACCAAACCAATGGGTAAAACTAAGCATGAAATGTTTGCTAAAGTGTTAAGGCACATTTGATAATTACTGTTGTTATTAGTTATTTCTTTTCTTTAGTTTTTCTACCGTTTCTGTTTTGTTTATACGCAATCTTGTTTTTTTATGTATTTGATATGCAAGTTATCATTTATAGACATATTCGAGTAAGGGGCAGTGTTAAAAGAAACAATGTTTTAGGCTTAGAATAATATCTAAGTGTGTGTATGTCATTCAATTAATATACATGTCAGTTTTGTCAAATTATTATTATTAAATATTGAATATATTTTATCTCTAATATAGAGTATTTGTTTCAATGTAATGAAATAGTTCATTACTTATAACTGCATCTGGTGGATTGAGAAATGATGTTTTTGGAAGTTCCAACCATTTTCCTAACATCTTTTCTATTCTGTGCTAATCTAAAAAGTTCTACATACCCTTCACAACCTAGATTTCTAATAATTTAACTAATATAACTTGGTCTAGGTCTTCCTATACTCTTCTTTTTTCTATCTACCTGGTTCTACAACACTGGGTAAGAGTACTAAAATATCTACAATCCACAATTGATTTGAAGTTGGTTTTCAGTGTATCTGATAAAGCTAATTTTGTTGGATATTCTTATGTTGATTGGGCAAACAATATGACTGATCGAAAATCTATAAGTGGTTTTTGTTTCAAACTTTACAACAATTTAATCTCTTGGAGTTCTATGAAACAGTCAATTGTTACCTTATCAAGCACCGAATCTGAATTTGTAGCAATATGTATGGCAGTTGTGAGTTATTGCATTTAAGAAATTTGTTAGATGATTTAGTAATAAGTTATTCGTTGCCGATTACTTTATATGAAGATAACCAAAGCACAATTAAATTACTTCACAATTTTGAAAATAATAAAAGGTGCAAACATATTGATGTCAAGTTCCACTTCGTCATCGATCTAATAATTAAACAAATTGTCAATGTAGTTTATTTAAGAACAGATGAACAATTAGCAGATCTATTCACAAAGTCCTTGGGTTCTGAGAAATTTAAAAACTTTATTGCGATGTTAAATTTAGCTTAGTTGAGATATCTGTCAGGATTGGGGGTGGATGTTGTATAATGCACTATAATTAGGGTAAATCAAACCCCATGGCAACTTTGTACAACACAGCCATATTATAATTATCAGGTGTGCTTTGATCTGTCACTTTTGTTGTTAATTAAAATAAATATTACTAATAATTTTTGTGTATTCTTTCCACAATATTAACATTTATCCCCCGACCACAATGTTCTTCAATCATGTAGAATCTCAAAACCTAAACGAAATAGCAGATTTCTTTGCTAAACTATTTGGTTTTGTGTACTCAAATATGATTAATGAGTATTATGTACTTTACAATAACAAAAATACACTAATAAAGAAATGCTTAATAAGAGAGAAAGATAAATGCACTCAAACAGCTCAGTCAATTGAATGGAAAAAACAGTTGTGGATCCGATGAGGTATCAGTATTTTTGTTTACAACTGTAGATTTGTACTAGCTCCTATACTTTGTTCAATCTATACCAAATCTTTAAGTTCTGGCATATTTGCTAGCATATGGAAATTAATTAACTTTCTACCAAAACATAAATGTGACAAAGCTAATGAAGAAAATTATCGTCCCATATCAAAATTCTGTATTTTTGCAAAGGTAAACTATAATTGCAGCATAACTTACCCTCATTTTTTCTAAGCTGCTTATAAAAGAACAACATTGGTTTCGTAAAGGACATTCAACACTAACGAATTTACTTGTTTTAGAAGAATATTTAATTGATGATTTTGAAAATCATTATCGAGTAGATGTCATTTATACAGATTTATCTAAAGCTTTCGATAAAATTGTAATAGAAATTTTAGTTTACAAGTTAATGCAATTGGGGATTCGTGATAAATGAATTGTGTGTATTGAAAGTTTTCTTACTCAAAGGACACAAAACAATTAAAATTAATAACACTGTGTATAAAACGATCCAAGTTACAAGTTACATCTGGAGTACCCCAAGAGGGCATCTATCAACTATATTCTTTAACTGTTTTATAAATGATATTTTAGGCTGTTTGAAATACAGCAAAATACTGTTTGCTGACGATTTAAAGGTTTATAAAATAATAAAAAACGAAGAAGATTGTAAGTTAATTCAATATGTTCTTGACAGTTTATTACAATGATGTAATCAAAATGAACTGCACCTCAACATAAAAAAATGTATGTTATGCATTTCTAAAAAAGAAGAACCCTATTCAATTTAATTACAAAATCAATGCTTCTTCTATTGATAAACCAGATATTATTAAAGATTTGGGTATTCATTTTGATCAAAAATTAAACTTCATTTATCACTGTCAATTTATCACAAATAAGGTTATAAAACTATTAGGTTTTATGTACAGAAGTCTTGGTAATTTGACTAACATATACTGCATAAGAAATATATATTGATCATTAGTGAGATCCTGCCTCGTACATTGTAGTCCTGCGTGGTTACCATATTATAAAGTTCACATTACTAATATTAAAAGTTGCAAAAAAAAAAGTTTCTAAGATTAGTTGCCCATAAATTAAAAATTCCAGTCAAAATTATTAATTATAAAGAACTGTCATTCAGACTACAATTAGAAATACGAAGATTAATACATGATGTAATGTTAATTTATAACCTGGTTAACAATATGACTGACAGTACAGAATTGTTACAGAACATACTTTTAAAGTCCCTAAGAAAAGCATGATTTGTTTCATATAGAATTCAACAACACTAACTATGGTATAAGTAAACCGATTCAGAGACGCTGTAAAAATTCCAATTCTATTTATGATTGTGACTTCTTTTCAAGTAATATAACATTATTTAAGAGTAGAATAACTAAACAAATTTTAACAAATACTTGATTGCTATAAGTTACGGTATGTGTCTACAGAATTAGATATTTGCAGAAAATAGCTGTGTTAGATCTTAAGAACAATGAGTCTGCCCATATATAAGTAATGTTAAATTGTTCTATTGTAAATGATATTTTATTGCCGTCAATAAATTTATTCATTTATTTATTATTATTGTGTTTCCTTCTCTGATAGTTTTATCTGGTTTTAGTAGTAGTAGATAAGCACGTGGACTGTTATCAAATGTGCTTTCTCTTTAACCTGTAGGTTATATTACGCATTTAAAAATTTTGAAGTGATTATACATGTGTCGAGTAAGATTGATTTTTGTAGGTGTGTGTGAATGTGCTTCGGTGTAGTTGTAGGTTTTGGATGTATTGGTGTAGGTTGTTTAATATGACTCGTGTACTCGATAATTTTATCGGTATAATTTCTACTTTCTCTTGGTTTGATTTCTTCAGGTGTCCCTCTTCGTGAGAAAGTGTTTCATTGTTGTCATACTAATGTTGGGCCACTGCCTTCACATTTAAACAAGTTTGTATACGTATTTGAATCATGTTTAACACATTGCATTGCAGCATCCAAAAGCTGACTTAAATCCTCTCTTTCCTGATTCGTTGGTTCAACCGGCAGGGTTATAAAATTTTACACAATGATAGGACAGGGAAATATGGATGTGGGGTTGCTTTTTATATTCAGAGCAATCCTAATTTTTAAATTACACTTCAATTTCCCACGCTATACAGTTCAAGACTGGAATATATTTTTGTTAAAGTAACTGTATATTATGCAAAAGTTCTAGTTGACGTAGTATATACACTACCTCGGGTTAGTACTATCAGATTTAGAAGATGCCTTGTTCCAGTTGCTACCTAACTATTCTGATGTCATTATATTGAGAGGTTGGAACATTAAAGTACTTACAGATATGCCAAATCATTGTCTATTAAATTCTTGTAATCTTTGTCTATTATCACTTGAGCCTACCCATCACTTACCTCATTCGTCATCCACAATAGGCCACATTGTCATTTCAAACAGAAATAAAGTTCTTAATTTTAAGCAGACTTCAGTAAACATTTCAAACCACGATTTAATCTTTATTTCCTACTACTCCATCAGAGTATTGAAGTTTCAACCAAAGATTATAACCTGTAGAAGACAGTTGTTATAGTACATAACCAAAAAGTGAATTCCTGAAATTTGACGGCTGATGGAACACAAGGTGTGAATATTGATTTACATTTATTTTGATGCAAAATCACGAAAGTACTTAACACAGACAGTGTAGTGTAGTAGAATACTTACGGAATGTCAATTTTAATAAAAAGGTATAGTGAAAAAGTGAACCTATAAATTGAATAACAAGGGTAACAACATTTGGAAGGGGGCATACGTTTATCCTGCTTAGCTTCCCTAGCTTAGATCCTAATCCTACTTCCTGCTACTTGCATGAGCTTATGTAATTAGAACAGTACATTAATGCTAGGTACAGCAGAGGGGGACAGATCCCCCCCCCCAATTCCAATAATATACAACTTACTTTCTCCCAAATCTAAACGTGCAGTAGATAAAAGTGATTACATTCTACGTCTCTTGCAGAGCTCGTCCATGAAATTAAAGAGTTAGAGGAAACTGCGAAACTAAACAAAGATCCTGAACTTTTACAGGAAATTACCATATTTAGTCAACAGCTACCAAACATAACATTAGATATTAATGTAACTCAAATGGAAACAGAAAACGATAAAGACAATCAATCCTACCCAAAGAAAGCTAACCCGCTTGAAGATATAATATATGAATCAACGGATCTAGGATCTTATGTGGTTATGATTGAAAAAGAGGGCAAAACATTGGAAGATACCATCCAATGGCAATGGGAGAATCTCTGGCAAACGCCAACACAGAGGGTATTAAAAAATTTAAAAAAAGGCATTAACAGAATATCTGTGGAATTCATAACATCAGAAGCAGCAAACAAATTCCTAAAGAATGAACAAATGCAAAAAATGGGATATAAACGTTTTATCCCAACAAATATGATAACATGTAAGGAGAATTTATGAGGACATAACAGAAGAGAAACTCCTCAAATGCACCAAATCTAAGTACCAAGTAGTCGCTGCCAGAAGGTTTGTTAAAAAAATCTTTGAAAATGATGAAACAAAATACATACCTACAAGTACAGTACTATTTACGTTCCGTGAAAAAATTTTACCACGTAAAGTCAAACTATTTTATACAGAAATCGATATTAAAATTTTTGTAAGTCCGCTCACGATCTGTTTGAAATGTTTAAGGTATGGCCATAAAAAAGACCAATGCCGAAGCACACAATCCAGATGTGCAAGGTGTAGTGATAAGCACGAACGCAAAGAATGTAGAAGTGATAAAGTGTGCTGCTTATACTGCAAAGATGCACATGAAGCAACAGAAAAAAGCTGCCCAGAATATCAAAAACAACAAAAAAATTAAAAGACACAATGACGTTTGAAAACCTGTCGTACTATGAAGCCCGTAACAAGATAGGGTAATATCGATTCAACACCAGAGACCCTAGAGAGTTCCCTTTGAAGATAACATCCTAGTCATCAGCACAGCCAAAACAGTGATAGGAATACAAAAGAAAATACAACATCATATGCACAATCAATAATAAAAAGGAAAAGACCCAACCCACCTTCTTCAATATAGATAGATAAGAATGCACACAATGCCTGCCTTAGCAATAATATTATAGTACCAAATCCACGAGCCATATACGCATCTCACAAAAAAGTGCAAAACAAAAACAAAGAACGCATAACCAAAATCATTGAAGTACTTAACCAAGACAATATAACAACCGAAAACAAAATCTTAATGATAGCAATTTTAAATGAAATTCAATCTGTACACTTAACTAAAGTACAACCAACCACCAGAGATAATGAAAATGCTAAGGACAAAACAAAATTAAACACCCAAAACTCATCGACTCTATACTACTAATAATATATATTCTTATAACACCTAATATAACGCAATAATAAAACAATAATATAACACAAAATTAAGTTTCTTCAATGGAATATAAGGAGCTCTAATGCGAATAGAAACAATCTTAAAATACTACTCTATGAAATAGAACCGCATGTTGTATGCCTACAAGAAACTTAGCTACAACAAAATCATCAGTTTAAAATTCCACTATACAATACATACAGAAAAGACAGACCGGTCGGCAAAAGGGGAGTTGCGGTGTTAGCCAAACAAGACATTCCAATACAGATATTAAAATTAGATACTAGCACCCTCCCAGACAGATGTCAATATATTGCAGTCGACATAGGTACAATCAGAATTATTAATATATACATCCCACCAGACATCACTGTGACTGCAGTCAAATGGAAACAACTGTATACTCAGCTAAGACCTCCAACCATTATCTTTGGTGATATCAATGCCAACCATCCAGCATGGGGATCCACAATATCCAACACCAATGGGAAAGAGATTGTAGAATTCTAAGAAGATGAGGATCTTATATTTTTAAATGATGGATTACCAACAAGAATCACAGCACCAAGCAACAACATAAGTGTCCCAGATCTAACAATATGTTCAACCCAACTGGCTACACAGCTAGGATGGTATGTACATGGTGATCCTGGTAATAGTGACCACCTTCCCATAGTATGTGAATTTTTACAAAGTACAGCGAAAGAACCAGATCTAATTATATCTGAAAAATGGGCAAAGCTAACTGGAAATTGTATTCATCTTACATAGACGGACAGTTAGAGCATGATAATGACACCTCACATGAATATTTAATGAACATAATAAAAAAAGGAGCAAATAAAGCGATTCCTAAACAAAAAGCAAACTACACAAAAACCAAAAAGGCAAGGCAACCATACTGGTGGAATGAACAGTGCCATGAAGCTGTATTAGAACAAAGAAAAGCAGTAAAGAAATTTACAAATGACTCCTCAGTAGAAGCCTTTATTGAAGCCAAAAAAATAACAGCCAAATGCAGGAGAACACTTCAAAATAAAAAAAAAGCAGCTTTCAGATAATATTGTGACAATCTCAACAGAAACACCCCCATTAATCAAATTTGGAAAACCGTTAGAAATTTTAAAAATTATTCTGTGAATACTAACCAAAACAAGGCTTCCCTAAATAATGAATAGCAACAAGAGTTACTAAACTCACTTACCAAACATATGACACAAGAAGATACAAGTCATTTGGATGGCAATGATAAAGTGAACCTCCAGTGGGACCCTATAAGTATGGACGAACTGCAAATAGTATTAAACAATAAAAAAGAAACTGCCCCAGGATTGGACGGAATCACTCACCCCATGCTTAAAAATCTGCCTGAAAAGCCTTAAAACTATTAGTAGAACTTTTCAACCAATATTTAATTTGTATGTCTATACCTGCAAGCTGGAAAACATATACAGTATTGCCCGAAATAAACAGTACTGAAATTGTAATTGTTTTGTATATTTAAAAAATACATATTATTGACACTTTATTATATGTTCTAAATGTGCACCTCCTCGTTCGAGACAGACTTCATAACGATGTTCTAAGTTTCTGGTCATGTTATTGAATAAGGGTTGTCTCAGGGCTGCGAAGAAGACTCTAACGGCATCCTTTAATTCATCGATGGTTTGTGGTGCCCGTTTGAAAACGGCATTTTTAGCCATGCCCCAAATGTATGCGTCTGGAGGTGTGAGGTCTGGAGAATGTGAAGGATAAGGGAAGTCAGTAAATCGTGATATGAATTTGCTTGGAAAATGTTCTTGAAGAAATTGACGAATTGCGGCAGCAGTATGGCAAGTTGCTGAAAAAATTGGTTTCGAAATGCCAAGTTACGTGCACGACAGAATTGACGTAGATCAGGGATAAATCGTGTTAAAATTTGTCTGTACCTCTGTTGATTAAGTGTGACTTGCCTACCATTCTCTTCGATAAAGTACGAACCAATGATTCCGTGTCCGGAAACAGCACACCAGACACTCACTTTTTCACTAACTTGAACCTCATCGGGTCTGGCAAAGCCCAGAAATCGATTTGTGCGACGATTCACATAGCCCTGACAAGTGAAAATGTGCTTCGTCTGAAAACCAAACATTTTTCAAAAATTCAGGATTTTCATACTGTAACGCGAGAATTCTGGCGCAATATTCCACTCTACTGCGATAATCCCGAGGATGTAGTTGTTGATGTACCTGAATCACATACGAAAATGTACCCAGCTCCTTCAGGATTCTTTGAAAGGAAGTTCTTTTAAATCAAGTTGTAACGCTGTCCTTGCCTGGCTGACTTTCGGATTTTCTAAGATTTGCTCAAAAACACGTTCATGGTTATTGTTGTTGTTAACTGTCCTGGGACGCCCGAGTTTCCTTTTCGTTGGCACAATACACTACCTGTATTTCTAAACTTTTCAATAACCTTCAAAATTACAGCATTACTTGGAGAACGTTTATTAAACCTTTGTGTGAATTGATCAGACACGTATAGCAAACTTGCACCATTATGTCGGCCGATTCCGTATGAACGAAAATAATGCTCTACCAGAAACACTTTCTCCTCTGTACTTAACACCATTTTTAACAATTAGGCCCTACTAATTACTTGTTTGAGGTTTACTTGACAGGTCTATACTAGCTAACTTGAGTGTGACAGCGCACGCATAAAAACACCGCCAACTTAGTTTCAGTACTATTTATTTCGGGCAATATTGTACAATATTAACATTTCTGAAACCTGAGAAAAATCCTAACGAAGCCAAGGATTACGGACCAATAGTCACAATCCTGCATTACCAAGACCCTAGACACGATTATAAAAAACCGGATTGAATTATATATTGAATCAAGAGCACTCTTGGATGAACTAAACATGGGATTTAGAAGGGGCATGGGTGCCATAGACTGCATAACCTTTTTAACAGTATATATTTACAACAGGTTTGCAGATTTCAGTATTTCTAGATGTCAGTGCAGCATATGATAATGTCAATGCAACAATACTAACACATAAACTCCTTAAAAGTAATATACCCATTAACATAGTACGTTACATACATCAAGCCCTAACTGAAAGAATTGTATATCTGAAAGACCCAGTGACAGGAGCAGCACAAGGTCCACAAACGGCGAGAGAGGGCTTACCACAAGGATCATCTCTAAGTTCAATATTATTTAAAATCTACACAGACGACATAAGACGACATACGGCGAACCATACTCAAAAGCACTAATACAACTGTAATGCAATATGCAGATGATTTGGTCCTCATATGCACAGGCAAAGATTTAGCAGAAGCAGCCCAAAACATTAATAGCATGCTTGAACTGTTAGCAAAATGTCTTGATGAACTAACTAGATGTATAATGTTTTCCAAAGGACCAATATCCAAAAACTATCCAGACTTAGTGTACAGGACCAAAACAATTCAAAGAATACCAAAGTTAACTATTTGGGAGTTATTATTGACCAACATATGAAATGGAATGACCACATCACCCATCTAGTAACAAAAACACACGCTGGATTAAACATAATGAAATCCATAGCAAAGACTTGGTGGGGTGCAGATCCAGTATGCCTCCTCAATATTTATAGAGCTATAGTTAGAACATACTTGGACTATGGAACAATAGGTATGTTAATTTGCAGCAAATCGGCCTTGTAGAAATTACAAAAACAGCAATATATTGTGCTGCGACTTATCACAGGAACAATGAAATCTACCTCAACGAATATCCTCAACTCTAAATGTGGCGAAATGGAGTTGCACCATCGGTGGATCTTCCTTGCAACAAAATTAATATCAAAATGGTGTAGCTGGAACAAAGGACCATTCAAAAATGAACTTCTAGAATTATACAGACATCATAATACTGCTAAATACAGGATGCAAAGGAATAGATCCCCATTTATAGAAGCACTGGACATGACACTAGGAATGGTGAACAGCATTAAAGTAAACAATATAACTGTTTGTTATACAGCCAGCATAGAAACATTATACACAAACATAGACATATATGACAGTGAGCTACCAAAAAACGGTACCAACAATAATATGGAATACAACATCCTTGTAAACAAGAAATTTCATGAATACAACAAAATATACACTGATAGATCAGTCATCTCCATAAAAAATCATGTGGGTGTAGGTCTATATTCCGAGGAAATGAATACCAAATCGCCTTGGAACATACATGAACATATGCACTGCAGAGGTGCATGCTATCAAGTGGGCTGTTGAAACAATAAAAATATCACACACAACAGACAAAAAATATCTAATTATGTGATTCCATGAGTGCATTGGAAAGTATTACAAAAAATGGACTAGACAAACAATGGGACCATGCTGCCATAATAATAAAAGAAAACATCATTGCACTAAAGAAAAAAGGTGTTAAAATCATCTTAATGTGGATCCCAAGCCACACTTCAATTGCGGCCAATACAACAGCTGACTCCCTAGCAAAAAATTCTTATATAAACTCTTTCTCTGTGAATCCTAAAGTTGAACACAATGAATTAACACCACTGTGAAAAAAGCAAACTAGAAAAATGTGGATAGAGAAATGGAAAGCAATATCTAACCAAAAAGGATCCAAATATGCCGCTACAGTAAATGAACCCTTACAAACTCCATGGTTTAAAAACTTCAAAAATTTAACAAGAGGTGATATTACTACTATATGCGGATGAGGTCACAACATTGTTGTACACCAAACCACCTTGCAAGAATCTGCATTTTGACAGAGGATAAATGCCCCTGTGAAGTAGTAGGAGATTTAAACCATATATTATTTGCATGTTTGAATAACATAATTAATTGTAAGGCCTTATACGACCAACTTGTAAATATTTATAAAGGGCCTACAAACCTGCTTGTAGTAACAGCCGAACCGCATGCAACAGTAATTAAAATAGTCATGGTATTTTTAAGAGCAAATAATTTAAAAATCTAATCCTTTTTTTAAGCTCCTTATTTACCACCCTCAAGATCCCATACCACAACCGTATTAAAAACATTCCTACACCCAGGACATCAAGGAAATACAACTGGCGAAGAAAAGGGAGGGCATGAGACTAACTCAGACGCACCCGTTAAAGGTACATTCTCCCCGGATATACCACTGAAATTCATCGAAATCACGATGGCTGTTCATATAGCCTGCCCTAAGGTTATCTGTATAGATACAACATACGAGATACATTAGAGATGGTGTCTTGTCATACTACAAGACGTTTAAACCTCCCATCAATTATGAACAATATAAACATTTGTATAATAAAACAAAGCAACTAATTAGGAACTCAAAACTGTGTCACTATTACACTCTCTCTGCAAACATTAACACATGCAAAACATGGAATTATTAAAAAAATTCAGATACCGAAAAACTGCCATTTCAAACACACATAACATGGATCTAAGTATCTTAAATTAAACCTTTACTTCAGTTAAAATTTTTGATAATGTTGTCAAACAAAATACAATAGATATAATCTCTTTTACAATGCCTCATATGTCTCCACAGTTTTCATTTGCTTAGGTTTCTATTTATTATTCGTTAGTTGCATTAAACCCAAAGCTGTTGGGAATGATAAAATCGCGACTTCTATGTTTCGCAATATATATCCTTCTATTCTGGAAATGTATACATCAACAATCAATGTATTATTTAAATCTGGTTGTTTCCCAATGCCTTGAAAACATTCATTCGTTAACTTAATGCCTAAAACATTAAATCCACCATGTCCCTCTGAGTACCACCCAATAAGCATTCTTCTAACATCATCTAAACCAATAGAATATACAGCCCTTAATTAAATGACAGTTTTTACTTACAAACAATCTATTTGATTGTTTTCAATCAGGGTTTCGTGCAAATTATAGCACGTCAACAACTAACAATCCTTATTCTTTTATATTTTAATTCGCCCTTCAATAATGTTGATTTTGCTATTTTTTTAAATAAGTTCAAATATTTAAATAATTTTTCTGATGATGCCATTTTATGGTTAAAATCTTACTTAACTGGACGAACGCAGCATGTAGAGGATAATTTTGGATCCCTTTTTAATATATTAAACCTAGTAGCAGGCATTCCACAAGGAAGTATACTGGGTCCTCTTTTATTCAGTTTATATAGATCTTCTTGTTTTCAATTTTGTAAATATCGCCGTTACACAGATGATATACAACTATACACATCATTTCTGCTGGACCGATTTTGTTCAAGTCTTTAATAATGTCAAACAAAACCTAAGGATTAAAGATTGGAGTATGAGTAATCTTTTTACTATCAATCCCAGTAAATACCAGGCTATTCTTGTCAGCATTCAAAAAATGATAAACAAAAGAACTCTTAACTAATTTTCCTTCCTTAAGTTTTGGTAGTTCTACTATTATACTAAGTCAGCCAAAAACCGCGTCATTATATTATATTCAATCTTACCGTGGATAAACAGGTATCAAATATTTGTAGAAAAACAATTATTGCTCTTCATGTTCTTAAACGACTGTAACGATTTTCACCTATTAAACTAAAACAAACATTGGTTCTATCTTTGATTTTTCACATTTCGACTACTGTGACTCAATTTATATTAACCTATCGACCAATCTTCAGTTACAGTTACGAGCTCAAAATAGTTGTATCCGTTTTATCTTGGACTTAAAGTATTAGGATAGGGTATCTCGTGGTATGCAAAATTAGCTTGGCCTAAATTAGAAAAAAAAGACAATCTACACCCAACAATTCCTGTTTAATTGCTTTTTAATCAGTCATCATCTTATCTATACTGACTATATTCTCCTCTTTCTAACTGTAATTACAATACAAGGTGTAATGATCTATTATCTATTCCTACCCATTGTACTCAAACAGCACTCCTCCTTCCTGGTTACTAGCTCGATTATCTGGAATTCAATATTGTTAGATATTTGAAAATCATCATCTATTGCCAGATTCCGTAAGCTCTACCATGAATATCTATTACTTTATTAAAATTCAGCAAAAGAGCAATAACAATGCTTCTATATACTAAACTTGATGTGCAATATATGTTTGTGTGCGTGAGAGTAAGTGTGCATATGTCTCTGTATATGTGTGTGTATGTGTGTCAGTAAGTAATTAGGTTTAAGTTAAGCTAAATAAGCCAATTACGAATGTTTATTGTTTTTATTATTTTTTTATCTATATTTTTATTGTAATTTTTTGCGTTGATATTTTCAAAGGCGAGTTAGATGCAAGAAAGAACCATATGGCCCTAAACTCGCTTGCTTAATAATATCTGTACAACACACAAAATAGTAATAAAATCGTTACAGTACAATACAATACATAGAATACGACGTATACAAATGGTTTTTATTTGCGATGGGCACGGAAACAATTCTGTTATCACACTCTAGGTGAATAATATTTATGTAGTTTGCTAGAGTAACACAGTTTATATGTTCTGTAACTATATTTTGCTATCTTGTTGGACTTCCAAATCCTTAAATGGAAAATCATTCCATCCAAAGCTTCCCTGGTATACACGCAATTTGTTTGTCTTCGGTAAAAGACCTTCCCAGAATAACATCTACTGGTTGCGCTTCGTCTAGTACCAATATGCCTTAACTGCTTCTAAATAAACATCCTCAACTTCAACACTTGTTGTTATAAAAACTTCACACAAGACCGCCGGTTATTGATGGTTACTAAAAGCATATAATTGCTCTGTCGTTGGGTTCTCATCACCAACACCATAAGTTATTGATGCTTTTACTGTATATTCACCACTTCCTGTATATACTAATGTTTTTACTACCTCAGCATTACTTTTTGCAAAACGTAAAAATTTGTCTATCGCATTGTTCAGATCAATGATCACAAGTGGCTGGTTATTAGTCGTGTTAACAAATGGTGCCTCTCTTTTTGGGCAGTCTTTGTATTTATGATTCGGTTGCTTGTATTTGAAACAAATAAGTATGCCGCGAAATAGTGTGCATACGGCCGACATACGAGCTCGTCCCATACAATTAAAACATCTGGGTCCACTAGCCTTCCCTTACGATGTACTAATATTTTGACTTTGTATGCACCTTCTCAACTGAAATCTGCACTTTTATTTTGTATTCTGCTTGATAATGATTTTGCGCTTGATTAGGATGTGCATATTCACCTAGTCGATATAAGCATATTGTGGGTGCTCAGTTCACGATTTTGTATTTTTGTGGGGTCACCTTTTGTTTGTTTAATGCATAGTGTAATGCATAATGTATTTACATTGGCTGTACTAAATATATACAATAACAGGAAATTAAAATAACAGCTACATAAGATCCTACATGCATATGCAATATACAAATGTCCTTTAATTAATGCATGAGAATAGAGTTTTTATGTGAACAAATTTTGTTGACGCTAGAAATGCAAATATCCTTTAGTGTTAGAAAATTTATAGTGCGGATTTTAATGCATGTAATGTTTGTACACAAAAATAAAGAAAATTTGCACACTGGCTTCACTTTGAACTTTGATGCGTGTTGTTGTTAAGAAACACAGTTCAAAAAGAAACGTATGTTAAAAGGTATTAACATAGGAGTAAGTACTCATAGATACGTTGTCGCCTGGGATCTGCAGGTAACAGTTTTGTTGGATCGACATCGGTATACAGTGCTCTACATGACAAGTCGATCAACGCCGGTGCCAAGTACTGTGTAGGTTCCCTTATTGGTCATATGAGGCATGGAACGGCATACTGATGGCGGATTCTTAGTAAAAGGCGTCTGAACTGGTGCGGGGTGTGGTATTCACACGTCCAGGAAGCTAGGTCTGCCTCAGTGATAGTGGGCCGTAAAGACGGGGACCTCACGGACTACTCCGACATCAGGTCTCAGTGAACCGCATTCAGCGGTAGATGCTGATACCAAAATGTTTTACGAAGTAACTTCCTTTGGTGGAAGTCCAGACTCTGGTGGTAGGATTTGATACACCTTGCCGGAAGAACGTGGAGTATCCACGTTAGTGCATAATGCACAACTTTCTTGTTTAACCCCCAGGCTTTGGTGTACCGTGATAAAAGGTTGACCTCAAAAGGTCAGAAGCTATTGCTTGCTCCTGGCTATTGTCTGTCAATATATATCCAACAACAAATAAAAGCTCGCCTACTTGATCATTTAATTTGTATTGTAATAATCGGAATTCCCTGGCGAGTCTATTCGATTTTAAGGTGTGTTGATTAGCGAGTCTATTATTAAGGGGCGTTCACGTTTGAGTTTCTATGACGCCTATGAAGTTTGTTAGGTGCAACTTGGGTTGCATACCTTCAATATCAAACCATGTAATAGTTTGTTACGTTTATTTTTCTACCTAAATTAAATACCCCTTTTCCCCTGGTTGTCATTACCCACTCGAATAAATTCCGTTTCTATTCTTAAATTCTCCAACAATATCTTATCTATTTTACCTGTTCCTCTTAATCCCGCATTAACATAATTGTAGCTCAAATCCCTTTTGCTTTTAAAATGAAAATTTATTCGATAAATTAAATAGTCTATACCTTGTTTTAGGTATCTGGTAATTTGTTGAACCTTCCGACAATGTATAATTGCTTTCTCTGGTGTTTCCCATTTAAAGACTTGTCGAAATGATAGATCCTACTATTATTTGATAGCGTGTTTTCCAGTTTTGCTAATCGTGCTTCGATAACGCGAGGATTGTAGTTCAAACTCATTTTTGAATTTGATTCTGCAACTTGTGCGTTGAAATATTTTCTGCAATTATCGTCACAGTACTTCAAAAGCAATGCACGTTTTTTGTTCGACAAGTAGGAGGTATCTTGCGTGTATTGGTGAGTTTTCCCGTGCTTACCCATTCTAATCCGATTCTCTTTTTAGTTCTTAGCTGGAGGCCAAATTGGTTCTTTCTTTTTATGTAAACCCAACTGTTCTGTGCCACAGACCAACTGCCATTGCCTGTAGATTGCTAGTGCCGTTATGGTAACAGCGTAAATGGACCCCGACGACCGTGGCGATGCGGTGCTGATTCACTCCCGAGGGCGTGCAAGTGAAGTATCCAGATACATATAGGTATACAACTTGTTTTCTTTTGTGTATATCAATGGCATATTCCGTATCAGCGTTTGGTGTAGTTACGTGATAAGAAACGTGACACTGTAGAACCATTGCTTGTCACTGCGAATCGATATTATCGCTCTACAGGTGTGATGTACCATTGTTAAAAATGTTTGACAGACACACGCTTATTCTTTTCTACTGATTGGTTTATTTTACAAACGGTATTACGTAAAATTTAAAAAGAATGTTTGACAAAGGCTCTCACACTGTAACGGGTCAATTGCACCGTCACAAATTCTTTGGTTACTCAACCATATATGCATTACATTAAAAGAATATGTTAATTAGGCAACTTTAAACACACGAGGCTTTCCTATTATGTTAGACAAAGAGCAGGTTTTCTCTTTCATAATTACAACAAGTTGTAGTAGGGAGTTATAAGATGTGTTTTGGTATTCTGCGCCATAAGTTAGATACAGGTAGCCCCTCTTCTTCTTCTTCCCGTTTTAAACACCTTTAACGATGGGTCGAGCATCATTTTCTTTGTGGCGATGCCATTACCAGAACATCAAATATTTCTTATATTTGATAGTAAATTATATTCTGGGTAGTCAGATAGGGGTATGTGGAATTTTATTATTATTTATTTGTTTACCTGCATTTTATATTATAGCACTTATGGCAAGGTCAGCTAACGTGAGCATTTAATTTATTTACACGACAGACCGTTTTATTCGACCGCCTGTGTGATTTATCCAAGTCCGGCAACTGGAAAGTTGTTTCTAGTAATTTGGATCCGGATACTTGCCTTTGCAAGCAGCTTAGGGGTGATTTTCACTAAGGCAGATTGGTACAAAAAGAAAAGGAACTTCATTTCCATATGCCAACTATTCAAGTAGGCCGTTTAGAAACCTCGAATTGGCGTTTTATTTAATACATAATGTTCATTTATGTTTTATTTATTCCCATTTAAATTGTTGTTAATTTACAGTAATCTTTCCAAGGTGGTTGACTACAAGGGTCAAGGTTATCAGCAATAATTAATGTGTTCACGCAAGAACTAACAATAATCTGTCGTCAAGGTGGTTGACCTCCTGCTCTGGCTATCTATTAATAGTTCACCTGCCAACAGGTATTTATTTTTATGCATTCAATTTAAAACTGAACAGATGATTTACTCAACTAAACTAGAAGCCTTCAGCTTTATGAGTTTGATTTAATTTATTCCAATAATATCATTTTATTACTTTTTAATTTATAACTAACAAGTTATTGTTAGAAATGAGCTCATTTTATTTACTCCACTTTTGTTCATGTAAATGATTTTTTTACGATATCCTAAGAAGTGACTAAATATTTATTTACTAAATACAAATATTTGTTTGTACATAAATTATTTTCAACATGTAACGAGATAGCCGGATACACCGGCAAATTTTTTTTATAATGATCTAGTAAACATGATAGTTAATTTGAATTGTTTTTTTGACAACTTATGCTAAATTAGAAGTACTTCACTTTTCATTCGTAGCAAGGGTCTAAGTTGCAATTACAGGAATACATCAAAGAACCCACGAAATCCCTGCAGATAAGGTCTTATTACAGTAACTGGTATTGATGCTTTAAATAGCTGATATAATCGAAATTCAACGCGATTAATCAGTAGTTGCCTTTAGCAAACATTTTTTATTGTAAACAGTAACTGAAAATAAGCCGTTACAACACGTTAATTCTTTCCTACTGATTAGTTTATTTTTCAAAAAGTATTAGTTGCAATTTTAAACACGCTTGGCAAAAGCTCTCACATGTTCATTTACTACTGATTAATTTTATTTTGTGTAAAATACGAGATGTGCACTTCGTATCTAAAGTAATAAATTGTTCATATCACATAATTGTTCGCTTTGAAATAGTAACGCTTAATTTATTTCTTTTGCTTGTTTGTACAGAATCCTCTATTTATTTTTATTGTTAATAGATAATCGCGGGCGATGTGTTTTTTTTGGTATGTAGGCGAATCCCCCCACTCTCCGCGGTTGGTAGTTAGCCTGGTATTTACTTTTCTTCCGGCTACGTCTAGATACGTAGTATGTTCGTTTCTGTTCATGTGTTGCTTAACGAGTTGCTTGTCTCTGGTTACCTCATGTCAGAATTTCCTTCTTGCACATTTTATTTTTGCGATGGAAATAATTTTCTATTGGTTCATAATAACCTTGGACACGTTGAATCATGTTTCCACAAAGTCGTAGCACGAACTTTACTTTAAAAATCGAACCACAAGTGGCATGCTAACGTTATACCAGGTGCAGCCGAAACCAAATATATTCTTGCCATTTCCAGTTTTAAACTCTTCCGACCAATTATGTAAAAATGTAGAGCTATTTATTCAATCAAATCAGTCGATTGCTTCGTTACTGCATAAACTTGAAAAACTCACACTACTTTTTGAGATTTCCAGCATCAGGTAAAATTTTACTGGCAGTGTATTTAATTCAAATGTTTTTGGAGTACACACCATTTGTTGTTGCAATAATGCACATAAAAGCTCGTCGGTTCTCATCCTGGATTGTTCCATTCTTTCAAACATGGATATCATCGCCATTACTTTGTATGGTTGCGGTTGACCTTGCAAACGCTCGCGATTTGCCTAATGACCAGCAGTTCTACCAGATGTCATGTCAAACTCAACTAAAATGATTCCCCATTTTCTTTTAATAACTACCACATCGATGCTACTATTATCCCACTTCTGGCATGTTAGCTTCTTATATTGGGAGCCTTCAAAATAGTCACTACATGAGTATTTTTTAAAATTAATGTCAGCAAAAAGATAAACTTCGACAGGTTTTCTAGCAGTACTAACTTGTCTTCTTAAAAAACGTACTTGATATGCTATGCGAATACATGCTCGTACAATGCATTAACAAAACTAAATAAACAAAAGTGTATTTCATCAGACTATCATATTTTAGCTCATTTAAAGTTAAAGTTGCCTACAGAACAAGCCCAGTCAATAGTCTACAATGCATAGCAAATATACCACCTTAAGATATAAGAAGAAATAAATTGAACCTAAAATATATTGCAAAACTAGTATCAAACCAGAAAATAGAAGTAAACCACGTCATCTTCAAAACTAAACCATATAACACAAGATTAGATACCAGTACTCCAACAGCCGTACACATAAAAAACATAATGAAACAACTAAAACTATCCTTACCTGAAATCCTTCCACAATATTTACCTATATTCCCACTATGGACTAGAAAACATATAACGACAAATGTATCACTATCAAATTATTGAAAAAAACGTACATGCAAAGCTCAGTATCATAAACGATTTAAAGAACTAAAGGAACAATACAAGAGACATGAATATATCTAGACAGATGAGTCGAAAAACTACCAACAAGTAACTGCAACTGTACTCAGTCAAAATAAACAAATCCAAATAACACTACATCCATATAGCAGCAGTTATACAGCCGAAAAAGTAACAATTTTAACAGCCATCCAAGACATAACATCAAACCCAACATACACCAAATATGCAATATGCACAGACTCTTTAAGCACTATTAAATCACTCGAAGTGTTACGCAACAGATCCAACAACGAACAACATACATGATGCTATACACAAAACAACAGAAGAAACTGGAACTGAAATAATACTGATTTAGTCTCCAACCCACGTTGGAATCCAAGGAAATGAAGCAGTAGATTAAGTAGCTGAACAACAAATAAATAATACTAACATCCAACTCAAAACTCCAATAACAGACTCTCAAGTAAAATAGACAAAAAATGGGAAGAAACCTGGAAGAACGCCCAAAATAATAAGCTTAGACAAATAAAATCAAAAATCGAACCGTATGCACATCCCAAAATCAAGAACACAACAAATAATATTAACAAGAATAAGAATAGGACAAACTGCATATACACACAACTACTTGACGACAAAAGTAACTCGACCTATATGTGAACAATGTAAAACAAACCTAACAGTAGAGCATATCCTAACGAATTGTGAAAAATATCAACAAAACAGACTCAAATACAACATACAAGATGTACAAACTATCCTGAGAGACACATCCAATATTAAACCACTGCTGAACTATCTTAAAGACATAGAAATCCTACATCGTATATAAAACATACAAAGATAAATATATATTGTAGCATAGATTATAAATAATACTTCCAACCTCCGCTAATAACTGTAAAGGTGGAAGCAGATAAAAGTAAAATTAAAAAAAAAACAAAGTTATTCGATACCTATACCCTCTGAATATAAAATATATTAATAAAATAGAAAAATAAATAATTATAGTATGTGTACATAACTCGACTAAGTTCAAATAATTGTAAACAAAGTATGTTACCTCAATTTGTTGTACCAATCGTACTTCCTCAGGTCCAGAAATAAAATTTGTTACTTTGCAATGGTCAGGACTACCAAAGCGTCCGGTTCTACCAATTCTATGAAGATAGTCAGCAGCATATATAGGAAAATCATAATTGACAATATGCTTCACATGAGTCGTGTCCAAACCTCTAGATCCAATATCTGTTGAAATTAATATATCTACCATTCCAGTAACAAATTTATTCCATTCTTCTACTCTATCATTATATTTCATTTTTCCATTTATACGTGCATATTTTACACCACTGTTTCCAAAAAATATTCCAAGCCAATTACATGTATCACTACGGTTAGTAAATATTATTAAAGGACCTTTATTATTTTTTGCAATCTCTAAAATATGAGGTGGTTTTGCTGAGCGTAATAGTCGTAAAAATCGTTGTGAAATATTACTTGAAGGTTTATGTACCAATGGAGAAGTTACATGTATAAAATGAGATTCATATGGTTCGAGAATCTCTGGTACATTTCTGGGTATTGTAGCAGAAACTAAAGTTAAGTGAGACTGGGACACCCGCTTGATAAGCGTTGGAATACGATCTGTAAAACTGTCATCTAAAAGAGTATCTGCTTCATCTAAAACAGTTGAAACAACTTTGTTTAATCGAAATATTCCAACTGTACTTAATTTTCCAACTACACCAGGGGTACCAACAAGTACATCTATTTCTTTAAATTCTGGGTTCAACATAAAAAGTTTTACACGACCACCAACTATTACACTCACATTAAGATTGACAGCTTCAGCTAATGGTTTTATCACTGAGGAAACTTGGTAAGCTAATTCTCGACTTGGTGTCAAAATCAAAGCTCTAGGTGTATTCATTTCCATTACTTTATTGCCTATTAGACTTTGTACAATTGGTAATGTATAAGCTAATGTTTTACCAGAACCAGTTTCAGCAGTTAACACAGCATGTTTACCATGCAAAATTACATCAAATGATTGTTTCTGAAACGATGTAAGTTTAGTAATATTTTGTTGATGCAAAGCTGCTACCAAGTCTGAATGAATATCAATTTCATTCAATTCGGTATTTGGTAAATTTACATAAGTTTCTGGATTGGGATGTACTACAAAATAATCCCCTACTGATTTACTGTGATTCCACCCTTTTGAAATTAGAGGTACTTCTTCAAACTTCTTATACTCTTTACCAATATAATGATCATTTTCTGCTCTTCTGCCACTAATGATAGTCTCAGGTTTTGATTTTGTTTTAGCTACACTAGTTATAGTATTATTCGGAATGCGAAAACAATTAGTTTGATAGAATAATATATTACTACACCTATAGCATGCTTTATTAAAAGACATACTTAATAATTAACCACAAATAATTACAAGCCCGAGTTCAACAATTAAGGGGTTATGTACAATAAAGAAAAAAGGACATTATATATACAACACATTCTTTTACCTATTGGATATATTACATATTATATATTCATAAGCCTGTCTACGGTGTGAAAACATTTATCATTGATTTCATACGTACACCAATTGATATAATCCAATCATTTATATTATTACGCAATGTAGACCATTGAGCAAGACAGATCTTTATTGGGGGAATCTTTCTGTCTTGTTTACTCATGTGATAACAAAAAACATGCCAATGAAGGGGATAAATTTATAAAGAAAAGTATTTAGAAACCATATACAAACTTCTATGTTCGACTGCGTTGAAAAAATTGTTATTAATATTTAATTAAACTTAATAAACTCAAATAATATTTTAAAATACTTCAAAGAGTATTTAAGTGCAAATACAAGGTAAAGTTCTAATATGAAATAAAAAATTAGTTTAAGTTGAATAAAGCAAATAAGTGAGTTTGTCAAGTTTAACTAAAATAATTAAAATTTCTAGCTAAGAAAAAGTAGCTTATTTCGTTACAATAACTAAACAGTAGATAAGTGAAATTACGCCGCATATTCCGAATAAAACATAACCGGCTTTTTAAAATAAATTTAAATGTTGTAAAGAAGGTAATTATCGGAATTTACTCAGACGACAGACTCGAAAAAGAATATAAAAACTTTTATAGAAGCGACTAAAGGAACATTTATATACTCAAATATATAGACTGAAAAAATTAAAACACCACACATTTAAAAATTCTCAGTAAAGTTTTATGACAAGAGAAAATAACAAATTTTATTTGTATAGTTTGAAGAGTTAATTAATTTTTAAACGCACGGCTTAGAAACTGGGCATACAGGTGTAAATTAATTCCCAGAAGAGTTTATTATTGGATATCAACAAGCCACAGTTTTGAAATTCTCGCTTCTAGAACACATCTGGCAAACAGTTATAAGTAAAATTTGGAGCACAATTAATGGCCATTTGTGAACGCCAGATTCTTTCAAATATAAATAAAAGCAAAATTTGAGTTTTGCTTTCTCTTGATTTTTTTAGTCTTTAAACTTAGCTTTTGATGCAACTTTGACTACGTTGAGATTTTAAAACTCACAATTTATTTGTTTATTGAATTATTAACAGGCAGAGCTCTAAACAGTAGCTCCCATAAATAATACAAAGTTAACTTATAATGATTGTGCATAGATTAAACTAAGTTAGTAAATATAAATTAGTATAATGGTTGGTGTACAAACTGTTAATTTTACCATTATATTTATGCAGTTATAACCATGTGTGAGGTAACCAAAATCAGATGACACAATGTTTTCCTAACAATACCTTTTTGATGTGGTGTTTTTTGAGATAATGCTGTCATGAAATAAATCAATGTTTGATCATTGCATTATTGAGATCATTGTGTGATATATGCGATTTATGGGGGAGCTACGACTAAAATCAGTTTTGGACATTTTCGGTGAAGAGGTGGGGGATTGTACTCAACGTACGATTAAGGGTGTTTATGTTAATGAGTGTCATAGGGGAGAAGAATCAGTGATCGATTTTAAGATATTGATAAAGGTTATATTACCTGCAAGAGATCGCTTATCTTTTAAAGTTAGCATATTATAATATTTACAACTAAAGAGATATAAGTTAGAAGTAGATGGTACTTTATTCGTAATGTAAGTAATCATTCTTTATTAATTTTTTTATATTTTATTAGTAAAACAGTATAAGTTAGATTTCAAACCGAGTTTACGTAACATGTGCGTTATACAGTGTTAATATAGTGTATATATTGTTGAAAATCTTGTGGTTCTTATTATAAATGCCAATATCTTATTAGCTTTTTGCATATGTTATCCACGTGCGTAGAGAATAATATACTTGAGTTAAACGTGAGTCAAACTTGACTCCTAAATCACTAACTTCTGTTGTTGCAGCTAAAACATCATTGCTAACGTAATACAAAAAATCGGATTTATTGATGTTTTTTGTAAATAACATTTTATAACCGTAATAAGCAAGTCGCTGTAGGTCCAATTACAACTTTTGATAATCGTACTTACTAGTAATATCTTTAAAGACGTTTAGCTCATCAGCTAAGAGTAATATTTCACAAAAGTAGAAAAACAGATAAATATGGTTTATGTACATGATAAATAATAACCAGCCTACGTGGAAACCCTGCAGGAGACCGGATGTTACTGAGTAAAATTTGGAACGAAAACACAGACTCTCTGTGATTGATTTCTTGTATACAAAGTATACAAACAGACCTATATTTCAATAAAATGCTTTGAACCCGGGATTTGGCCAATTTTCAGAGTAAGATGGCATGATTTATTTTATCGTTCGCCTTGCTAAAATCCGTGTACATAGTATCAACCTGAGATCGCCTCTTCATGCACCCGAGTATATAGCTGGAATAGTATAATAGATTAGTTTCTACAGATCTCCTTTTAATAAGTCATTGTCGATTTGTATATAGTTAGCCTGGGTGAAATTGTACATGAATTTATAAGCAAATAGGTTTTTTACTATTACATATCACTTACATTTTAAGAGAAGAAAGATGTTTATCCTCTTGGCATAAGGACATTGAGCTTCTAAGTACGTTGATTCTAACATCTGTTTGTTGATACCAAATTAAGAATTTCCTAATTGTTATTAAAATGTGTATTATATTGTCGTAACCCACTGAAAATAGGGACATCTACTAAAGCTATGGATCGCTTCTTGGAATATTCCGTGCGTATTACAAATTATGAACTATTATTATTAGATACCCATGTGATCTCTGGCATGTTAAAATCGCTGCATACAAATACTTTTGTGTTTGTATCGGTTATAATGCCGCATAGCTTAAGTAAATAAATGTTTAGTAGGTTTTTAGTAGTACTATTTGTCGTGTGTTGAGGAAAATATATAATAAACAGCCGTTTTATGTTAATAAAATAAAAAGCAAATTAGAATTTCGATTTGTATGGATTTTATTTTATACAGAAAATAAATTTTAATTGCCTTGAATGGTTAAAAGAAGGAAGAAAGAAATTTACAAAATAAAATTAATTTGGAGACAGCTGGAATCCAGGTAACTGGCCGCATAATGATTATAGATAGGAGTCGGGTAATTCATTGATGACAGAGATTTTTATGTGTGGGATATTCAGCCTTCAATTTTAAGTTTTAATTAAATAGTTTTTCTGTAGTAGATAAGGTATTTTGTCAGGACAAGAATGAATTATTAATTGCCTTATTCCGACAATTGAACAAATACTTAATAAGGTGTGTATTTTAAAAGGTTAAGGTTCAACATCATAACATACATGTAGAACATAACGATATATAGTTGGGATCAGGAAAGAAGACCAACACGTAAGATTTTGTGTTCGTCTGCATTAGTATGATTATTGAAGTCAAATGACCTTCTACTTACATTTATTTAGAATTTTTACAGGAAAAAACAACATTGCCAATTCAATTTTATTTCTGACATTTCGATTATTGTAGAATTTAGTAATCATAACTAATCTGCTTTTATTTAATTAGTTACTTGTAAAATTATAGTATTCTTAATATACTCGTATAATATGCCTACTATTCAAGTTTTATTCTAAACATTTGTATTTATGAAACACCTTTTAACGAGAAAAACCGACCTTGCTTTATTTTTATGCAGTTCGGAGCAATTACGTATGTGCACTACTGAGGTAGAACGCAGTATTTACTTGCTATCTTTATTATACTATTACTGAAATTGATAATCCTTGAATGTATGTATATACGTGTATTCTAGATTCAAGTAATAGCTAAGTGATGAGCTTCTTTAATAGTAACGACTACACTTATGAAATCTCTGATTCAAGTTTATATTCACCAATTTGAAAAAAGCCGAAACGACGCGAATAAATAATAAACACACACACACACACCTATACACACACAGCTACATACACACACACACACACACCTACGCACACACACATACACACACACACATATATATATATATATATATATATATAATACAGTTAATAAGATGAAATAATAACTTAGATTTTTATGCAAAATCCAAATGATCATTTCAAATCGAGCTAGTAATTGAAAGAAGGAAAATATAAGGTCTTATACAGGATTTGAACCTCCATCTCAGTCTCGCCGGGACTGTGCGTTTACCAATTACGCCACCGAGACCAATGACTATAATTGGGAAATTTACAAATCTAAATAGTCAAGTTTTTTTAATTACGTCAGATTTAGATAGGAAGTAACGTTCAAAATTACGGCTAAAAGCCAACTATTAAATTCAACTACTAGCTCGATCTGAAATGATCATTTGGGCTATGCATAAAAGTAAGTTATTATTTCATCTTATTAATTGTAATACGTTAGTATTTGTCAACTTACCTTGTGTAAAAAACTACCTAATATATATATATATATATATATATATATATATATATATATATATATATATATATATATATTGCTATGCTACTACTGGAATTATCGAGCCCCTACGTGGGCTGTTATATTAATTATGCTATGTCCCTCTAAATTATTCGCGCTCCTTTATTTGGGCGACCATATTAATATTACTGTGTATAAACAAGATTGTAATTATCTCCGACGTTGGGCTGTCTTATTAATATTGCTATCAATTCCCTCCAGAAACTTAACTGGATTTTATCTTGAACCAACCTTGTCTACCAATAACAAAATTTGATACGTTACCGCCTTACTTGTTATAAATTTCCTATTCAACTCGTAGCTCCTCCTTGAACTATTTAAATTATCAAATTACTCTCCTTAACTTTATCTTATGACCTCGACTAGCATTTATTTGGAATTATTAAATTCAGGTAATTCGATTTTATTTAATGAAACCAATATTATGTACAGCTTTTGTAAGTTATTTGAAATATACTTTTCAATTAGTTAATGTTGTAAATTTCATTTATTAAACATCATATACTATTTACTCAAAACCCAAAGTCACCAAAAAACCTATTATCTTTATACAAAAAGAAGTGTGGAACGTTTTAAACCTCTTATCATATTACTCACTTTATACGTATGCAACTTCTTTTGTTGACTTTTTCACATTCACATTATATTAAGCAAATTCAATAAAAAATATAGAAAAATAAAATGTCTTATAACTAAAATCTGACCTAGTCTATTTTTCTTCGCATTGACGCATCCATTTGAATAAAAAAAAAATTATCTTCCCCCAATTCAGGATTAACACATGCCCATTCGAAATATTGTCTATCCACACGCTTGAACCATTACATTTAAATTATCGCCATTACCCTCTGGACTACTATCAACTTGTACTTATGCACCCCAATTTATTGTCGTTTCATTTCAAACTTATTACTTCTTATTCTCGTCAATTTTCCCAAATTTAGAATTGTATTATCATCATTTATTTTCCCTATTTGCAATTATTCTCCACGTACTCGAATATCGTAGTTTATTCTCTCCCCTTACTCAAAGTCTGTTCCCCGGACTTAGAAATTGTAGTTTGTTTTCCTCGGACTTAGAAATCGTAGTTTGTTTTCTCCCCTTACTCAAAAGCCTTATTATTAATATGTTTTAGTTTAAAATAAAATTCCACATAATCTACTTACGCTTAATCGGCAATTATAATTTTCATATTGGCACTTATTTTATCTTTCACTTTTAAAATTGTTACGTATCACGTTATTTCATAGTGGCGCACTTCGGCCTTTGTTGAGTTGCAAACTGACTTCGTTATCACTGTACCTGCTAATACATTGTTCAGTTCCCACTCCGTCAGTGGGTATGGTCTACAAACTCGTCGCTCATTCTTAACCAATCAAATAATTACATTCAAAGTAGTTTCTGATGTAATTTTCTATGCTTCCCAATAATTGTAACCTGCTTGCAGCTGTCTTCGTTATTAAGGCGTCGCCGTGGATCAATGTAGTAAGCGTAAGACTACGGATCCTAAGGTCCCGGGTTCAAATCCCGACACGGCCGACTGCTTGAAAAATGGCAGGTGCGCATTTTTTACAAAAATTACGCCCTCGTTCGGATGAGAGGTTAAATGGAGGTCCCGTGTGTGAGTGTTGTCACGCACGTTAAAGATCCCTACCTTGCCTGGAACGGCAAGGGTTCGGCAAAATTCTAAATTTCCAGGCAACAAAAAACTCGCCTCCTGGCCAATGTAGTACCTACAGGTGGAGCATTGGTAATGTAAATGAACTGTCTTCGTTATCAACATGCGGTGTTTTGATAAATCTAATTGCTTTTCCATAAACAACTGATGCAATTCGATTTTTAATTTTCATATCTACATGTTGTTTACGCAATTTTTAATCTACTTTCTTATCAAAAATGGTTAACTATTTTGTACGCATTTACCTATGCTACCTGAAGCTCTATTTCTATCTCCGTATTAATCTGATTGTTTGGAACTCTTTTGAATGCCTGTCTGATTGCACTTTATTATGTTTACATATAAAAATACGCGTGCTTCTACTGAAAAATACCATTCTTTGCTTTACCTAAATTAACTAAAACTTTATCTACAGGGTATTAAATATTTACTATTTACCTAATAAATGTTTTCCTGGTTTCTATGCTAACTATGCGTCTTCCTATGTTTATGCGTCGCTTAAAACTATTTATACTTTATATACAGGGTGTTGACTGCTTACTATTTACAAACTATTTCCATTTCTCAATTATTTACTAAATAAATGCAGTTTTCTGCTGCCTATGGTAATTTCTCATTTCTAAATGACCTTTACTATAAAGTACACCCTTAAACAGCCCCTTATTACAGCAATATATATATATATATATATATATATATATATATTTTACTGATCTAGTCTCTCTACCCCGCCTTTCTTTCTTTAATTTTTATTTATTTCTTTTTTATTTTACACTTCTTTGTCGCGCCTTTTATGTAATGTGCACACCTAATGCACGCCCCGTATTTGCAACGTTTGGTTGGTTCTTTAATTAAACTGTTTATTACAATGCCTCGACTATTTAAGCTCTTAATTCTCAGGGTGTTCACCTACTTATAGTGAGTTCCGTTATAAGTAGATGTGCAATGCCCAACCAAACTGCACACTCTTTTGTTTTAGTACTAAATTTTTAATCTACTTTTGTATATGCCAAATTTTTATTACGATCAACGTTGCCTTGTGCCAAATTAAATTACTACCACAAATTTATGACTTTTTTTTGACGTTTTAAGATATTTCAGCACTCACCTGGATTACACTTCGTTCTCGGCCTCTCTTACTGCTGGCTCAAGATCCTCGTAGCCGTATGCGTCTTTACACGGTTGTACTATCTGATAGAATTTTCGTATCGCCTCCAGGTAAATTTTAGATGCTCCCCAATATCTGAAATAAATAACCCTAATTTAGAATTTGGAATACCCGTTTATGTTACTTCCCCTGCGCTAATTCTTCTGTCCTAATTTCTGCTTTGAATCCTCCACTACCAATTGTTGCTCTCCTAATTTCGCTCCTTGTGTTCTATTTTAATCCGCCCGCCTTTTCGTATTCAATCCAAATCTAATCGCCGTCCTGTTTCAAATTACTCGATGCCCCGCTATAAATCTATATCCAAACCAATCTTCGTTCCTTTGTATACCCACTCGATTGTCCTGCTACCTATAAATATCTATCCAAATCGATCTTCGTTCCTTTAAATAACCACCATATGTCCTTCTGCCTTTAAATCGCTATCCAAATCAATCCCAAATCTATTTAAATATTCGTCGCTTCGCCGTCGCTTATATAACCACTCTATGTCCTTCCGCCTTTTAATCTCTATCCAAATCCAACTTCGTCCCTATGTATAACCACTCGATTTTCCTTCCGCCTTTCCCAATATCGTTCCAAATCTATTCAATTATTCGTCGCTTCGCCGTCGCACTATTACCAATCTTTACACTTTTTATTATCGTCGTCGTTGCTTATTTATCTTTCGCTGATGCTCTTTACCCTTCTTTATTCAATCAAAAACTATTCAAAATCAAACACTTTTATTAACTTTTAAAATCGTTACACAAATTAGCACAGTTCTATGAAAACACGTCTTTATACAAAAAAATTTCGAAATAATCTTCTTTAAATCGTACACAAATTAGCGCAGTTCAATAAAAACACGTCTTTTTACAAATAAATTTCGAAATAATCTCCCTTTGTTTTCTTTCCAAGGCGACCATTATAACATTTCTTGCCTACTAAATTATAAAATTACATAACTAAAATCGTCCAATAATATCCAAACACTACGTTTGTGTCGCACATACCATAATTTATGTCCTTTTACACTTTCATAATTCACATAAAATTCTAGTATTGGTCCTAAATATTTACAGTCCTTCAATCACATTTGACGTTGTTATAACTAATAATTTTGAGCTTACAAATTTTGTCCAAAAGTTGATTCTATTTAAAATAAAAAGCCAAAATAAATCACACTTGAACCTGGATGCATGGTTGATAGTGAACATCCATAGACGCATCCGGCTTTTGGACGGCAAATGTACTTTCAATGGCCTATAAATTCAAACTCGGTATAAACCCTTGAGTACTGTGCATCTTACTACGTCATTTAGTCATTTTAATTTACCTTTTGGCACTTATATTTCAACTACCATTTTGAATTGTACTTTAGCATATGTAAAATACGGCAAACATACATTTTTAAAATATGTGATCAAATATATGGATTATTTTGCTTGGCATACACTACCTTGTACTAAACAACCCTTAGAACCCTTGGTAGCTCCCTCAAACATTATACTGGCCCCACTGATTTTGAATAAAAGTGGAAATTTCGTCTGTTTTACTCTTTCCTGGTGTGCATAATTTCTAGTTTTATTTAAAATCAAACCCCCTCTTGCATTTCTACATCTTAATTATTCAACCCCTATTTTCCTTTCTCAACATGTCTGTCTAACTACGCTATATACTAACCTACACTATAAACTAAAACAAAACTAAACTTTCCGTCGCATGAACTATATAACAAACTATCCTACTAAACCCTCTTCCTGTACAACTTTATATGGGTATAGATTTTTCAAGTGAAAACGCCCACGATATTCCCCTGTCATAGTAGCTAATTCAAATGTATTTCCTTCAGCAAAAATACGTGTGATTTTATACGGCCCTTCGTAAGGAAATAACAACTTCGCGCAAATGTTCCTGTCGCGGTTCGAAACTCTTAACCTTTTTACTACCACCATATCTCCTATTTCAAAAGTCGTCCTTTTCTTGATCCTGCTACACCTTCGCTCGATGTCCCTACGCTGTATCCTTTCGATCCTACGCCTAACACTACCCAACAACTCTGTGATGTCCTGCACCTCAACTTCTTCCCTCCATGGCCTAGCTGGTATAATCTTCCTAATCAATGTTATCGGACACGTTTTCGTAACTGAACTCGGTACGCAATTCATAAAATTTTCAATCTGTGGCAGATATCTACTCCATCTATTATGGTGCTCTTGCGTCGCTAACCGTAGATATTTTATTACCTCTCGTACATATCGTTCGCATGGATTTGCTTTCGGATGCCGTATACTGCTAAATGACACCTTAATGTGCGCTCTATTTAACCCGTTTCTAAATCTTTGGTTGTTGAAATATGTCGCGTTGTCTACCAAAATCCTTTCTATTCTCCCGACCTGGCTTCCAAATTCTTTAATCGACTGTAAAGCATGCACCGTGTTACTTCGTCTTGCCGGAAATAATTTAACAAATTTTGATAAAACGTTTACCACCATTACTAATATGTGCCGATACCCCTGTTCACTCGTAATCAGGTTGCTCAAGTAATCAATAGCTATCAATTCTAATGTTCCGCTCACGCTCACATTCATCGGTACGTTCTGCAACACCACGTTCTTGTCTTTCCCTAAAATACAAATTTTACAACGATTAATCCTTTCTTTAACCACCGTGATATCGTTCCTTGCATAAAACGCCTCCCTGAATACCAAAAATGTTTTTCTTATGCCTATATGTCCAAATTTTAAATGAATTTCATCTATAATTTCCACAGCCGCGTCTCTGGATACCACTAACAGCTCTGCATCACCTATCCTTTTTACCACAAACTGTCCTACGATGGTAAATCCACGGTACTCCTCTACATTTTCGCTTGTTAATTTCTCGCGGATCGAGCTCACCTCACTGTGCCTCTGCGTCTCCATAAGCTTGGCGTTTGTCCACTGACCAACATCCCTGAACTCCTGCAAAGCAACTAAACAATCCTTCACGTCCTTATTATTCGCCTCTACCTGCGGTCTGCTTAGAAAATCCGCCGTCACATTCTCCTTTCCTGGTTTGTGCTTAATTTCAAAATCGTATTCCTGTAACACTAATGCCCATCTGTACAACCTACTGTTTAGAAACTCCTTTTTCTTCATAAATGTTACCACCGTGTTGTCGGATTCTATCAAAAATTTGTTACCTAGCAGATAAAAACGTAGCTTTTTCACTGCATATACTATCGCCAACATCTCCTTCTCTGCCGTCGCATATCTGGTTTCGCAGTCTTTTAATACCCTCGAAATAAATACAATTGGTACTTCAGCTCCGTCCTGGATCTGCACCAACTCAGCCCCTATCGCATATTTCGCCGCATCCGTTCTTAAAATAAATTCGTCTTTGAAATTTGGATATTTTAATGACAACTCTTTATAAAACGCACTTTTTAAATCCTGGAACGCCTTCTCCCGTTCAGCAGTCCATTTCAATCTTTCGTTTTTCTTCAATAAACTCACCAACGGCACACACAACTCAGAATATTTCGGTATAAACCGTTTATAATAATTTAGAACTCCTAAAAATCCTCGCAATCCTCTCACATTCTTTGGTTGAGCAATATTTTTCAACTCGTCCAACCTTTTATTACAAATTTTCATCCCATGTTCACTGATTTCAAACCTTAAATACGTAACTTTGCTCTTAAACAATTCGCATTTCTCCACGTTCAACTTTAAACCCCCTTCGTCCAGCCTTTGGATCACCTTTTCTAAATGCTCTATGTGGTCTTGTTCGTTCCTTGAAAAAATCAACAAATCATCCACATAGTGCGAACAGAAACATTCATACTCGTTAAACAGCTTCTGCATGGCCCTAACAAGTGCTGCTGAAGAACTACTTAACCCAAACAGAACTACAGAAAACATATAAATCTCCCCGTCAATGCTAAACCCCGTAAACTTCTTACTGTCTTCATGCAACGGAATCAACCAAAATGAATTTTTTAAATCTAATTTACTGAAAATCTTCATCTCATACACTTTATACAACAAATTATCCAACCCTTGTGGTTGTTCGTACTGCGGTTTCGTAATCGAATTCAACTTCCTCGCATCCAAACAAATCCTTATATCCCTTTTGTTGGGTTTAGGTACAATAACTACCGGGTTCACTTATGGAGTTTTCGCTGGTTCAATGATTCCTTCTTTTAACATTTTGTTAATCTCGGCTTTAACCCTATTTCTAATAGCAAACGGAATTGGATACACCTTTGTATTAAACCCGTTGTCTTCCGTGACTTCTAACTTATGCATATATCGCCTCGCAAATCTTGGCTCTTCATTAAACAACCCTATATATTTATTAAATAATTCCCCTAGCTTCGCCTTAATCTCGATACTCACTTTTCCTATCTGTTCATCATTAATTAATCTCGCAAACATATTACATAATCTCACTTCAACCTGTCTATAATCACTTGTCCTATCCATTCCTAATCCCGACTTATCTATATTATTTCCATTCCTATATTCCGAACTAACCGTAGGCACCACCCATAACTTATCTTTATCAAATATTCGAATCGACCTATCCTTACCATCTATATTCAATCCAAAATCCTCTATAAAATCCATTCCTAATATGAAATCTAGCTGCAACCCCTTTGTAATCAAAAACTCTGCATCTCCTGCCTTTTTATCCCCTACAAATATCGGTACACGGATGACCCTATAAATCGTCGTTAGCTTTTTGTTCATTGCCGACCATAAATTAACCCCATCAATTGTTTCTATTCTTCCTTTTAGAAAATCTGCATGTTTTATCACCACATTCTCATCTACCAGCGACAACTGCGAACCACTATCAACTAAAGCAACATATAAACAATCCCTTAAACTAATATTAATAAACAACAGGTTCTTTTTATTAAAAGTATAACTATTTAACAATAAATCTTTTAAACTATAACATACGTCTACATTTAGCCCTAGACATTCGTTCTTTCAAAAATTTGCGTTTTTTTTTGTCCTGACGGCGCCTCGTGTATCTGCACCACCTCAATCTGATCCGTGTCCTGAGTCCTTGCGCTGGTCGTCATGTGGTGGACGTTTGCGTCCCTGTCCGTCCGGCTGTATCCGTTCTGTGTTCCGCCTCCCGTAATCCGGCCGTCATCCGCGTTGTCGTCGTGCTGGTACCTGTTTTGTCCATGTACGTCGTTCACCCGGTGTTCCCTATTGTAGTATGGTCGTCTGTTTCCGTCGTGTCCCCAACGATTTCGGTGTCCGTGGTTGAAATAGTCCTGTCGGTAGTTAGGTCGCTGTTCGTGGTTGAAATTGTCCTGTCGGTAGTTGGGTCGATGTTCGTGGTACGCATGTCGTCGGTTGTCTTCCCTATAAACCCGGTTTTGCTCCCAATAATTTGTCCGCGTTTTTGCCTCTAGTGCCGTTGCTAAATCGAAATTTCACATGACGCCTAAAAATTCCCGCAGTGTCTTCACATTCTGTACCACGACCATCTTTGTTACTTCCGGTTCCATGTGGCCCGCAAGTAGTAACACTATGTCGTCCTCGCCCAATTTTGGTGTCAAGTGTTGTGCCTGGTTAAATTTGTCAATTGCGTATTCTTCGCGTGTTCCGTGTGTCCTACTGTAGTGTCCCGTGATTAAATTTGTCCGTATGTCCGTCTGGTGTGTGTTACTCCAGAACTGTTCCATAAATAGTCGTCGAAATTCCGCGTACGTGTTGTACTGTCTGCGTATGATGTTGTGCCACTTTTCTGCGCTCCCTGTCAACGTCGCCCCTACTATCTGTAATTTAGTCCTTTCGTTTTCAGTCTCCACGATTTCGTCCAGTCTGTCTAAAAATCCCATTGGTTGTTCCGTCCTCCGTCCTTCAAATTTAGGTAACGCGTCCCGGTTCAATTTAATGTGCTGTTCGTAGTCCAGTCCAACGCGCCTCCGTTCGAGGTCGTCCAATTTGTCCTGTATCCGTCTTACTTCATGTCCTACCCTGTTTTCTAATACCGTGACTTTGTCGTCAAGTTTTTCGTCCAGTTGTGTCTTAGTGTTCATATTTTCGTTCTGTATCGTCTCTAAAGTTTGTCCTAGATTTCTATAGTTGGTCATATGTCTTTTGTCACATGTTTGTATTTCTGAATTTAATGTCGAAAAACCACTGACCATCGTCTCCTCGACTGTCTCTACGCGTGTCTTGATTTCCGTTCGTAAGTCCGTCCTTGTCGCGTTCAAGTCTCCCTGAATCTGTACCCGTGTATTCTCCAGTTTGTCATCTACTCTGTCTACCTTTTCTTGTACCTCTGTCCTTATGTCGTCCTTTACAATTTGCATTTGCGTGAGTAGATAGTCCTGTGTATAATTCAATTTGGCCGTCAGTTCCGCGTGTGCCGTCCTAAACTGATTCCTCAGTTCGGTGTGTAAATCTACAATTTTGTTTGTTAACTCTGTCTTTAATTCTGTGTGTGAATCCTCAATTTTGTTCGTTAAGTTCGTTTGTAGTTCCGTGTGTGAAGTTTCAAAAACCGTCCGCGACTCTTTTTGTTCCGTACGTAAATCTGCCATTTGTTTTGTTAAGTCCGTGTGTGAAGTTTCAAATTTGTTCGTTAAATTTGTTTGCAAGCTCATCAGGAACCGCATTATGTCCTGGGTTCCGGCGGTTTCTGCTACCCTTACCTGCGGTGCCGTCGACTGGTCCGTGTCCATGTCTATCACCTCCGGGTCTGTCTGCCTCGCCTCCGTCTCCTGGATGTCTCCTCCTGCGTCTAGCTCTATGTCTTGTGTCCTAATTTCCTCGTTTTGTGTCATGATTTCTGCTTCAACTCCGTATATCCGTCCTGATCTCGTAATCCGTTTCATTTCCGCGTCCGTCATCTCTGCAGCCTATTTTGAACTCCTTTTCCTGAAAATCTTTAAACTACGGGCCCCACCTAATCTCGGGATCCCGTATCCTACTACTATTTCTGTCTAATTTCCACACGATCTAGCCTTTTTTTCAGACCCACGTTGGGTTTGCCACCTTTACTGATCTAGTCTCTCTACCCCGCCTTTCTTTCTTTAATTTTTATTTATTTCTTTTTTATTTTACACTTCTTTGTCGCGCCTTTTATGTAATGTGCACACCTAATGCACGCCCCGTACTTGCAACGTTTGGTTGGTTCTTTAATTAAACTGTTTATTACAATGCCTCGACTATTTAAGCTCTTAATTCTCAGGGTGTTCACCTACTTATAGTGAGTTCCGTTATAAGTAGATGTGCAATGCCCAACCAAACTGCACACTCTTTTGTTTTAGTACTAAATTTTTAATCTACTTTTGTATATGCCCAATTTTTATTACGATCAACGTTGCCTTGTGCCAAATTAAATTACTACCACAAATTTATGACTTTTTTTTGACGTTTTAAGATATTTCAGCACTCACCTGGATTACACTTCGTTCTCGGCCTCTCTTACTGCTGGCTCAAGATCCTCGTAGCCGTATGCGTCTTTACACGGTTGTACTATCTGATAGAATTTTCGTATCGCCTCCAGGTGTCGTTCTTAAATTTTAGATGCTCCCCAATATCTGAAATAAATAACCCTAATTTAGAATTTGGAATACCCGTTTATGTTACTTCCCCTGCGCTAATTCTTCTGTTCTAATTTCTGCTTTGAATCCTCCACTACCAATTGTTGCTCTCCTAATTTCGCTCCTTGTGTTCTATTTTAATCCGTCCGCCTTTTCGTATTCAATCCAAATCTAATCGCCGTCCTGTTTCAAATTACTCGATGCCCCGCTATAAATCTATATCCAACCCAATCTTCGTTCCTTTGTATACCCACTCGATTGTCCTGCTACCTATAAATATCTATCCAAATCGATCTTCGTTCCTTTAAATAACCACCCTATGTCCTTCTGCCTTTAAATCGCTATCCAAATCAATCCCAAATCTATTTAAATATTCGTCGCTTTGCCGTCGCTTATATAACCACTCTATGTCCTTCCGCCTTTTAATCTCTATCCAAATCCAACTTCGTCCCTATGTATAACCACTCGATTTTCCTTCCGCCTTTCCCAATATCGTTCCAAATCTATTCAATTATTCGTCGCTTCGCCGTCGCACTATTACCAATCTTTACACTTTTTATTATCGTCGTCGTTGCTTATTTATCTTTCGCTGATGCTCTTTACCCTTCTTTATTCAATCAAAAACTATTCAAAATCAAACACTTTTATTAACTTTTAAAATCGTTACACAAATTAGCACAGTTCTATGAAAACACGTCTTTATACAAAAAAATTTCGAAATAATCTCCTTTAAATCGTACACAAATTAGCGCAGTTCAATAAAAACACGTCTTTTTACAAATAAATTTCGAAATAATCTCCCTTTGTTTTCTTTCCATGGCGACCATTATAACATTTCTTGCCTACTAAATTATAAAATTACATAACTAAAATCGTCCAATAATATCCAAACACTACGTTTGTGTCGCACATACCATAATTTATGTCCTTTTACACTTTCATAATTCACATAAAATTCTAGTATTGGTCCTAAATATTTACAGTCCTTCAATCACATTTGACGTTGTTATAACTAATAATTTTGAGCTTACAAATTTTGTCCAAAAGTTGATTCTATTTAAAATAAAAAGCCAAAATAAATCACACTTGAACCTGGATGCATGGTTGATAGTGAACATCCATAGACGCATCCGGCTTTTGGACGGCAAATGTACTTTCAATGGCCTATAAATTCAAACTCGGTATAAACCCTTGAGTACTGTGCATCTTACTACGTCATTTAGTCATTTTAATTTACCTTTTGGCACTTATATTTCAACTACCATTTTGAATTGTACTTTAGCATATGTAAAATACGGCAAACATACATTTTTAAGTTATGTGATCAAATATTTTGCTTGGCATACACTACCTTGTACTAAACAACCCTTAGAACCCTTGGTAGCTCCCTCAAACATTATAATATATATATATATATATATATATATATATATATATATAACTGTGTTAATAGGGTCATTTAGGGATAGTTAGAACCAATAGTATAGCGCACTCCACATAAAATACATAAGGGCTCATAAAACAACACAGTTTTCTGAAGAAAACAAGAGATACGATGATTAGACTGGAAAGTAAATCACAACGTCCTGTATATACATAATAATCATATTTAATTCAGTTAATGAAAATCATTTTGAAGATTTATTTGAATAAAACAAATCCGCAAGTCGTTAAACAACATAATAGCAAAGCTGAAACGCGACACGCATGGATAACGTATCATTATTACGCCCAGAATCCCAATTAAAACAAGCAGGTTTAAAAATGCGTAAGATAGCAAACGCACATAATTTAAGGCATAAATTGTACTGAATCTACGTGACTGGAAAACTAAAATCGACACCTGATTTATTGGAAACAGACAAGGCATGGTAATTAAAATCACAGTTCACCAAATTTATTTGAACAAACAATGGTTTACTTATCTAGAAGTATGAAAATCCAAGCGAATCAATGCTATTAACTCGAAATTGTACGTGACAAGAGAAACGCGTTGATGATAATATACAATAATAATATCATGGGATATCCGAAAACCTGGTAAGAAAGTTTATACAAACAACGAACTTTGCGCTTGTCAATAGATAGACGGTGCATTTAAATATGATCAGATTTGTAAACAAATCAGTTCATCATGAAGTAAAGTATAGTTCACGTCTCTAAAAACAAAAATTTCCACGTAAAGTGAGTAATTGTGAAGTGTAAAATAATACCGCTGAATATGGAAAATTGATGGGTTTGTCATTTTATCCTTAAATAGAAAAAAGCGTAAATAACTAAAAGTTGTTTTAAAAAGGACTCTAAAGAATCACTGGAGACAAGTCTAAATGATTACGGGAGACAGCTCTCAACAATTGAGGAAGACAAATCTAAATAATTACTGGAATAAATGAGGAAATGCAACAAGCATTTACTTTAATGATTAATGGTTTAATGGAGTATGCTAGTGCGTTTAAGGCGATGCTATGAGGGATGCACAATACCGAAAACGGTTGGACCAGAGTCTGATTTAAGCTGAAAAACAACAGGTTAGCCAATCTTAATGTTTATGATTTTATTTGTGGATATTACATTGCACATTGCTAAACTGAATAACTTAAGATTTAACATTTAATTAAATACTACTAATTTAAATATCTTAAAAATTGCTTTCATGATTATTTATGTGAGGGGTCGGCAAGATTTAATTTTTGAGTATACGTTGTAGATTACGTAAATAGTAAAAGAGGTTAAATGAACGTTCATCAGGCTTCAGTTAATAATTAATAATAATGGTGATGTTGCTGACTTTTTTGATCATCCTTGGAAATGATAATTATTAAGTTTTCTTATTCAGTTATAGAAGAAAATTCTAGTTGAAGCATTTTTAACCATTTTCATACGTTGTAAATATTTTTGAAGACATAATGATTTGTGCTTAATGGTGTTTTGGTTTAAAGATTAAAACAGGAAGGAGAGGTAGATGGTAGGGTTAAATGCTTTGTTTGTTGTATTGTCGCAAGCTCCGTGCGTAATTCTAAAACTGAGCTAGCCGACGCAATTAATATAATATATTACAAATTTTTACCTTTTTAATTCACAAAAAGGGCGCATAAGGGTATTGCTTCAGTATCACAACAATATATATATATATATATATATATATATATATATATATATATATATATGAGTGAAATAAGAGCCACTTTGATAGATTAGAGCATAATAAAAGTTTGAACACTCCGTATGAATGTAATGGATGGATATTTTACGGGTATTATTCGTTTACTGTTAAAAAGAAAGAATGGTTAATTTCATTGTAAACTGAATTATTATTACTCTAAATCGCGTACATGCATAAAAACACGTAATTTTATTTAAGAGTTTATTATTCCAATAAATAAAATTAACGATTACACTGGTAAGCCGACATATCGAAGAAAATATTCTATTTATAAAAAGACATTTAGGATTTAGAAGTTGTTTATGTGACAGATAGTAGTTTTAGATGGTCGGATTTTACGTTGTTATACTCACCCGTGTACGTGTTCAGCGCCACTGCTACAGTTGGCAACACTGATACGATCCATGTTTCACAATATTGCACAATAATAATATAATTACGTGTCAAATTGTATCACATACCAAACACGTTTACAATGATACAATTTGCACTTTAAACTGAAAATAAAGCAAAGTATTCACTTAAAATGCGCCTTGCAGTTCAATCTCAGGGTATCTTCTCGTTGTTGTTTTAAGGTGTGGGTTGCGTCATGCCATTTGAATCCAAATTTGTCTTCCCTCTTTCGTCGTTCGTAGCGGTACGGTAGGATCAACCAGGTAAGGAACGATAAGGCAAGATAAAAGGAAACCTACATCCTAAAAAGAAGAAGACAAAAAACACGACACAGGCAAACGTCACCGTTCGACGTCTCGTGGCTAATAATCCTGCCCTGTCGTGTTGCAAACCGTGCACCTGCCCATTACTCCGCGCCTGCGCATTCTTTTGTGCAAACGCAACTGTCCGAAATGACGGAAATAAACAAGTCTATTTTAAAAATAATGGCGGGAATTCATTCACAAATTTAAAAGTGTATATCTCCAAATTTGAAATGTAACAACGTATGGTCAATAAAGTCGATTTTCGCTTTGTTGAGTGTGCTAAACCAACCAGGTACTTTGTAATAAACAGAAACCACTATTATTGAAGTCGGGCTACATGATTTTTAGTAGGACTAATACTCTTTTGGAATAGAAAGTTTCTTGAACGATTTTATGCTTTTCAATCGAAACGTTAAATTATAAATAAGAAGAGTGTAGTTTTACGGGTTTACTTTCTTGTTGTTGTGCTGATAAACAGAGTTTGAAAGTAATACAATGATTAATAAAACTTAGTCCATAGTTAAAGTATCGACGATTTCTATAAAGTGCTTTAAATTAGTCAATTTTTGCCAATTTTGAAAAATTGTAAGTAGGTCTACATTTTGTGAATTAGTTTAAGTAGTGGCGATTATTTACAGGGCTTCGGTTTGATTCTATTTGTTTTGATTCCATTTTATTCTTTGATTAGCTTTCTCGGCTTAGTGCTAGAGAGGGCCTTGTGTAATTTAATTTAAGTTAAACAATCACGCCGCAAAACAAGTTTGGTATTAGTTTATATGAGAAGACTTTTATTTATAGAGTATTAATATTTGCATTGTTTTGAGTTTAAAGTATTAGAGAGCCGGTGAACCTAGAGTTATTTCAAGGCGCCGGCGAATGAAGGTTAGAATAGCGTTTAAAGTTTGTGATTTATTCTAATGGGCTTTATGAAGATATTTAAATTTATAATTTGTATATTGATTTGGAATTTGATAATTTTTATTGTGAGAGGTAGTAACTTTTGTGTTTGATCAATTTAAACATGAATTTCAAAATTTTTATTTGCGAAATTTATTATTTGTTCACCAAAAGGTAATTTACACGTATTATGTAGATAAGAGAATTTTAAAAAGAGTAACAATGTTGTGTGAGTATATTTGGACGCTTAAGTGCAACGTAAAATTAATCCTGTTGGAACTTTGATCTTTTTTTTTTTTAATTTGTCTTATTACTGTACAACTTTCTATTTTTTGATATTTTATTATATTATTTGTCAATATTTGCACTTTAGAATCTTAGTAAAAGCTTAATATACTAATATATTAGAACTGGAGAGTCGTTTTAATGTTCAACTAACTGAGATAGTCAAGGAGGTGAATTCTTGAATTCAGGTTTAAAATTCTGCGTCTGTTGTGTTGAGAAGCGGCATTTTCTGAGATTTTGTCAGGAATTACAGTAGGTAAGCGAAGCAAGCTATATTACTTCACAGTATTTGGCGTCTAACGAATAGGGTTTCAAAAACACAGCAGATAAATTTGTTGCCCAATGTGGGGTTCGAACCTACTACTTTGCGGTTTAGACTCTCATGCTCTACCGACTGAGATAGTCAAGAAAACAGTTTGTTGAATTTAGGTTTGAGATTCTGAGTCTGTTGTGTTAAGAGTATCACCTGATATTTAGTCAGGAATTACAGTAGGTATGCGAAGCGAGCTATACAACTTCACAGCATTTGGCGTCCAACTAACGGGGTTTAAAACACAGCTATATATAAATTATAAATATATATATATATATATATATATATATATATATATATATATAAGTTGTTTTTTGGTATAAATGGATGTTACGTCTTTTATGAGAATGATGATTTTCTGAGAATTTTTGTGTTTCCTCTACTGATTGGTTTTTGCTGCCATAGACATGTCTGTATGTGATTTAGATTTTGGTTATTTAAGTTTGAAAATAGAACTCCCCAAAATTGATTAGCCTAACCTGTAATTTGCAATGTTATTTATTCTCAGGTGTGAGAAAATTTTTATTTGTAAATGCCTTTAACTTTTAAAAGGTGTAGATACTAGCTAGGATGTATCAAAATGCGTGTGGAGCCGCAGCTTCAGCTGGCGGTTGTGTTGAAACCGACAAAGATTGCCATAGTTTAATTTCAAAGGAACCTGCTATATCTGTAGAACACGATTATAGTGGGTTTGATATTGTTAAAGCAACACAGGTAAAAGATAATACTATTTTCATTAATTATTTTAAATATAATTTTTAGTATGGTGCATTTAGTAGAGTCAAAGAATTAGTGGATGCAGGATATAATGTTAATCAACGAGATAGTGAAACAGTTACACTATTACATTGGGCAGCTATAAATAATCGTAAAGACATTATACGTTTCTTCATTGACAAAGGCTCAGAAGTGGATGCTGTTGGTGGTGAATTGGATGCAACACCATTACATTGGGCTACAAGACAGGGTCATCTTGATGCAATCGTATTATTAATGAATGCAGGTGCTGATCCCACTCTTAGGGATGCTGAGGGTTGTTCATGTATTCATTTAGCAGCTCAGTTTGGCCATACTGCACTAGTTGCATACTTTGTTGCAAGAGGTGTTAGTCCTGATTTACAAGACAGAGGTGGTATGACACCTTTGATGTGGTCATGTTGGAAAGTGTGTAATCTAGACCCAACCAGACTATTATTAACGCTCGGAGCTTCCACGAAATTAGTAGATACTACACAAGGAAATACTGCCTTACATTGGGCAGTTTTAGCTCGAAATACCTCTGCGATATCAACATTAATATTACAGGTATGTATTAAAAAGTGTATTCAGTTCAAACTGTGGGTATATACTGGGTATTACACAGCATGCTTGTAATTTTTAAAATGGAATGACCCATGGGTTTTTGCATATTTGAATGTCTTGACTTCAAACAACATACGTAGTATCTAAAAGTTGTAGTTTTGATACTATTTGACATTTTGAAAAAATTGTTGTGGTGATCTAATATCTGAATCGGCACATAAAAGGATCTTAGTCCAAGGTAACCTAGGTTTGAGAAAAACAAGAATAATAATTTTAAGCAATCCAGGTAACAATTAAAATAACTTGGTAGTTTTGCAAGATAATACCTCCCTTGCTTTATAGTTTTACACGACTAATGTTTTTCACTGTAAGTAGCTTTTAAAAAAATGTTTTAATGTTAAGGGCCGAGGCCCTTCTAGCATATTTCGCTATTTTCAAAATAAAAACGCAAGCTTTAGAGATTGTTAAGAATATTGTATTATCAAAATTCACAGTTTTTAGGTACTTAATCAATAAAGAATAAAAATGATATAAAATTTAACTGTTCGAATGGACCTACACCTTGAAGTTCTGGATTACTAGAACAGGTGGAATAGCTACTGCGTTCCACTGGTCTAAAGAGCCAAACTACAGGTCCAACCAAAATAAGGGTCTTTAGTGAGGAACCAAGCTAAGACAGGTCCCCGAAAGAGGGTAGCAGCTTTTCGGTACTTAAAATGGTGGAGACTATAGGGGTTGGTATGGCATTCTCAGACACACTACTGCTATGTGAAATGCAACAGGAAACCACCACATTACCTCCCAAGTACAAAGCGTACATAAATTGTAAATAACATAACGACGTCCTGTGGGGTAAAAGATTCCGGAGTTATAATAGTCCCCCATTGGATCTCCGGGAGAGGACTACTTTGGAAATGTGATCAGAAAGTTTAAAGGGAGAGCGAGGAACATCTTGCGAGTCGGAACGTGGACCGTCAGAAGTATGGAGCAAGTAGGTAAGCTAGAGAACTTGAAAATTGAAATGGACAGGTTAGCACTGAACATAGTAGGGATCAGTGAAGTTCACTGGCCAGAGGTGGGGGATTTTTGGAGTGGAGACTTTAGGGTAATTCATACAGGATTAGAGAAGGGAAATGCAGTTATGTGAAAAAGAGTTAGGATAACGTGTAGAAAACTACTTACAAAGGAACGAAAGAGTACTCATGGTTAGATTAGAATCTAAACCGGTAAATACAGTAACAATACAAGTATACATGCCCACTTCTAGCTACAGTGAGGAAGAGGTAGAAACGATCTACAAAGATATCCAAGACATACTAAGGTACATAAAAGGACATGAAAATTTAATGATTACGGGAGATATTAATGCAGTGGTAGGTGAGGATAGGGAAGGAGCGGTAGTAGGTTTATTTGGTTTAGGCACAAGAAATGACAGGGAAATAGGCTGGTAAAATTTTGCGACTAGAACAATTTAACCATCATCATCATTAGGGTCTTCAGTGCTGGAACTGGTTAGACGTGTCTCCTCATTGTTTCCTATTCTGAACTAACCTACACATTTCCCTGAAATTTGCAGTCTATCTGCGTGCGATAGTCTGATCTAGGTCTATCAGTACTTCTTTTTTCCTATCTCTGCTTGTAATACATCCCGCAGTATTCCTCAAAATGTCTTAGAACGTATTCTGGTCTCCTATTGCTCCCATTTTTTTCCCACAGATATGTTTTTTCCTCTACTATTTCTATAACCTATTTGTTATTAAGTTTGTCTGTCTATGCTATCATCCTCGTACATCTGAAGCACAACATTCCAGTAGGTTTCTATCTCTTTTTGCCTGCTTTTCCTACTGCCCCTACTTCATAGACTGTGTGTAATATTCATTTAAGTTCTGTACTTTACCGTGCAAGTTGTTTTTAATTTTATGCCCGGGGATTTTATTATCATATCAAAAGTCTGCCAATTAAATAAACCACACGTCATGCATTTAGGCTCTCACAGACATTTTAAAGGATATAGTCATAACATCCTGTCATTTCAATATAATCAACGTATTATATTAACGCCTACTTTGTATAAAGCACTGTTGGTTTTATGTATAATCAAACAGATAACTTTTCGTGAGATTCAGTTTAGTCATCATTATACACCCTGTTAAATTACGTCGTTAATGGTTTACACTTGCACGTGCAGGGTCGAAGGTTAATTTATTATGGAAGTCCTCCTACTTTTGGATAAATGGAAGGGTTACGATGCTTCTTTAAAACGGATAATTCTTATGTAGGGAGTGCTTCAGATTAAGTCATTCAGGCGGGTTGCGTTTCTAAATAACTTTTGCGAAAAGATTTACGTGAGGTGCGTACAATTTCATCCAAGTTATTCTTGCGGTCAAGAATTTAAAATAGGCCGTACAGTTAGACAACTCTCGGTTATTGGTTAATTTTGAAATTGATACTTGTACAATTCCGCGCCGTAACGAGGCAGGAAGTTCAGTATTTTTTCTGGAAAGAAAGCCGCATCACATAAATCAAAAGGAGGATTTGGAAGGTCAACACGTCCGCATGGTCTCGATCTAGAATTACTCATAGCTCAGTACTTAATTGGAAATAGTTCACTGGAAGTACACGTGAGTGTAATTTCCATTCAAAAATACCCTTAGTGCATCAGCAGTGGAGATAAGAGGAGTGTCAGCTGGCCACTACACGAATACACCTCAGAAACCAGGTACCGAATTCACACTTTATTTTTGTTTTTGATTTTATGATTGAACTCTTTTGATTCAACTTAATCTACCCGTTTGGTGGGTTATCAGAGTAATAAACTTGGCTGTGTAGCCAATCTAATTTTAAGATATGAAATTACTTAGACGTCCTAAATAGTAAGAGAGCTTCTCATTTGACAGTTAGTTTCATATTTAAGAATTGTAGAATTTTCTCCACAAAATGATTATGTAATCGCGAACAAATTTTGGAAGTTCTTAATAGAAAGTGTTTATCAGCTTTAAAGAGTGTACTAATTTTTTTCTATATATATATAAATATATATATATATATATAGATATATATATATATATATATATATATATATATATATATATATATATATATCAAAAGCAAAAGGTAAAATCCAAACTACCGATGTAACAAAAGATTCAATCTGACCAGCATTTAATTTTTAACAGGCGATTGGCCACAGTTTGGTGTAGTGATCGAGCTGACGGAGGTATATAAATTATAGGTACAGTTAGGTTGCCTCAGCATTTTGTTTGGTTCTACATTTTATTTAGGTCAGCGAAGCGATTTTCCTAGTTTTTAGCTTCAGTTTCCAGGCCATAGAGAACTAGGTGGTGCCCAAAAATTCTCTCGACTACCATTTTCGTCCAGATTAGGTCGCAGCAGCCCTCGTCAAGCCGCTATTGGACCACGACGTCCCACTGTCTAGCCGGAAAATTTAAGCTTGTCGTACACTGCCAGCCTCCTGGCCCAAAGTGTACGTAACAAGTTTTGGCGCCCAACTCTTGGGTCCTTTTTCGTTGTTATTTGTCGTAGGGCTTCTGCATAAAAATTTTGATAAGGGTTTTTTTAATTTCTTGTTGGGGAAAAACACAATTTACATACATTTGACATACACATAGTATTTAAGCGAGTGAAAATTTAAAAAAAAAATAATTTTTTTTCAGATTTTTTTATTTATTTGGAAAATTTTTTTTAACATAAAAACACGAGTTTGACAATATTTTTTGGTTGTATTTTTAAGAATTTAAGAAGATTTTTTTAAGATATTTTCTTTCTGAGTGATTATTTTTGGAAAAAAATGGATTTTAAAATTACTGTAGAGAGACTTCTTAAAGATGAATTGATTTATGAATTACAAATTCGAAATATAAACACTGAAAGCTTAAATGTTGCGCAATTAAGAAAAGCTCTTAGAGCAATTATTTCTAAAAAAGTTGAAGATGATGTTGATTATTTAATTGAGTTCGATGACTATATTTTAGCTATTAGGCAGTTGTTTAAAATTATTGATGAAATTTTAGAAAATTTAAACGAAGATAATATTGATTTAAATAAACAGAAGATTGAAACAAAATTTGCTCATACTTTTAATAGGTTGAATAATTCATTACCGACTGATTCCAAAGAAGAAAAAATTAAAGATGAGTTGCAAATTAATTTTTTTAAATTAGTTGATTTATATAAAGAAATTGAAAAACAAATAAAACTTAAGAAAATTAATAAATTGGAAAAAGAGGAAAACTCTTTTGAAAACTCAAATAACTCAGAAATAGGGTCAGAAGAAAAATTTGATTTAGATGCTTCAACTAGGACAAAAATTGAACAAGAAAATTTTGAAAAACCAATTTTGGAAAAATTTTACCAATTGAAAATTTATCTCTGGGAAATAATTTTAATACTTTATCACATAATTCAAATTTTAATTCAATGATTTATAAAGTCACACCTGTGGCAAAATGGAATCTTAAATTTACCGGTAACACTTCAATAAATGCTTTTTTAGAAAGAGTAGAAGAATTGAAAACTGCACGAAATGTTAGTGATAATCAATTATTTAATGAAGCGATTGACATGTTTGATGGAAAACCCTTAATTTGGTATAGGGCCAATAAAGATTTTTTTACAACATGGGGTGAATTGAAAATAGCTTTGAAAAATGAATTTTTGCCCGTAGATTATGATGAAAAATTAATATTAGAAATTTCACAGAGAACGCAAGGCGATAATGAAACGATAGGGTTGTATGTCGCTGTGATGTTGAACATGTTCAAAAGGTTATCTGAACCGCTAACTATTGAAAAACAATTAAAAATTTTAAGGAAAAATATTTTGCCATTTTACCAGACACAATTGAGTTTGGTAGAAATAAAATCAATACCAGATTTGATCAGATTAGGGAAATGTTTAGAAGAAAGGAAAGTTTCAATTGAAAATTTTGTTTCTCCGTCTAGAAAACGTACCGATATCGAGACTGACTTAGCATATAACGACGTTTCGACGAATCAGAATAGACCATCGTCAGGTCATAAACTTTCGGTGGTTGAAACAAAAAGTAGTTTTCTAAGACCACAGCCAAAGTGCTGGAATTGTCATAAACCTGATCATTTTCAGAGTGCTTGCAAAGAACGTGGCGTACAAACTATTGTTATCGTTGTGGTGCTGACAACGTGACTTCAAATCGATGTCCTCGTTGTAAAAACCATTTAAACTAACTGCGGAGGTAGGTCAAGGTCGTGAAATGCCTCGTATTTTCCGTAATTCGACCAAACAATTTGAAAATATTATACTTGATAAGGAGGAAAGTTCAAAAAACATAAAACTATGTTAAGTTATGTTTTTGAAAACACTAAAGACGATGAAAGACCTTTTGTGACCGTTGACATTTTAGGTACAAATTTTTCTGCGTTGCTCGATTCTGGTGCTACAACCACCATTTTAGGAAAAAATGGTTGGGAAATATTTTCTCGACTAGGAATGAAATTAAATTCAAAAAATTCTCCAGATTGTTTAATTGCAAATGGGAAAAAATTGAGATCATTAGGCACAGTTACTTTACCAATTAGATTGAAGAATCGCGTGGTCGCTATTAACGTTTTAGTTGTTCCTGATGTCCCTCATTCACTAATTTTAGGAATTGATTTTTGGAAAGAGATTGGCATTATACCTGACATTTTTAAAGGGGAATTTACTTTCGCTAAGGTAGATTCTATCGAAATTAAAAAACCAATTTTGCATTCAACTTTTGATCTGACTGTTGATGAACGAAATTTATTAGATTCTGTTGTTCAAGATTATTTTAAGACACTACCAGAATTAGGACGAACTACATTAGTAGAACACAAAATTAAGGTCGCCAGTGACCCTATTAAGCAACGGTATTACAGAGTTTCTCCTGTAATGCAAAAACATATTGACGAAGAATTGGACAAGTTATTGAAACTAGGTGTTGTTCAGAAAAGTCAAAGTCCATGGAGTAATCCAATTTTATTGGTTAAGAAAAAAGATGATAAATATCGTTTTGTCGTTGATTTTAGAAAACTCAATAAGGTTACTGAACAGGACGCATATCCTTTGCCATATGTGTCTTCAATTTTGGATAAACTTAGAGACGCTAAATTTATTTCCACTTTAGATATTAAATCTGCATATTTTCAAATACCCTTAGAAAAACAATCTTGTCAGTACACAGCTTTTACTATTCCAAACCGTGGTTTGTTTGAATTTACCAGACTTCCCATGGGTTTACATAATTCACCTGCAACATGGCAACGACTTATTGATAGAATTTTAGGACCGAACTCGAACCTTACGTGTTTTCCTATTTGGATGATGTCATCATTGTTACCGATTCGTTCGAAAAACACATTGAAATTTTGGAAGAGGTTTTAAACGGTTATCTCAAGCCGGTTTGACTCTTAGCAAAGACAAATGTTTCTTTTGTAAAATGAGCTTAAGTATTTAGGCTATGTTGTTAACGAAAATGGTCTTTTGGTAGATCCTGAAAAGGTCCAGGCAATTTTAGATATTCCAACTCCAAAGACTGTTAAAGAAGTCAGAAGAATAATTGGTATGGCTTCTTGGTATAGACGATTTATAGATCAGTACAGTACGATTATTGCTCCTTTAACAGCATTGTTGAAGAAGAATAAAAAATTTGTGTGGGACAATTTATGCGAAACGGCTTTTGCTACAATTAAAGATTGTCTTGTATCCGCACCGATTTTAAGTTGTCCAAGATTTGATTTACCTTTCACAATTCAGACCGATGCCTCAGATTATGGTATCTCAGGTGTTTTGACTCAGAAAATCGATGGAGAAGAACATGTGATTTGTTATATTTCTCGATCCTTAACTCCCGGCGAACGAAAGTTTTCCGTCACCGAACGAGAATGTCTTGCAGTGCTTTTAGTATAGAAAAATTACGTCCTTATGTGGAGGGTGCACCTTTACTGTGATCACCGATCACCATTCACTAGTTTGGCTTAATACTTTAGAAAACCCATCTGGTCGTCTTTGTCGTTGGGCAATTAAATTGCAACAATTTGATTTTAACATAATCCATAGAAAAGGTTAAGACCACATTATTCCCGATGCCTTATCTAGAGCCGTTCCTGCTGTAGAAGCTTCAAAATTAATTTCTACTTCAGAATCCAATCAATCAGAGTCCTCATCACCAATATTGAACTCAAATACTATTTCTTTATGTGCCATTGACAAGGTCGATGAAAATTCTTCAGATACGGATGATAACGATCCTCCTATTGCAAGTCCAAAAGATAACTCACCTTACAAAAATGATCCTTGGTATTCTAGAATGTTAAATAATGTTCAAAGAAAACCTCAAAAATTTAATAGATGGAAAATGGAAGGTGGAAGATTACTTAAACATATTCCTGGAAAATTTCCGAATTTAACTGCAGACTATTCTTGGAAAGAAGTTGTTCCAAAAACTAACCGAAAAGAACTTTTACAAAAATATCACGATGAACCGACTTCAGGTCATTTTGGTATTAAGAAAACCTATGAAAGAATTGCTCATAAATATTTTTGGCCTCAAATGCGTTCCGATGTTTCACGGTATGTTAACCGATGCAAAACTTGTTTGGCTCATAAACCAGAACAGAAATTACCAATTGGAAAAATGTCTCGTCACCCAGTTGTGTCGAAACCTTGGCAAATGATTTCAATCGATTTGGTAGGCCCGTTGCCAAGATCAACAAAAGGTTACACTTATGTCTTATCAGTAGCCGATACTTTCACGAAATTTCCTTTATTTTTCCTCTTAGAAATGCTACAGCTTCGCTATAGCCCAAAAATTGAAGAGTCAATTATTTTATTATTTGGTGCTCCACAATATATCATAGTAGACAATGGTGTTCAATTTCGAAGCCATATTTTTAAAAACATGGTATCAAAATATAATTCAAAATTATTTTACTGCACATTATCACCCTCAAGCTTCACCAATTGAAAGAATTAACCAGTACTCAAAACTATGCTGGCTTCTTATGTTGTTGAAAATCACAGAACATGGGATAAATTTTACCCATGGTTGGTTGTGCTGTTCGCACTGCGGTACATGAGGTTATTGATATGACTCCATATTTTGCAAACTTTGGTAGAGAGATGGTTATTGATGGATCTTATTTTGGAAAAGCTGAAGATACTGAAAACTTAGAAAACTTAAATTTTGAAAACAGAAATAATTTAAAAGAAAGAGTACCAGAATTTAACAAAATTTATAAAGATATAGGTATGAAATTAGAACATGCTTATAACAAATCAAAACCAATTATGACTTACGTAGAAGGGATGTACAATTTCAAGTGGGAGACTCTGTTTGGCGTAGAAATTATGTGTTGTCTGATGCCGCTAAATATTTTAATGCTAAATTGGCGCCTAAATTTTTAGGCCCATTTTTTATTAAAAATAAAATTTCAAGTAATGTTTATGAGTTAACCGATGATACAGGAGTGAGCAAAGGACGTTGGCACGGTAAGGATTTGAAATATAATCCTACTGATTAGTCCTACTTCTCTTAGTTCACCTTTCCTTTTTTTTTAAATTTGTATGAAAATTTTACATCTCATCTACATTTTTACCGGACTAACGTAGTTTTAAGGCTTCTCTTTTGCAGTACTTTCTTATTTCGGTCAGGAGGTCCCGATCCTACAGTAGATTCAGTGGGCTTAGCAAAAATTTGTTTTACTTTCTTATTGTGGCTTCACCTTGGTTTTGCAAACTCTACTGAATGGGGACATTTTGGTGTCTTTGTGCTCGTGTATTGAATTGTACCAGTTTTAAGGTAGTTTAAGGTCACATACATACCCCGTACAAACACTTACACGCCACACACACACACACACATACATACCTACACACAAGCCACCAACAGGCATAACATTTACACTATACACATTGAAGGGGAGGGACTTTTTCGTCGATCAAATTTGGATTTTCAATTTCCATTTTTTTTTTGGTAACCATTGCAATTTTTTTTCTTCTTTCCTTTTTCACTCAAGATTTTAGAAAAATCTAATTAATTGAAGGGATGTAATATTCATTTAAGTTCTGTACTTTACCGTGCAAGTTGTTTTTAATTTTATGCCCGGGATTTTATTATCATATCAAAAGTCTGCCAATTAAATAAACCACACGTCATGCATTTAGGCTCTCACAGATATTTTAAAGGATATAGTCATAACATCCTGTCATTTCAATATAATCAACGTATTATATTAACGCCTACTTTGTATAAAGCACTGTTGGTTTTATGTATAATCAAACAGATAACTTTTCGTGAGATTCAGTTTAGTCATCATTATACACCCTGTTAAATTACGTCGTTAATGGTTTATACTTGCACGTGCAGGGTCGAAGGTTAATTTATTATGGAAGTCCTCCTACTTTTGGATAAATGGAAGGTTACGATGCTTCTTTAAAACGGATAATTCTTATGTAGGAGTGCTTCAGATTAAGTCATTCAGGCGGGTTTGCGTTTCTAAATAACTTTCGCGAAAAGATTTACGTGAGGTGCAAGTACAATTTCATCCAAGTTATTCTTGCGGTCAAGAATTTAAAATAGGCCGTACAGTTAGACAACTCTCGGTTATTGGTTAATTTTGAAATTGATACTTGTACAATTCCGGCGCCGTAACGAGGCAGGAAGTTCAGTATTTTTTTCTGGAAAGAAAGCCGCATCACATAAATCAAAAAGGAGGATTTGGAAGGTCAACACGTCCGCATGGTCTCGATCTAGAATTACTCATAGCTCAGTACTTAATTGGAAATAGTTCACTGGAAGTACACGTGAGTGTAATTTCCATTCAAAAATACCCTTAGTGCATCAGCAGTGGAGATAAGAGGAGTGTCAGCTGGCCACTACACGAATACACCTCAGAAACCAGGTACCGAATTCACACTTTATTTTTGTTTTTGATTTTATGATTGAACTCTTTTGATTCAACTTAATCTACCCGTTTGGTGGGTTATCAGAGTAATAAACTTGGCTGTGTAGCCAATCTAATTTTTAAGATATGAAATTACTTAGACGTCCTAAATAGTAAGAGAGCTTCTCATTTGACAGTTAGTTTCATATTTAAGAATTGTAGAATTTTCTCCACAAAAATGATTATGTAATCGCGAACAAATTTTGGAAGTTCTTAATAGAAAGTGTTTATCAGCTTTAAAGAGTGTACTAATTTTTTTCTATATATATATATAAATATATCAAAAGCAAAAGGTAAAATCCAAACTACCGATGTAACAAAAGGTTCAATCTGACCAGCATTTAATTTTTAACAGGCGATTGGCCACAGTTTGGTGTAGTGATCGAGCTGACGGGAGGTATATAAATTATAGGTACAGTTAGGTTGCCTCAGCATTTTTGTTTGGTTCTACATTTTATTTAGGTCAGCCGAAGCGATTTTCCTAGTTTTTAGCTTCAGTTTCCAGGCCATAGAGAACTAGGTGGTGCCCAAAAATTCTCTCGACTACCATTTTCGTCCAGATTAGGTCGCAGCAGCCCTCGTCAAGCCGCTATTGGACCACGACCTCCCACTGTCTAGCCGGAAAATTTCAGCTTGTCGTACACTGCAAGCCTCCTGGCCCAAACTGTACGTAACATGTGCTATGCTCCACACATATGCTCTCAACAATTTTCTTTTTGTTTCTATGTTTGTTGTCTTCGAACATAGCTTCTGTTTTCTTGTTAGAAGTAGTTTGGTCTCCTATTGTTTTACAATTATATACCCTATTTCCTCGATATTCAGTGGTTTATGAAGAGGGGCGGCTCCGTGGCGTAGTTGGTATGCGTATGACTACTACGTCCTAGGTCCCGGGTTTGAATCGCTACACGGTCCGCTTAAAAAATGTTAGGCAAGCATTTTTCACAAAAATATGTCATCGTTCGGATGAGAGGTAAGATAGAGGTCCCGTGTGTGTGTTGTCACGCACGTTTAAGATTCCCACCTTGCTTGGAACAGCAAGGGTTCGGCAAAATTCAAAATTTTCCAGGTTAAAAAAACTCGCTTACTGGCCAATGTAGTACCTTTAGGTGGAGCATTGGAAAATTACAAGTAGGGTGTATGAGGGGAGGGGGGCTGTGGCTGCTGAGTACCTTTCGCACTTGAACATTTTTCGAATTAATAGGTTTTCCAATATATCCTTTTGCACAATCAACATTAGTTGAAAATATTTCACAACCAACACATACGTGTTTATAATAATCCTCAGATTTAAGTGTACTTATTTTTTTGCCATTAGGTTTTTTGTCTTGAAATTGGTTGGACGCGTACCTTCACTTATTTATATTTTGAGCTAGCGTACACAGTTCCCTGATATTCGCACAACAGCCTATATATATCTCGGTTCCCCTTCTTTTGTTTTCTAATTATATGCCCTATTTCACCGAGAGTCAGGGGTATGGAGGGGGGGGCTCTGCAGCGTAGTTGGAATGCGTGTTACTACTACGCCCAAGGTCCCGGGTTCTAATCTCGACACGGTCTGCTTGAGAAATGTTAGGCGAAAGGTAAAATGGAGATCCCGTGTGTGAGTGTTGTCACGTACGTTAAAAATCCCTACCTTGCTTGGAACAGCAAGGGTTTGGCAAAAATTCAAAACTTAAAAACTCGCTTCTTGGCCAATGTAGTACCTTCGGGTGGAGCATTGGAAAATCACATGTAAGGTATGTGAAGGGGGGTTAATCAGCCTGTGGCTGCCAAGATCCTCTAACACTTAGACATTTTCTGAATTAATACTTTTCCAGTAAATTTTTTCGCACAATTAACATTATTTGAGAATATTGCACATCCAATACCTGTAGTTGCTTATAATAATCATCATGTTTAAGTAAAGTTTTTTTTTCGTCATTAGTTTTTCCATCTTAGGACTGGTTGGATGCGTACCGTCATTGATTTTTATTCTGAGCTAGCCTACACATTTTCCTGAAATTCCCACAGCCCACATCTTTCACTATCTATGTGCAATAGTCTAACCTAGGTCTACCTCTACTTCTCTTTTGTCCTATCTCTGCTTCTAATATATTCTGCACTATTCCCTCATGCCTTAGTATGTGGCCTATCATCCTATCTCTTCTATTTGTTACTGTTTTTTACATATTTCTTTCTTCCCATACCATTTCTAGTCTCTTTGTTCTTCACTTGTCTGTCCATATCTTTATTATACGTCTGTAGCACCATATTTCAAAGGCTACCTTTTTCTTGTCCGCTTATGCTAGTGTTCAGACTTCACAGCCGTACAGTGCTGTGCTCCACACATACGTTTTAAGCAAGCTTTTGTTTCTATGTTTGTTGTCTTTTAACACAGTAGTTGCCTTTTTTTGTTAAATGTAGCACGATCTTGTGCTAATCTTTGTTTTTTATATTTTGCACTTTTCCCATCTTGCATTATTTGGCTTCCTAGGTAGCAGAAATCCTTAACCTCTTCTAAGTTCTTGTTACCTATTTGTATTCTTGTTTTTGATTCATTTTCCGCTCTTTTGCATACTAGAACTTTAGTTTTATTTTTGTTAATTTTCATACCATATCTCTCTGTTAGAACTGTTTCCATTTCATTAAGACCAGCTTCTAACTCTTCCCTGCTAGATGCTAATACTGCTATATCATCTGCAAATCTAAGCATATCAATCTTTTGTTCCTGTATAGTAATTACAAATGTCTTCTTGCATTTGACAGTATTCATTGCCTCTTCATGTACAAGTTAAAAATTAATGGTAATAAGGCACTTCTCTGTCTCACCTCTTTCCTAATATTTACTTCACTACGTTTCTGCTCTGATTCTATTACTGCTTTTTCGTCTTTGTATAAGCTATGTACTATCGGTCTATCCCTAAAACTCATTCTAATCTTTTTGAGCATTTCAATTTAACGATCACAAACACATTATTTCAACATCATGCTAGAAGATGATACACGTGGAAGATGCCAGGAGATATAGGAAGATATTAAATAGATTACATTCTTGTTAGACAACGGTTTAGGAATCAAGTAAAAGACTGTAGAAGTTACCCAGAAGCAGATATAGACACTGACTTCAACATCGAAATTATGAAGGCTGCTCTTAAATTAAAAAATTTGAAAAAAGAAACGGCAAAGGCACTTTGACTTTGAGAAACTAAAAGATATAGATATCCACGAAAGATTTGAAAAAAAGGCAAATGAATTGCTGAGAGATATCGGGAAAATTTCTTATACTATGGAAGTAGAAACAGAGTGGAATAACATTAAATCCAGCTTAGACATGGTGGTCAGAGATATTCTGAGGTATACACAAAAAGAAAATAAGAAGGCATGGATAACAAAGGATATCCGGAATTTAATAGAAGAAAGACGTAAATACATAATAGATCAGATGGTACAGAAAAGCAGAGATTCAAAGCCACAAAATTGTAAATTATTTGCAAATGCAAGAAAGCTAAAGAACAATGGATTGATGAAAAGTGCAAAAATATAAGCAGGGATTGGAGTCGGTCACTATTTTATGTAAAAGTACATATTTCTAACAACAGTCGCTAAAGTACATAATATATCTTGAATATTTTTAGCCTTGTATTCTACTTTGTCTTTAATATTGCAGTGTTTTTCTGTATCAATGTTGAACCGAGAATGAGACAAAGATTGTATATAAGAGTTGAACAAAGAACAGAGTGAGATATATGATGATGAATGCGATAACGTTTGATGTTCACCAACTGAACAGGCTTCTCTTCTGTGGGTTTCAAACGTAAACAAAATTCAATCCAGGTATAATGCACAGGTCAGTGTAATGTTTTTTTAACACAGTTTACTGTTTAGTCAACAGTTTATATGTCAAACCTTTCTAACCTATGTACTGGTTAGCGAGTTTCATTTAATTTTGCTTCATGATTTTAATATAATATGATACAAAACCGGTAGCATTTTTGTGGTGGTGTTTATATAAAAATACGTATACGTACGTGCATAATTTCAACAATGGGTCCTTGTAAATTCAACGATGATTGGCTTACACAAAATGATTCAAATGGACAACTAATTTCATTGTGGGCTAAGAAGTTTGACGAAAACATATTTTGTAATGGTTGCGTAAAGAAAATTAATATTGTGCGTGGAATTGCAGCTATTTCTCAACATGCCTCAGGTGATAAGCATAAAATGCAATTTAAACTTAAATGTGGACCTAATCAATTGCATCTTGAAAGTAAGGTTAATGCGAAATTAACGGAAGGAAGTCTTAACTCAAATTCTGTTACTGGTATTATAACTGTGTGCAATTATAATTCAAGACAAGAAGCGATGAAGATCGAATTACTTTGGATAATACGCATTGTTAGTAATAATCAATCCTTAGAATCGTGCCAAGGTCTTAAAGAAGTTGTTCAAACAACATTTCCTCAGTGGGAATGGATAAAGAAATTCACCCTATCCCCTTTAAAAAGTCCTACTTAATTGCAGGTGCCTTGGGGCCCTATTTTAAAAGCAATTAATGGAGGCTGTTCAAGATACTTTAATTTTAAGAAAGTGACTTCAGTAAGATATCAATTAATTTTTTTAAATTTTAGGCCATTACTGCTTAATGTATGACGAAACAACTAATAAAGGGGGAAGTAAATAACTCCAGATTAAAATACGTTTTTTATGTGAATCTGAATCTATTGTAGTGGTTATAGTAGTAGTAGTATTTTTAATATGCATATATAAATACATTTCACATACTATAAAAATTTTGATTTTGGCACATTTATTACTAGATTGTTTGTTGTTATCTAACCACTTTTTCACTTTCACCAGTACTGTGTTCAGTTTCATTATAGCTACCTCAATGTCCGTTTCTTCAATTGTAATTAGTGTGTCATCTGCAAATAGTTTGACAAATGCTTCATTTCCAACTATTTTATTTATATTGTTCAAGTATAGAATAAACAGTAAAGGTACAAGTATGGTTCCCTGTGGAACACCATAATTGTTATTTTTAATTGATGAATATACATCTTCTATTTTTGTTATCTGATGTCTGTCACTAGGATAGCTGTTAAACCAACCCAATGTACATTGTGATAATTTAATTTCTTGTAACCTCTGCATAAGTATATTTCTGTCTATTGTTTCAAACGCACGTTTAAAGTCGACAAACACCGTCACTATTACATTAATTTTACTGTCTAACCATTTTTTCCAACGATTTAAAACTAACTGTAAAGCTGTTTCACACGAGTCATACTCACGGAAGCCTGACTGATTTGGACTCAATATGTTTTCGTTTTTTATATAGCCTAGTATTGAGTATAGATTACCTTTTCCAATAATTTTTCTAATAGTGGCATCATATTTATTGGTCTATAATCGTTTGCTTCAACACTATTCAGTAGTGTAGGGACAGGTATAACTACCGCCTTTTTAAGCTTTGTGGGGAATGTACTTGTGCTTATTGATTTATTTATAATTTCTGTTACTCTTTGTATAATAAAATTTCCTCCCAACTGAATTATATGACCATCTATTTCATCCATTGAGGATTTTCTTAAAAGTGGTATCATTATTTTCTTTAAGTCATCTACTCTAATAGGCTCTATCTTAAATAAGTTATTTTCATGCTCATTAATTGGTAGATCAACTTTACCATCTAATTTATTTTGAACCGGTTTCTCTATACTGTCAATATTGAAATTATTATATCCTTCAGCTATATCTAGTTTATTGATAATTGTTGATCCATTAATTTTCATCTTTGTTACTTTGTTGTTTTTCACTTTACCATTTATGGCTTCTTTTAAATTCTTCCACATTTCTTTTGCACTTGTACTTTGTTTAATTTTTTTTACATAGTATTTTTTCTTTTTTTCTTTAAGAACTTGATTTACTAAGTTTCTAGCTCTCCGAAACTTTTCCCAACTATTTTTATTTTGCATAATAATTGCATGCTGATATTCTTCATCCCTGTTCTTAGTTAATGTTTTTAGCTCTTGGTCATACCATTCATTCTTATTTATAATATCAACTTTTGTTTTTGGTGCCAGCTTATTAAGAACTTCCGTAATATTGTTATAAAGTTTTTCAACCAACATGTCAACTGTAACATCTATACTGTTACTATTATGCCATTCTTTATTAGTAAGTTGTTCTACAAAACTTTGTGCATTTATTTTGTTTAATCGTCTGACATTAATTGTTACGTACTCAAAGTCTTGTTTTGTATGGCTAATTTCTTTATAAATGTCCACAATTAAATGATCAGATATTGTTGATCTTTTGAGCACTTTAGTCACTATTTTATTATTGTTTGCAAAGACAAGATCAATTGTAGTTTTACTATATTCAGTAATTCTTGTATAATCTACAACAATTTGTGTAAGTCCTTTCATTAGCAAACTTGTTAATAGTTGGTTTGCATATGTAGTTTTGTTAGAGACATCTATGTTAAAATCTCCACATAGTAATATTTCAGTATGTTCTGGCAACGAGTCTAAAACATTTTGTAAGTTTTCAATAAACACAGGTTTACTATGTGCAGGTGATCTATAGATACACAATATACAAAGATTCCCTACCTGTAAACCAAGTGGCATTATTATCCATCTTATTAATTATTATCTCATAATTTATCATGTTGTGAATATATATAATTACTCCTCCTGTATGCCTGCTGTAGGAGTTATTTCTTAAATGATTGTAGTTACCAATAAACACTTCACTATCCATTATCTTATCAGTTATTCTGGTTTCTGTTAGGCAAATAATTAAAGGTCTCTTTATTTCAATAAAATGGCATAATTTAGCTTTATTTGCAATTAGACTTTGGATGTTTAATAGCAGTATGAAACCATTTAATTGCTATGAAGAGACAGACAGTACATCATAATTTATTTTCTTTCGTACATGATTAATAATAGAGGTATAAATGGGACAATTTTTATCAAATGCTTCATGTTGTATATCCAAATTTAAATTTAGACTATTATTCTTCCTTATACAGTTAATACATTTAACTTCTTTTTCATTACATTTTCTGGTATCATGGTAATCAGCACACTTACCACAAAAAGTTTTTTCAAATTCACATTTAGCCGCCACATGTCCATAATTATAGCATTTGAAACATTGTGTTAACCCCACATATTCATATATTTTACACCTAGTAAAACCTACATATAAAAATTCCTTATTTATTAGTTTTTCATAATTCCAAGGGTCAACTTCAATAATGGGTATGACTCTTTATTACGTTGAATTACTTTTAGTAGCTTAACGCAAAAGTTCTTAACTGTTTCACCAATTTCATTTTGCTCTCTCATAGATCTAATAACATCACTTTCCTCTATATCACACCTTATATTTTTGACAATTATTTGCGGGTTGCGTTTAAGTGGTTTAATAATCTCATGTTGATTACCTAGTTTAGCATTGACAGTATCCTGATATATCCTTAAGTTGGTTCTTATTTACACACTCCACTATTAAGTGTCCATTTTTTTTACATTTTTTACACGAGCATCATTAAATACTTTACAATCTATTTTTTGAACTATATTTTTGCAAACTTCAGCATGTATTTCATTATTAATTGGCTTGATTATTAAAACCTGATGTTGTTTTACAACTGTACTAAACAATTTATCTTTCTTGTTACTACCTGGATGAGCCTCATTATCTCCTACTTCAGATGTTACATTTGATTGTGGCCTAATTGCATCTGTAACATTCTTGTTTACATCCATTGAACTTAAGGCCAACTGCTTACTAACATCCTTCAATTTATTCTCAATCAGATTTTTATTTTCTAATATTAAAGCATTTTTATCTTCTAATTCATTAATTAACCTCTTTAATAGCTGAATTTCCATATCATTTTTAACTTGATCATTACAACAGTGCTGTGGTTTATTAACACTATTAAGGTTATGTTGTTGACAACAATTAATTCTAGTTTGATCAATAATTACTGCATTAATTCTCCCAACACAACTTTTGTGATATACATTCCCACAGTATATACATATTACAGTTGAAATTTTCTTTGTTTTACAGCACTTGTATACTTTATTTTCACTTTTAAACTCTGCATCAGCATCTTCATTTTCACTTGCCGCCATCTTCACAAACAGTTTTTATTGATTATGCTACAGCACAAGACTTAATAAAATTAATTTTGTAATGGATAGTGCTTCCTTGTCTAGGAATAAAATCATAATGTTAGGGTGTGACAGTCCCAATGTCAATAAAAAAGTTTTGCGCTTAATGAAGGAAGAACTGTCATCTCTTCGACAGAGTTCCTTATTCGACGTTGGTACATGCAGCATACATACACTTCATAATGCTTTTTTAAAAGGCTTGGAAAAAATTGGTGGTTCACTTGCAGACTTAGCAGTGTATATTAAATATTTTTTTAAAGACAATACTTCTCGTTAGAGTGATTACGAACTACTACAAATTAAATTAGAAATTCCACTCCATCACTTTATTAAACATGTGCCTTTACGATAGTTAACTTTATACGAAGCTGCTTCTAGATTAATAGAGCAGTGGGCAGCAATTGTGGAGTATTTTTAAAAATATGTGCCCACTAAGCGACAGGACATTGAAAAAAGCAATACATACAAAAATATCATGCAAATTCTCAAGAAACCAACACTTAAATTGGAAATTTTATTTTTGATTTCGTGTGCGGGGGCTTTTATTAAATTTACTGGAACTTTTCAGCGTGATGAACCATTGGTTCATATTTTGTATCGTGAAGTAAAATTATTATTACACACTTTAATTCTTAGATTTTGCAAACGTTAAGTTTTAAACTGATTAAGGATAAAAGTACAACAGAAGCATTTTCTATAAATAATCTATTACCTCTGGGCGATATGGACTTAGGTGCTAAAATCATACACGAAATTAATATCTTGAAAATACTTCGTCCAGAAGTATTAATATTTAAAAATAATGTTGGAAAACATTACCAGGCAGCTTGTATTCCTATAATTAAAAAGATGTCTGTAATTAACGCAACTTGCCTTAATCTTAAATACCTAAGGTGTATAGATCCTGCGTGAATTCAACGTGAGAAAAGTATAGATGAAAAACTACCTATAGACTCACCTGTAAATGTAATTCAAGACGAGTAGAGATTACTTCAACTTGAAAAATTATCATGCCTGAAAGACGATCAAAGAATTGATGAATATTGGAGCAGCATCTTTAAAATAAAACGGGCAAATGGTGAACTGAAATATCCATCACTAGCTATTATAATAAAAGCTACTTTGTGTATATCTCACGGTAATGCCTCCGTTGAGCGTGGATTTTCTTTATCTGGCCATATTGTTACAAAAGAAAGAGCTGAAATGGGTGAAAGAATGCTGGATTCGATATTAACCATTTGTGATACTGTGAGTAACAAGTATGGCAGCAAAGTGGAGCTGGTTCCCATTACTAAAGATTTATTAATACTAGCTAAAGGCGCACATAGTTCTTACAAAAACTACATAGAAAACTAAACGCAGAAAAGCAAAGAAGAAGAACTAATGAAAGAAAAGTTCAATCGAGAGCAACGCGAATCTGAGAGGAAAAAAGTTCTGAGCCCGAGACCGGTTTAGGGAAACTGGAAAAACAAGAATTTTGTAAAAAGGAAGCAGCGGATAAACTTTTTAAAGAAGGAGCTGAAAAATTGACTAGAGCATTAAAAATCAATGATCTTGTGGGAGCAAATGTAGACCAAGGTATACTAAGCACAACACAGTCCATGAGAGATGAAGAAGCATTTTATAAAACACAAGTAATGCAACTTCAAAACAGTAGTAATAAACGTAAATCGGACTTGATTTCAAAATTTTTTTCAAAAAAATTTAGATATTTAACATCATGTATTTTTTAGGTTTGCAAAAGAGCATTTGTACATCATAATAAGAATATAAACACACATTTATAATATAGTGATATTTTACAATTGCACTGTTTTGTCACATATGTCTCTAAAATGGTACATATTTTTGAAATTTCTTTACATATTTTACATATTTTGAATTACTAGAGGTGCTCCAGTCCCTGTATAAGGAATGCGGGAGGAAACGTCATTATAGAAAATGTAGAGTAGAGTAGAATATATAGGAAATTTATAGCATGGACAGACAAAGTTAATACAAAGAGGTTATAGGGAATAGTAGGGGAATAAAGATATATGTGAAAAACAAAACATAGGAGAAATAGAAGGGTAGGGTACGTTCTAAGGCATTTTTGGAGAATAGTGTGGGATATATTTCAAGCAGAGATAGGAAAAAGGAGGTCAAGGTACATCCACATCAGACTATTGCACGCAGATAGTGAAAGATGCAGACTGGAAATTTCAGAGAAATGTGTAGGTTAACTCAGAATAGGAAACAATAAAGGTACGCGTCCAACCATTTCCAGGACTGAAGACCTGATGATGATGATGATGATGAAAATTTAACTTATAAAGTGCCATAAAACATAATTTCAGATATCATATTTGCCCCCTCGTTGTGATTTTCAGTTGTAGGCCGGTTTAAAATATCTTCATAGAAAGTCCAAAATTCCTGAGGAATTAATTTTCTAATATCATTTATCTTCGCCAGTTTTATGGAGTCCTTGTTGAAAGCATAAGCAAGTGTAGCAGGGAGCTTGACGTCTCGACCTGTGGGTTGTTTTGGGCGAAATATGTGTGTGATTATTGAGTTATTAAAGTTTCTTACCATTACTTGGAGATGAAGGTTGGAGTTATAAGAAAAGTGCATACATGTACGGGATCATAAGATGTACATTTTAGTCTCTAGGGACAGCTCTATGTTTAAGTTCTTCAGAGGTACATTGTTTTTTGTAATAAAATGGCCACAAAATCTTGTACTTTACAATTCCCTGACATTGTACTTCTTCGACCATGAATTTGTTAATATTACTTGATTGTATATTAATAGCAGTCAGTTCACGAAGGTTGTAGATTTTCTCATTTTTTCTCAACCCTTTTTTGATAACTCCAAAGTGTCTGTTACAGGGAAGAAAGAAGCATCCTCGAACAGGTAAAAATTATTTAATTTTTGCAAAGTGGTTAGTCTCATTTGATTCTAAAAGCAAGACAAAGAATTGTGTTTATTCTGTTCTGCACAGTTATCAGAGTAGATATGCAGCTCTGTATACTGTGAGGGAACATTTTGCAAATAGTCCATAATGAATGATCACACCTCATTTGGACCCTTCGTTGCTGTACCTTCGTGATACAGATATATGGTTGCCGGATTTTTTTATGTCAGGTATAACACTGAATATTGGTGAAATAGGGTATATATTTACAAAACACAAGAGGAACCGAACTTTATCCAACAAGAAAGAGCAGTGGCTATGTTCGAAGACAACAAACGTAGGAACAAGAACAAAAGTGTTGGAAGTATATGCGTGGGAACAGCACTGCATGCCCATGAAATAGGAACGGTGGGAGAAGCAGACAGGAAAAGGAAGAATCCTTATGTTATGCTTCAGATGTACAGCATACACAAATAAAGTTAATAACAAAGAGGTTATAGAAATAGTAGGGGAATAAAGATATCTTCTGTGAGAAACAAAAAAAAAAAGATAGGAGACAAGAAGGACAGAATATGTTCTAAGGCATTTTTTGGGGAATAGTGTGGGCTATATTACAATCAGATGCAGGAAAAAGGAGAGGTAGATGTATACCTAAATCGGATTATTACACTCAGATAGTGAAAGATGAAAACTATTGTAATTTCAGGGAAATATGTAAGTAAGCTCAGAATGGGAAACAATAGAGGTATGCATTTAACCAGTTCCAGGACTGAAGACTTAATGATGATGACAAAATACGCTGATTGTCAGCTGAACTGCTGTTCGAGGAAGTTGAACATTTTGCATAAAGTCGAAGCAAATAGTTAGGACACGTGGTTCTCTTTATTATTAACTTCTTGGAACTGGTTAGACACATACCTCTGTCGTTTCCTATTCTAAGCTAACCTACACATTTCCCTGAAATTCCCACAGCTTTCATCTTTCATTATCTGTGTGCAATAGTCTAATCTAGATCTACCTCTGTCTTTCTTTTTCTTCTTTCTCTGCTTCTAATACATTCCACACTATTTCCTCATGCCTTAGAATGTGTCCTATCATCATATCTCTTCTAATGACTATTTTTTACGTTCTATATGATTTCGTAAAAGTTGTATCGTATTTGGAGTGTGAGCCTTTTTAACATGTCTACCACATATATCGACAGCATTTCTATATACAACTTTAAGGGCTCTTACCAACTTTATTCTCTTAAGAGAGACGGTATGATGAGCAAGAAATACTTTTAGACACACCTTCTTTCTTTGTAATTCTATCAGTACATGATACCTAAAAGAGTTTGAGTTTTCAGGAACCTTTTCCTTTTTAAGCGTGTTACCTGCTGCCTTCCTGCATGTAAATATGTTCGCTCGTACTTAATTAAAATTTCATATTGCTTACTTAATTCACACTCATTTGCATGTGTATAAACGATTTCTTATCCATCACATTGTAGGATTTTTATTAAAATATTTAGATATAAAGTTAAAAATGGCAAATCTATTCTATTTAAATATAGTATTAAAAGCTGGTATTTTTATTATTAGCCACATGTGCTTTTTTAAAGATTATAATAAGTTTATGAAAGTGGTATTTAATTAACAGAACATTTGTTTTCAGAGATATTACAATGTGGTGTGCGTGTTTCTGCAAGGTTTATTTTTGTTTTGCTTATCTTTACACGGCATTATTAATTGATATGTTAAATTTCTACAATTTTATGCGATAGTCAGGTAACTTTCTTTATGCGGTCTGTTAGTCTTTGAAGTGGATGTACTTGCATGCTGCTTTGCTCGTTTACGACCAGTTTCAATTCATAAGATAAACGTGGTTTATCCATTTATCGATTGTGGCCTCATTAGAATACGAGTAAAATTCATTTTTTCTTTTTAATTGTCGGTTCCTTGTTTGAGCATAAGTTTTCTAATGATGCAATTCGGGTGATCATGTTATTTTAGGCAGTTGTGGCGTAGCAATATGTTATTCAAAAATGGCATAAAGCAGTGGTCTTTGTAAACTAATAAATACACTTTTAAATGCTAGGATAATTTAAGGTATGTCGTAGAAATTAAATCTACAGTAGTGTAAAATAAAGTGTTTCATGTAAACAACAAATACCGAATATCTAGCGCTAGAGCAATTGACTGGTTTTTGAAAATAATAAGGCACTTATGTTGGCATATTTTAGTACTGAATAGAATAATCCTGTATAATTGAAGTAACAAACATGCAAGTATAGGGTGCCATGTGTTCCGTCCGATGTCGACCACAAAAAGTTGTTGTGTCCCAACCATGAATTAGCAAAACTTACAAGATCATGCTGTGATAAAGTTAAAACCCGAACGTTATGCCAAGCTGTAAAACTTGCTGTTTTTTTCTCTGCATTGTTTGATGACCTCCATCAATAAAATTAATAGGGTCTGAAATTTCTTGCTCAAGTATTTCAGGTTATTCAGTGCGTACCTGGAGATGGTAGGGGTTTGAAACGGAACTTACTTTGCTCCAAGCGTCAGAGATATTATGGAGACAGCTCGTATTGCTAGGGTATTTATCAGATAATGGATCGCCACTGATTGTCCTATAGATTTGTTTATATAAATTTTTTTAGAGTCACCCTACTGTTTAGGTGCAATATCGTACATCATTCTGTGTCGCCTACAACAAAATGCATTGCGGTTTGTAGATGGCTCTTTCTTTGTATTTTTGTTGCCCACTATGTAAGTATATACTTTTCCTAATGAATATTTTTCATATATGAAGATTTAAAAATTGTGGTAACCACAGGACTGAAAACAGTCCACTATAAATATTTTTGTTTAATTTTTGCTTTATTACAGGTTAGAAATGAAGTAAAATATTGGTTAAAGGTAATTAAAGAAGCATATAAATTATTTTTGCGTCGATTTTTGTACCGTGTAAGTCTTCTGGAATGTTCTGGATAAATGTTCTTTTTAAAGTTGGTTTTCCTTGTATAATATCTTGTTTTCTTAATGTTTTGTAAATAATTGTTCTTTCTTGAGATTTCCTTTTTTTTTCTTTGTGACCCACCTCACTCTACGACTTTTTAACTTTGAATTCCGTTTTTGTTGCAATATTCAGTGCAGGTTATTTTCTTTGCTTACTTTAATTTTCTTTCGTGTCCATGTGGAATACCGTAACAAGGGCATCGCCTTTGCACAGCACAAACATCAATTAATTCCTGTGCATTTTTAGAAGGCAGATCACGAAACAAAACAAATTAGGCCTAAGAATGTAATGGGGAAGCAGTTTGTATAAATTATTGTTTAAAATATAGGTTTAGTTGACATTTGCATGAATGTACCTATATTTGACTAGGCAAAGGAACTTTTGGATTTGTTGTAGGTAGAGAGAAATGAGAATAATAGATGTAATCGTTTTTCTTACCTGCAGGTATTTCCAGTAGATTTTGTACAATGACATTTCCTTCTAGGTCGACGAAGTCTGCACCTTTAATTCTGACTTGATCGATTCTATTCCTTTGTTACTTTCATCTTTTTACTTACAGATTTTCATTTACCATATTATCACTTAAGTCTTCTTTTGGTGTGTTAACTAAACAAAACCTCTAAGATCGTAGACTAAATTACGCAGTGAAACAAACCTTATATCACACAGAACAAAGTTCATGGATTTAGGTTATAAACAAGAACACAAACAGTGCCACTTGATAAAGTACACATGCTAGAAGGACCTCACTCATGGACTAAGGACCTTTTAGCATATGTTGAGGAATTCTAACATTATTTTCTATGCATTGGATTCTATCCCTTTTAGCATGAAACAGTGAAGCTATCTTCAACCATGTCATTATCATTAATAACTCAATTTATTGTTTTTGTGACCGAATCCCTTTCAACATGTGCTAATTCAATTATTAAGAGTAGCGTAAATTTAAAAAAAGAACAAATAACAATGAACTATAGCAATTTTTAAACACTTGGAAATTTTTTTTCTCTTAATCTGCACTTTGTATGGTACTATAACATAAGCGTAATACTATCATTAAACTATCGCTACATTAAAATAGATGATGTTGAAGTCATGTTACATGACATCTTCAATTACTTCAATTTAATGGACTTGGCAAAATTTGTTGAATATAATAAATAGATTATCAAACAAGTTTCAAATTGTGCTTTCTATGCAACTTTTAAAAAAATACACGTTTACACATTACCAACTAAATTCAGGTTACAGCATATGTCAATAAAAAAGAATGTAAGTCACTAATCGTGATCAATAACCTAACCAGAGATCAGTGATAACATTTGAACTTTGTAACATCACAAGGTCACTGAATTTTCAGAAGGAATTAACGAAATTAGTAATTCTTGCGCTATAATAGGTATGATAGGAAACAGGTTTCAAATACCACTTACTGTACAACTTTTAAAGATTTAAATTTGCATATTTCTAAGTACTCTCATATTTAAACTTGCGTCAGCAAACGTAGGTTATCAAATGAGATTGATGATCTAATCATGAGGATAATGATCTGTGATGTCATCCTTCAGATGTAGTAGAAATGAATTAAGCCCAATCTATGTATGTTGGATTTGGTTAAACTTTAAGCCGTACAGCTATTTCTCTGCATAAAAAGCATTTTATTACTGTTGCGTTAATGCTGGTTAATTACCCATGAGGATCGCCTTTTATATTTTGGGATTTGAGATAAAAAACAATTATTTATCAACAAAGTGACTGTATTGTTTTTCACAATATTCTCCATATAGATCAATACACTTTGCATGCATTTCAACTAATTTTCTAAGCACTTTTTCAACTTCGATTGAGGTACCTTCAAAACATGCATTTTGAATACATTAACAACCAATTTTTAAGGTATCAAAAAAATGTTGCCCTTGCAGTTTATTCTTGATTAAAACAACTATTGAAGTATATTTTATAGCCATTTTCACCTCTCTTCCCTGTTTCATAAACATTTTCTTTTTCAGCAGCATTGGCATTTTTTTGGACTGCATCTCTTTCAGAATTTTTCTTGATGTTTCCTTCCGGTATTTTCGAGAAAATGTTTGCTTTTCCATGGTTAAGTTTCTAAAGTATGCATGCGTTTTATCAGTCTAGATGTGATTTTTATTTTAACCAATTAAATTTTGTCATCATTTATCTCTATTAGTTCTTGTATAACGGTGAGTGACAAATCAAGCCGTTTACTATTATCACTTGCAGTGATTACTGCATCTTTAACTTTTGTAGTGTAACAAGCCTGGTCACGGCACCAAAATCTGTAATGTATCCTAGCAGCGAACGAACAAACTCCCTCCTTTGACAATACCTGACTTGTGATTTAATCGTCTAGTGGCAGTGGCTAGTAAACCCTACGCTGTGTGGTCAAAACATAGCCCAAATATACACACTGAGATGGCGTTGACACGGAAAGGTTTGAAATAAAACTACAGTATTTAGGCCCTGTTTTAATACAATATGATAACCTCAAAAATTAGGTTACCAGCAATTATACATGCACTACATAAAGAGCAAACAGTGCCAGACTCCTTGGGTTAATGCTGAGGAAAGAAAACTGGCAAAGGAAACATCAATAACACTACCATGTGCTTCTAACTGCATAAATACACCTCTCCAAGGATGGGGTGTCGAACAAGCACCCTGTGCACTTTGAATATTACAGGATGTCGACTGTTACCCAGACATTCTACATGGGCAACTGAAGAAATGTTAGTGTGGTCCAGCTAATCTTTTGTGGAAGGTATCGAGGACGGCTGAGCCATGACTACCTGGCTAAAGTTGAAAGAGGTAGAACACTGGGAAGATGAGGACCTTGACTACCAATGTTCAACCATGCATAGACATAGAATGTTAGTAAATTCAACATACGTGCTAACCATACAAACTATTAACAGTTTCCAGCTCGTTTTGCAATATGGTTCACAATGACTAACCTACATTCTATCATTTGCCTAAACATCACTACAAGTACATTGGTAAAACAACATTTATAAAGTTAAAACATGCTATAATAGTACCAAACAAAGGTACTTATAAATTGAATCGGCTATCTCCAACATAGTGATAATGCAAACACATTAGTAAATGGGGTGTTACGTGCCAAATCGGCACTTAAACATTGTTTCTAGGTTAAGTTTTGATGTACGGAAGTTTCGCGCCATAATTTCAAAAGACGCGGTGCGCGGGAATTTTAAATAGACTAGGCGTACTTCCGATACGTCATAGTGAGTTTGCGCAGATGGCGTGACCCTAGAGGGGTAGACGAATAACTTCGTGTGGATGTGAAAAAGACAAGGAGTGGGGACAAAGTGGTGAGAGGTTTGGGTGACGCTCTGAAACGTGGCCTTTTTGCCTTGGTTCGTCGAGTGAAGTGGTCGTTTTTTTGGTAACGATCGCTAGCTTTACCTATGTAGATATCCTGCTTGCTTATCTTTTGTTTGTCGACCCTTACCTGTTTTTTTCCGTCATTCCCTGCATAGGTAGGTAATCAGCAACCTTCGGCAAACTGGACTCCACGACCCTGATGTCCATGCCCTGGCAGCTCTGGAGGAATCACCATCTTTAATCCCTCCGGGATGTAGCCGGATATCTTATGTGAGTATTCTGTTTGTTAAAATTATTCGCTTTTATCTTTCATTGTTTAATTTTTTATATTTCCGATTATGGCGCAATATAATTTGGGGTAATGATGACGTCATGGTAGTTGGCCACGCGAAACCTGTAAAAGGGGTTCGCGCTGCCCTCCGCTAGAGGCGTCACTCGCTTTATTCATTGCGCTTGCGCGATGTATCTTATGAACTTTGGTAACTGTATTATCGGCTTTTAACTGTATTACCGACTTTTAAGAACTATCACCATATAAATGTATCACCAATATTAGTGTAATAGGGGTCATAGCAGAGGCTCATTATAAGTACATCTTAACAAAAATAATTAAAGTTCAATATCGGTTAGCGATAGAATTATAGATCACATCAAAATAACTTACTTAAGGTTAAGTGTTAAAATCGTGACATGAATTATGCAGTTTTAAACGCACAACTAAAAGCGGAAATGAAACAATTACATAATCATAATAGGTTTTAGAACATTGAAAACAAATTATACATTACCAAATACATACCAAATTTACCCGAAAACAAGCCCAAGTAACAGGCTTTAAATCTACATGTTAATATAATATATTCAATCTAGTGAGCAAACATTAGGAATTATTTAGTATGTTTGCATCAGCTAAATGAACGTGCCTTTAAAAATTAAACAGATCAAGTGAATTAAATGTTAAACAAAAATATGCATGATAACTTTATCAATAATTCAAATACTATCTTAAAATACAAACAAAAACAATTGTGAAGAATAAAGAGCTTACATGCATGAAACATGATTATTAACACGTGTTCTGGGTTTGAACTTTGTCATATTAAAAGCTAATGAAGTCTTGCGTGCTTTTGTCAGGGAATAATATAATATGGATCATTTCAGAGTGTCTAGATCACATGCTCAATTAAGCCAAATTAATGTTTATCGCAAAGTAGCGATACCGAGGAAAGTTACTTCTAGACGAGTGCACTTACTAGTCTTATCAAGCTAGAAACGTGTTTGTTTAGCAGGTAAATTTACCGATGTGTTATAACACATTTTAAAATTGATCTATACAAATGTTATTGTGTAATAATTATAATTTATTATTTTTAATCTAAAAACTAACTAAATTATGTTGGTATTAGTTGTGAGTCTCCTATGTGCAATAAAAGATTTAACTCTTTACGTTTGTATTGTCTATTTACCAAGATAACTAAGAATTTAAATTCCTACTTTTATTTTCACTGTTTGACTAGAATGCTCAACAGGCGCATTTGCAGATTTCTGTTTATCTCTTTGCATAATTACGTTATTCAAATTTAATTACATATTGATAATTAATTAGCTGTTACTTTTTTAGGGGCAAGCCAGTTTAGATATACCCAATCATAGAGGCGACACACCTTTATCTATGTTACAAAATTATGTTGATTCATTATGGATTGGAGAAAAAGTAGCTGATCGAATCAGAGACGCAGCAGGTACAAGTAGATCTAGAAATATTCTGAAACGTTTAACACAAGATAAGGTATTAATCTATTAATTAAATTGTTCATAAGAAACTTTGATTGCAGAGGGTTAAATGGTGGTGCATGGTTGGCACCCCGTTTCTTGCTTTTTATGCTGCAGGTTTAATTATAGGCGCAAGTGTATTAGTCCTTATAAAATTGTTCCTTTTAGTTTGTTTATATATAGTTCTGCACTTTGCAGGACAATTATTATATGATGATAGATTAATGGCTCTTTTACCACTTAGTATTTATCTTGCTACCAAATTATGGATGTATGTAACATGGATTTTTTATATCATGCCACATACTGCTATGATAACCAGTGTAATTTTTCTATCAAGTTCTGGTGCATTATGGTATTGTTTTTTAAAATCATGGTTGGGTGACCCTGGTGTTGTATTGGCTACACAAGAGCTACGTTTTCATGTAAGTTTGATTACATTGTAATTCAGTAGTAATTTGCTTAACTTTAACATTGACTTTTTAAATTGGTAGTTACTACAGTGTATGATTGATTTTGTTATTTGAGCTCATATCAAGGTATTAATTATTTCTAAAAATGAAATTTAGCTTCAACATAATTGTTACAATGGAAAACACAAATTTGTGAATGTGGAAATTACTAATATTATTAGGGGCAGAACCAAATTAGCTTTTGTGTGGAATGTAGTGAGTTGGGTTTAATAATAAGGTATAAAAAAGCTCATTAAAAAGTTGTGATGGAAGAAGTGGGGGTATTAATTTCTGAAAAATACAAAGTTACATTTTTTTAAACGGAGTGGGATATTTTTAACTATTACATCTGATAGCTCTATAAATAATGCATTGATGTGTATGCATGCATGGAAGCTCCAGGTGATCTGTATTTATGTTAAAAGTGGAAAACAGATAGCGTTAGTAAAAGTTTATGAATTCAAAGGATGATCTTTCTGGAGGCCATTTTCACTTTGTAAAAACCAACAATTATAATACAAATTAGTGTTAAAAATAATCTTGTATTAAAAAGTAGATGACAATGAAAAAACAATTGAAAAAAACAACAAAATTTTGAAATCTTTAGAAGTTTTTATTTATTAAATGTTCAAAATGTTCACAATTTTGATCTAAACAAGGATTTACTCATTTTAACAGTTGTTTTGATACTGCTCTTTTAATTATTTTTAGATTTAAATCTTGAAGGTTTGTCGAACTCTATTTTTGCAGTCTTCTCCTATTGTAACTGCTACTTTGAACACCATATTCTTACGAAATTCCCAAAGAAAATCCAGCGGTCTCAAATTTGAGAAACACGTAACCCATAAGACATCTATCTGCAAAAATATTGTATAGTGAGGGCCAGGAAAGAGGACCTTCATTAATCATTTGTAATCACCTGAATCAGTATGAATTTCTGAAGTCAAATGACCATCCACTTACATTGATTGAAAAGTTTTGTAGGAAAAAGTAACATTGTAGAATTTAGTGCTCATAACTAATCTGTTTTAATTTAATTATTCTCTCAAAATTGTAAGAACCGTAATACATAATATACCAATAACTCAAGTTTTGTTCTAAAAGAAATATATAGTACGTTTATTAATAAATATTTGCAAGGAAATATAAATTCTTAAATACACTAGGATTGTATTGATGTTTCAACTGTGTTAAATTTAACTTAGCAACTGTTTAGGTTCACCATGTTAGAATGACAATTGTTAAAACGAAACGTACAAATTTCCATCTTTCATATCAACAAATATGATTATCTCTAAATTACACATTAAAACAATTAAATCAGCAATTAAATAATATTTTGCGAATCGTTTTTACTGGAAGAATTACATAAGGTTACAATACAATAGTTTTGAATACTTAGTAGGTTATCAAAAAATGTAAGTGATGCTATGTTGATATTAAAATTGTTGCTGCCATGTTGCTATCACTGTTACAGTCGACTTGTATTATTAACTCATAAACAGTTACATTGCATATATTTTTTTTTAGAAATTTACGTACAAAAGTTTAAAAAAATACAATCTTGCTAATGCGCTTACTAATATTGCTTTCTCTCTTGCATCACGTGTTTGCCTAATGGTTCTTAAAAATCAAGTTGATTTGTACTTTTGTGACACGTAAAATACAATAGCGCAAAATCGACAAATCCCTGAAATCAGCAATTTTTCTCCTAAAATATTCATTTCTATGCCACGAAAACTCGCCTACCAGATGTAGAATATTATTTCCACTCAAGCCCTTATGCTCGCAACCCTCCCGGACCGTCCCTTTTGGAGATAAATACCGATTAGTCACACCTCTTCCCTCTCAACTCAATAGCATAAGTCGAAGTGAAAGCCGACTATCAAGATTTATAGTTATTTGATATAAAATACTAATATATTGTTATCAGGAAACCAGAACCACTATCAATAAGTGTATACATGTATTGCCTCAAAGATTAATGGCAATTTACATATATACAAAGTATTTCATAATACCATAAGAGAAAATTGCAGTTCACAGTTAAATATGGATATCATAAATAATAAACACATTCAATGTAATTTGATAGTCGGTAGTATAGAAGAAAGCTACAATTGCGATATTTGTCACAGACTGTTACATAAAAAATGATATACTCTAACAGATTCTGAGAACAAATGCATGCCATTGCAAAAAATAGTGTTAAAGTTAGTTTGCCACATATGTGATGATTTTATTAAAATCCTGCCAAAGCTAATTAATCTAATTACTGAAATGAAAAGTGACCTTACTTTACTCAAACAGAACATATTGGTAAACGTACGACCAATAGAAACACCCAGTTATGTTAATGTAGTTCAAAATAAATTCGAATCTGTGCTGAATGTTAAGCCGGTGCAAGTTTAAGAAAGTAACGAGGCCAAGTCAGATATAAAAAGTGCAGTCTATCCTGTTCATATAGAGGATGTTGTCTCTAAAGTTAAGCAAGTTTCAAACGACAGTGTGCTGATTGAAGTCGAAAATCAACGCTATCAAACACGGTTGAAGGACAATATAACTGATAAGCTTGATGTTACATACGAGATTGATATTCCTGCTCTTATGAAACCTAGGGTAAGAGTATCATATGTGGAAAATGAAGACCTAATTGGTGATGAAACAACTATTGCAAAGATTTTAAAGCAAAATAATATAGTCACCACAGACCATAGTGTAGATCACCAGCATCCTTGTTGTATCAAACTACTAGAGAGGTTAAATTCCAAAATAGACTACGGCTCCAAATAGCAACCACAGAAATCTTTCCATGATATTAAAATCTGCCACTTTAATATTAGATCACTCATACCCTCTTTTGATGATTTCAGTACTTTTGTTCAAGATAAAACTTTTGCACATATCTCATTTTCTGAAACTTGGCTTTCAGTAGACTTTCTTCTACAGATCCTGGTTATAGTCTATTCAGAAACGACAGACCAACTAAAGAAGGGGCTGAATTTACATAAATAGGAATTGTAGAGCAATTATGGCTAAAAATGACAATTAAGAAAATAACATATGCTGTAGGTGTTATTTATAAACCTCCCATCAGTACATTATCTTCTCTTGACATGGAATACGCTTTGTCAATATTATTTCTAAAATATGATAATATATTACTGATGGGAGATTTTTTGAAAGAAAATTACAATTCTGTATACTTGAAAACCATGCTCTTGATATTTAAGCGGACATAACACATCTGTAAACCAACGAGAATCATGGACACAACTACTTGCTTCTTGACCTTATTTGTGCTAGTGAAACCTTACAGTGTGCAGACTTTGGCTACAGTGACTTAGGTCACATCTCTGATCATTTAATAGGGTACTGTAATATGTGTATTTCATTTGATAAACCACAACTTGAAGCAAATGCAACCCTAGTTTCAGTACTTCCTATCAACAGGAGTTTCCTAACGATGCAATTAACATTGTTTGGCTACATAGCTGTACCCATGCGACAGTGGATGAGAAATTGTCTTATATCAATCAAGCTGTTACTTCACTCTTTGACATACCCCTTTTATATATCAAAGAATAATTGCAAAAAAACAAGATGGCCAACGAAACTTTAGTACAAATGATTAAGTTATGAGATAGAGCCCTTGAAAAATGTATTAAAACAAAACAAACAGTAACCTACAATGATTATAAAGAAATACAAAACTACATTACACAAGCTGTAAGGAATGAAAAACAGGCATTCTACAGATATTAATTTTTAGCAAATACAAAAAATCCTTAAGAAACTGTAAAAATTTTTAAAGCAATTTAATGCGCTAAATCTAAAAATTATAACTTAGCTAATAATAAACCAAATTGCATTAATGAATTTTTATAAAGTGTGCCGGTCTCCATAACATTTGTAGAAAAACATTTAGCTTTCTAAAATTTCAAAAAACATTACTGTGATTAAAAATGCCATTGTTAAAATTACAGAGTCCAAGAAGATTCAACCACGACTGAAATAGGGGGAAAGAAACTCAAGGCGTTTGTTAGATAACATTCTATATTTTATTCTACAATATTTCCTTGTAACCAAATCTTAAGCCACAAAGCTGAAAATTTCTGAAATATTAGGTTGCTAAATTAATAAATTCAAATACACACATCAGTCGCTTATAATTTGTGCCCGAATAAATTATGTACGCAAGGTTATAAATAAATGTTTTGTGGGCTCCAATACTGCCAAGAAATCAATTTTCATCTTTTAAAAACAATACTTATAAATCATCATAAACTTCAAAATTCCATAACATGATTTTTCGTTCTAGAAAATGGAACACTATCACTACTTCATTTAAAGTGCCTTTTTAGGCCAAATTTTTGATTACTAACAGCAGTTATTTTATTTTAAAAACCTCTCATCGATACTTGTTTGCAAGAACTTAAAAACAAAAATTAGCGATCGTTTACATAATCTGAAACATTGGATACATTTTACCATCGTTTGTATTTGATTATACTAAAGCTCATTTTTGTTATACTTTTGTTATTGTTTATTTTATGGTTCTGATTAGATGATTCTTGCAATATTAAAAATCATAAAAAGAAACCGTAAGTTACAAAATAGTTAAATTAGGAGTTTCAAATATTAAGCACCCACCCTGGTACAGCTTGCAATTTATTAGAGGTGCGTGCTTCCCTTAATAGTATTAAAAATTGAACCAGTGAATTCCACTTGCATGAACTAAAATCATGATCTTCAATATGATAAGCTCAGTAACAAAATATGTTATGTATGATATGTGTTTGTGATAAATAATTATTGCTGAATGAAGGTATTAAATCTGGTAATTTAATATTATACTTGTTTTAGACAATCATTGAATTGGCTGAACGTGGACCTGGTGGATTTGAACCATCTAGTTTTTGTTCTGCATGTTTAGTAAAACGGCCATTAAGATCGAAACATTGTTCTGTCTGTAATCGATGTGTAGCTCGATTTGACCACCATTGCCCATGGGTTGCTAATTGCATAGGTACGAAAATCATTTATGCAAATTATAAATTGCAGACTTGTTATGTTTGTAAGCTGAACTTAATATTTGATTTAGGTATGTTCATATGATTAATTTTTCTAGAAAAAGGACAATATTTTATAACTACAAGATAACTGTTAGCGATGAAATCGAAATTCTGGTGTTAATGATATATATAGTTTTAAAATTTTTAGGTTATAAATTAATATTACTTTGAATATTGTAACAACAAACAAATTTTTCTTGTTGTTAAAGATATCATTATGTAAAAACACAATTAGATAAGAAAACGTATGGGTCAATCCATATCAAGTGGTTCTGGAAAATAATAATTGGTTGCTTGACTATCTCAGAAAAATTTGATATTTGCTGGGTGAATTCCTTAATGTTTAGTGGACTCGAAAATATTTAAAAAAAATTTTTATTCTTATCATTTAGAAACGGCAGCCATTTTTTTTCAGGCCGCAAGTTTTTTGCATTTGGAGCATCTGTGGTTGTTTAAATAATTCATTAGTGGGTTGCCCCATGCCTTTCAAATAAAAAGCATTTAGTTCAGCACACTCTGAACTACAAATCAAAAGCATTTTCACCTAGCTCATTGTATTTTATAATATATTTTTAATAGCTCACAGTCATTGGTCGGAATTTCAAAAAATTCAATCTTTGAACAATAGTTTTCCAAAGAAGAAGTAATTTATCAGCCTTAATGTTTTGTGTGCTATTATATTACATAGTATAGTTGTTTTTTACACAGTATCAATGGTGAGAAACTTGTCCTTAAAAAATACACTACTTTAAAACAGTTTTTGAATTTTTTCATTTTTGGACTGAAACAAAATCTGAAAATTGCAAACTTAATAGACCTTTATGATATCAAACTCCAGTATAAATTTATGAAAGAAACTACAAATATGAGTTAAAAATACGTTTTAACATCTGCAATATCTAGGCTAATAGAATCGATTAAAATATAAACACGTCAAATTAAAGTACTAATGAAATGACTATTTGTTCATACAATCTTGTTTCAGCAGGCTAGCAGACAGCATCTGCATGACTACAGACAAGCCTACAAGCTTGTCTGTGAGCCTGTACAGAACTCGTCTGTGTGTTGTCTTTTCCACCAACATGTGTCCAGTTAACATTTACTTCAGTTGAAGATTATAGTGAAGAAGAAAAAGTGTTGTTTTACTTAAGAGCTGACTCAGAGGTTATATCAACTTGTAAGCATCAAGAAATTAAATACTTAAAAAATTTCATTACCTTTTAGGCCAGTCTTGTTTGAACCCTTTAAGAAACATAAGAAGCCTATATCAAAAGGTTAGAGAGAAATAACATTTGAGCATTATTCAAAATATAAAAACCCTTTTAACAATATTATACAAGGAAAATCATTGTTTTCCACATGTTATTCTAAAATATTTGTAATTAACAAAGAAAGGGATATCAGTGATAGTTTAGATAAAGAATTTTGTGACTTATCAGAAACTATAAATAAAGTAGATTAACCTTTTAAAATCCTAGGTGTATCGCCTGCTAGCAAAATTAGAAAACTACGTGAAGAAAAAAGACCTATTGTCTTAAAAGCAAAAATTGAGAAAGTGGCAACTACAGTCAAAAAGAATTTGGAAGATTCATTTCAAAAGCAAATTTGTACTATACCAGATGATAGTTCTCAAAATTCCCCAACTGAATTTGACGATTTGATAGAAAAACTAAAAACTAATGCCGTATTTCAAACAAAGAGGATAAAATTAACATTTGTAAATACTCCCTGTATGTTTGTTGTGGTTTGTTTAGTATTCTTCTTAATCTTCTTTGGGGATTAAACCACTCATAGATGGATCGAAACGTTAATAAAGATAATTTTTAAAACTATGAGTGGTTTAATCCCCAAAGAAGATTAAGAAAAATTAAGATTATCAGTTCATTGCCAAATTCTTGGAGTCCAGCAAAAGTTAGTGATGAATTTAATGTGTCAGAACATTTGGTTAAATTAACAAGACGTTTAGTGAAAGAACAGGGAAATTTACCTGCATTATAAAAGAAAAATGAATCCAATTTGATAAATGAAACACGAACGAAAAGATTAGTAGATTTTATGGAGACGACAATAATAACCGTTTGATGGTGGGCAAAAACAGATTGTGTTTCAGTGGAAGAAAATGATACTAAGGTTCAAAGACAAAAAAGTTAATATTGTGTAATTTAAACGAACTATTTACTAAATTCAAAAAGAAAATTCTGACATTAAAATTGGAAAGTCAACATTTTGGGAGTTCATATCGAAATTGTGTATTGTTGCAGGGGTATCTGGTACTTATAACGTTTGCATTTGTTTGTGTCATCAAAATGTAAATTTAATGATAGTTGGTGCCAATGTTGGAGTTGACTATAAAGACTTTTTGGAACTTCTGGTATGCAATATCGATGGTTACAAGTGTATGATGGGAAAATGTTAAGATTGTCCAGGCAAACAAGCTTTACTTGATATGATTAAAGAATTTGAAGAAGACGATATGATGCCTGAAGATATAGCATACAAACAATGGGCAACACAAGACAGAGTGGAAATGGTTACAATCATAAAACCACGAGGAGTTTTTTTTGAAATGTTGGTAGCTAAACTTGGAAATCTTAAAATGCATCATTTTATTACCAAAGTTTAAGGTCAATTTATGAAAGACAAGAAGCAAACCTTGGCAGTTGATAAATGCTTAGTTCTTGCAGATTTTTCTGAAAACTATACCGTTGTTGTTCAAGAAGTGCAAGGGCACCACTGGATAAACAAACAGGCAGCAGTCCATCAATTTATGTTGTATTACAAAGATCAAGATGAACTTAAGAGTCCTAGTTTTTGTGTCATAAGTGACCATCTTGGAAACAACACTACAATGTCCTTATACATAGAAGATTTTGGATTTGATGTTGAATGGCACTTTTCTGCATCATGACACGGGAGGAATGCGTGTGATGGCATAGCGGATACTACAAAGCGAGCTGTCACAAAAGCTAGGCAGCAGCGTACCTATGAGGACCAGATCTTGACACCTCAAGAAATGTTTAAATTCTGTAAAAAACATGTACAAGGAATTATCTATGTATTTATCAAATCTGACGAAACACAAGAACTCTATGCTAATGTCTTAGAGGAAAGATTCAACACTTGTCAGAAGATTAAAGGCATTCGATCTTTTCATTGTTTTATACCCGTCAGATAACTTGCTCAAGTGTCAGTATACATGAACATCCTCCTATTGTGAACTTCATAAAACTGGAAAAGTTGTACCACTGACACTTCGAAAGACAGTTTACGATGACGTGGTGGATTGCCGAAGTTCATAATATTGATTGTCAAAATCAAAATGCGCATGTTACATTTTAGCACCTTATTTAAAAAAGTTGGGAAGCATCAAGTTTGGATGCTAGTTAAAAATGTGCCGAAGAAGCTGAGCTGTTTCCCCTGGAATTTACAACTGTGACTGGGCGAACTTTTAACCTAAGACCCAAACTGAGTGAAAAAAATTCTCAGGTGTTTAATGAACATTACTAAAACTAATAAAATGAGAACAACATTTCTAATTAGTTGGGTAAATTTCAATCCAAAAATAACAAATTTTCATTTAGCTACATTTAATTTATATAATTGATATACTTTATTCTATTAAAGAGCGTTACTAAAACTAATAAAATGAAAACAACATTTCTAATTAGTTGGGCAAATTTCAATCCAAAAATAACAAATTTTCATTAAGCTACATTTAAATTATATAGTTGATATACTTTATTCTATTAAAGAGCGTTGTAACGTGCATTTTTATAGCTTAACATTTTACGCTTTTTCCCAATTAGTAAATACATTTCTGTAACTACTATTTCTATATTTTATATTTATTAACTCCTTAGGCGAATGCATCGTATTATAATGAGTGGATTGCATCGTTCTTGTCTTGCCGTTCGTATAGATTTTGTTCCTTATGTGGTTATACAAGTCTAGATAATAGACGATAAGAGGTTGTAATAGAACGAGTTGAATAAACACTTGAGTAGTTGTAGTTTGTTCTTGGTTCTTATATATTAATTACGTGAAAAATACTGCTTCTTCTTTGCTTTGACAATAGTGAGAATTAATGCGGTATGAATTTTCGAATTGTTCATGAACAAGCACGGCACGATTTTAGTTGTTTTTCTTGTGAAATAAAAGTTGTATATTAACTGTAGAAAGTGTAGTGCTAATTCCGATTGAAGTAGTATGGTTGATAGGCGAACGTGTTTGGTCGACGCACGTGTTTTACGGAACATTTTACGGACTTACTTTAGTGATACACGTGCTTTACTCATTGTGGTTTTTTTTGGTGCTTTGTCTTTTTGATATTTAAACTGTGTGCGCGATCTAGTTTCGCGGTCTTTTTTTTATCAGAGTAGTGCATACTTTGGATTATCCAAATACAGTTGATACTGTAGTTTCTGAATTTTCTAACCCCAAAGAATCTAAAACCGATCATTGTTTGCGCAAATTTCGTTATTTGCGAAATATAATAGACTACCGGTTTACAAAAGTATTGGTTGAAGTTTCTCACTGCTTTTTGGATGTTTATGAAAATAATATACATTTGGTCCCAGTTGAAATTAAACTAGTGCTACAAAATATTTCGAAATTATTGTCTCAGGAAATAGAATTAACAAGAAATTTATCAATGCTATATAGTTCCGTCGCGTGATAATGTCTGCTGCTAACACCAGTGAAATACGTAGGTGGGATTAGGGTAACGTGTGATAAGTTCCATCAACACCCTCCCAGTCAAGGGTGAAGTGCTGCGTTAGTGCCGGACATCGTGAATCCCACACGTCAATTGCAAGGAAGCGTTACTGAAGGACCTTTTGTAAGTTGAACTATTTCCTACTTATTCTTACTTTAAATATCTATCCGTTGTTTTGCCATATCTTTGTCGTTCTGATACCTTTTACCATAGACTTGCATGCTATTTGAAAAAAAACAAAAGAAGAATCAACAATACTGGACGACTCATATCAATTGTGCTTACCTATTGATTTTTTTTGTTAAAATTTTGTCTGATTTATGTTTAATTGGTGTGTGAGGAAACGTTTCCGCTACTCCCCAATATTACCTCACTTTGTACTAAAAAATTTTGTATTGCTTTTACCGTTGTTAGATTATATAGATTATCCAAACAGTTTTTTTTTACATTCTACAAAGTACTGAACAATCTATGCTCGATCAGTATGCTATGCTTTTTCTTTATTTCAGGTTTGCAGGACTAATTTTTTTTATTGCAGGTATTGTTACTAACTCCTTACAGCCTTACAGCCTTATCTGTTGGTCTGCTTTCTAAAACCCCCCCTAATCTTTGATTGAGCCCGGTCATTTCTTTGATTTTATTCGTGTTACGCACGGCTACGAGCCAACGTAGCATAAATTTGGCGCCCAACGTGGCTGCCACGATAAACGTAACAGCGTTATATTAAAAAACTTATTTTGGACTCGTATTTGTATTTTTTCATAACTTCTAATTGAATCTCAAAGTTGAAATTTATACTGGAGTTTGATATCATAAAGGTCTATTAAGTGTGCAATTTTCATATTTTTATCAGGTTCTCTAACAAAGATATTGCAGGTCAAAATGAAAATATTCAAAAAATCTTTTTTAAAGTAGTGTATTTTTTAAGGATAAGCTTCTCATCATTAATACTCTATATAAAGTAACTATACTATGTAGTGGAATAGCACAAAAAATATTAAGGCTGATAAATTACTCCTTTGGAAAAGTACTGTTCAAAGATTGTTTTTTAAAATTGCGACCAATGACTTTGAGCTTTTAAAAATTTATCAAATAATACATTCGATGGTAGTTTTATTTTGTATGCCCGAGTGTGCTGAACTAAACCCTTTTTATTTGAATGATCTAAGGCAACCCATTACTAAATTATTAAAAAAATACGCAGATGTTTGCAAATGCGAAAAAACACTTGTGGTCTGAAACAAAAATGGCCATCGTTTCTAAATAATAAACAATAACAATTTTAACAAGTTGAAAATGCAAGGCATTGTCGCAACGAACTTCCAAATGTAGACTTACTTTAAAACAATTTAAAGAAATTAAAATTATTATGTTGTAATAATTATAAGTATTCAGATAAAATAAAAATTAATTTCCCGGGGGGGTCGGGTATTCGTGGTCAGATTTTGTGGGGGGTACCATATTTCGACTCAGCTATGTTAGGGGAGTCCAAATATGTATCACACATTAATTTTGGACCTATTTGAAATTTTAATTTTCCCGACGGAATATCACGGGGGCACGGCGTCCCCGTGGCCCGATTTCAACTGACATCAAAACTTAAGCTCAGGACACCGAGCTGAATCGATTGATGTATCACACATTGATGTCCGACCATTAGAAAGGCCTCGGACGGACAGACGGACAGACAGACGGACGACAAATCGATTTCATAAACGAACGAAGTTCGTTGAAAATATTTTTGAGTCCACTAAACATTTAGGAATTCATCCAGGAAATATCATTTTTTCTGAGATGGTCAAACAACCAGTGTTGGACCACTTGGTATCGATTTACCCTCACAAGAACTAATAAAAACATTTTGTGGCAATAAAATATTGATCTAATGATCAATTATTATCGTAAATAGACAACTTAATCAAGTATACATGATAAATAAAGAATACCTTGTATTAAAATAAATTCTGATTTGTAAATTACTTAAACTTCTACTTATACTTAATATGATCTGAGCTAATTACATTTTAACATTTAGAAAATTTTTAAAACACTGCCCACTGTGTTTGCATGATTTTGGACGAAGTACTTCACCGATCTTCTTGGTGAAGCAATTACCTGATTTCCCGAAACAAAACAACAAGTTTACACCAGGCTAATCAGAATACTACAAGCCATGAGTGAATCGCTTTACATTATTTTGCTCCACCATTGTAAATCTGTAGTAGACGTTTGCATTTACCAAGAGGTGCAAAATATTTTTAATTTTAATAGTTTTACAATATCTTACATATATTTTAAAAGATGTCTAGTAAAATTTAAAGAAAATTGAATTAAATGTATAACACACATGATATGTATCTAATATTTTGCAATCATTTATGGGATGTATATTTTCAGGTGTAGGAAATCACAAATATTTTATGGGATTTTTAGCATGTTTAATATTAATGTGCAGTCAATTGTTGTTTGGTTCGGCACAATTTTGGAAGGATCAGTGTAGTTTAGTACCAGATCAGGATGGATTATGGCTTGGATTGTTGAAGATTGGTCAGTGTGATCCATGGGTTGCATGGGTTGCTGCAAATGCCGTGCTGCATCTTGCCTGGGTGTTTATGCTTTTTATTTGCCAGTTTTATCAGGTATTGAAATAGACACAGTACACTTTAATGCCAGTTTGTCAGCAATGCTAATTACGAAATAATTTTATCACGTCCATTATATAAAAGTCGTGGGATGAAGAAATGTTATAAAATGATGTGTTTATTAATACATGGAAGAAAATTTCTTTCAATATTAAGTACCATATTAATAAATGCCAGTATAATCTAATACTGTATTGTAGTAGTACTATTATCGGAAGGCAGGTGACCTTGAAGAAACTTGTGCGAGGCAGGGTCTTGTTAATAATCAAAATAAAAAAATGAATCTAGGAAACATCGACAGCTTGCACAACCATTGTTACCCAGAGCAAAAAAATTTTTAGCAACTAAGGAATATTTTTGTTGCCATTGGGCTTCTCTATAAATAAAAATGATATAAGTTCATGCGATACTTTTTGTAATAAATAGAAAAAATACATCTTAAACTATTGTATTGTGCCTTATCAATAACAAGGGGAATTTAAAGTTGTGTGCATTATAGTTGTCTTTTAACGTAAGTATTAATACATAAAATTTTCCTTTTTAAAATTTAATACCCAAAATAATATCTTAAAATATCTAATATATATCATAATTATACTTTTTAGCTTTTATTTTTTTAGCATTCTACAAATGTTAGGCAGTCCAAAATGTCTATCTGGAAACCGGTATCAAAAAATCAGAGGGAAGAAACAGAAGGTTGTTAAAGATTTTTAACATTCGAAGACATACCACCTTTTCAAGTTGAATGTTGTGCTGTTCATGGTGAAACCAAGGTTTCTAACAAATCATCTTTAGAATTTCCATCAAAGTTTCAAGAAGATGCTGAAGCCACATTAAAAACTTTAAAATCCTAGTCAGTTCCAAGCTTTGAGTCAAATTGCGATGTTTCAAATGATCCTGGAACCTGGTCTAATGTTATTGACGAACAAATAGAACTGATTTTGGTTGATCGTGACTTGAAACAAATAACTAATTTTAATTATCCCAAGAATGCTCATTGTAATAGAAGGTTTTGAGAAAAGTGTCTATCCAATGGAGAGTTTGTGAATTGTAACTGATTATTATATTCAGCAACCAGAATGCAGTGTTTTGCTTTTGCTGCAAAATTTTTTTGAAATCGGTTTCCTTTAGGAGACAAAACTGGTTTTAATAACTGGCAACATTTGAACAGGCACGAGAAAAGTAAAATTGACGTTTAATGCTGTAATGATTTGGTCCAGTTGCAGAATTCCGTCAAAAATAAATTTTGTAGAAAGCATTTGCACAAAAGTTTTATTGCCAAGAAAAAAACATTAATCAATGGTTCTAGAAGGAATTATAGTAATAGTACAAAATTTAGGCCGGCCAAATTTAGATTTTCAGGCATTAGAACTTAAACTCTTCTCAAAAAATACTGGTAATTTTTTACAAATTTCAAAATTTGATCCAGTTTTGTGCCGAACATATCTAATGTATTTAAATAAAAGTTAAATGCTTGCTCTATTATTTAGGGAATAAAATACCAAATGAAATATCAATTACAGGAGGAAACATAACGAAAGTTATTAAAATCGTGTTGTACAGAGCTAAATGCTTTTCAGTTATATTAGACTGGACTCCTTACACGAGTTGTCAGTAACAAATTACTATCATAATAAGATTTGTATTTTTAGATTATTTGAGAAAAAAGTTGAAGTAAGGGAACACTTTTTGGAGTTTTGAAGATTAAATTATCTGATGCACTTGATTTGGTTGATGTGCCAGAAACGATGAATCATATGTTTATGATAAAGGTAATCTCTTTGGAAATTTTACAATAGGTAGTAAAAAATTATTTAGTTCAGATGTTTCCCAATTTAACGATAACTTTGAGAATTTAACTTTATCATTAACGGTTGTTGAAGGTGAACATGTTTTCTAAAGTAAAATTAATAAAAAAATATTTACGGTCAACAATGGCACAAGAAAGAATGAATAATTTAATATTGTTGTTTTTTTTGTAATATAACGTGTTTTTAATAAAAAAAATATATCTTTACAAATGTGCGTTATTTCACTACAGCTGTCCCTCGATAATCCGACAGTTAAGGGACCGAGAGAGTGTCGGATTACCGAAAATGTCGGATTACCAAAAATGTCATAATTATCAAAGATGTTTTATTCTTAATGCGTTTGAACACAATGAAGTTAAAAAAAAGGAAGAAACAGTAAAGGTACATGTAATTTATTAATACCAGGATACAAAATGACAGTACATGTAAGTTTTTAAAAGAAATACGGAAAGAAATTTAAGTAAAATCTACAATATGTATGTACATACATACATATGTATTTACACATTAAAGAAGTCTGTGATTTTCTTTTGTTTCTTCGCACGCAGGCAGTCCGTCATTGCTTGTTCTTGAATACCTTTTAACATCAAAATATTTGAAAAGTCTAATTTCTCCTCACACCAACGAAGCAAAGTTTTCGTTGCCGATAACGCTTCATCGCAGCTGACGGTGAAGTTTTTCTCTGGCACTGCCTCCTCGTTCACTTCGTCATCTACTGTCATGACTTCCTGGATTATTTCTGCTTCTGATACATCATAAGCAAGGTTGTCCTCAATAATCCATGTTCTGAATTCCTCACTTGATGCTGGCGGAAGTTTCACCGTTACAAATTTCAAGTGCAGCCTCCAAAATACTAGATTCAGAATCGTTAGAAGAAGAGTAGCATGTTGTAAGATGTGGGTTGTTAGGCCAAATATTCTTCCAAGATTTTATCAAGGTTGTGCTTTTTAGTTGCTGCCAAGCAAATGCTGCATTCAAAATCGCATGCTTAATATTAAAAGATTTCAAAATGGCTGCAATGTCATCATTAGGTTGACTGACAATATCCATTAAAAGGCGCTTTTTGTAATGTGCCTTGAGAGTCTTTATGACGTTTTGGTCCATTGGCTGGATCAAAGCGGTCGTGTTTTTGGGCAAGTACATTACCTCAATGTAACCATCGGCAGTTTTAACTTTTAATTCATCCTTTTCAGGGTGTCCGGGTGCGTTGTCAAGCAATAGAAGGGCTTTCACTGGTAACTTCTCCTTTTTTAGTTCTTGCTTAACTTGAGGGACAAAGCTTCTAAAGTACCAATCATGAAAAACCTGTTTTGTGACCCATGCACGGCTTTGACACATGTAGGTTACTGGTAAGGATTCGACCTTTACGTTTTTTAACGCACGTGGGTTTTTTGATTTACCAACAACTAACAGTTTTAACTTGTGAGTTCCTGAAGCATTCGCACATACCATCAGAGTGATTCTTTCTTTTTGTAATTTTCTTCCAGAAACTTTCTTTTCTTCTTGGTTACAAATGACTTTGTTGGTAGCTGACGCCAATTCAAGCCGGTTTCATCGGCGTTATAAATTTGTTCAGGAACTAGGCCAAGTTCATTGATTTTTACGTCCAATTTTCCAATGAATTCCTGGATTTCAGACTCGTTAGCAGACACTTTTTCGCCACTCATCTGCATAAATCGTATACCATGGCGTTTTTTGAAGTTTTCAAACCACCCGTGACTAGCGCGGAAGTCAGTTTTCTTTGTTATTTCTTGGTAAAAAAAACTGGGCTTTTTGTTTCAAAATGTCTCCTGAAATAGGTGCATTCGGTTTCGCTGCTCTTTGAACCAAATGAAAAGAGCGTCTTCGACCTCGGCAACTCGCTAGTCTTAAGAGTTTTCTGTTCCTGGGCTCATCATCAACAGACTTTATGAATTTTTCAATTTTTCCTATTTTTCACAATATCGTAGACAGTAGGTCGTCCAATGTCATACTCTTTAGATATTGCACTCGGAGTTTCACCACGGTCTATTCGTTTAATAATTTCCCATTTTCAGATAAACTTAATGTTTTATGTTTACGTTTCACACTTGTGCTTGCCATTTTACACTGTCACTACACGCAATCACACTGTCAAAACGTAACACAAAGCATTAGTAAATTACGTATACATACTTTCTGTCCGAAACTATACAACACAACTGCTGAACTAACTACACTTGACTGATCTGTCCCCACAGAGCGGAGGGAGGAGGATTCATGTCACTGCAGGTTTGTTTTGCTTCCTGCCGGAGCGGTGGGAGGGAGATGCATGTTGCTGCCTGTAGCGCGTCGGACTACCGAGTACGTCGGATTAAAAAGTGTCGGATTATCGAGGGACAGCTGTATTTAAATATGAATTGTCTTTTTAGGGAGACAAAATTCTTACTGCATCCCAGCGTCAGTATAATTTGACGTGGCCCTAAGTATTTCAGTATAAACGTTGTTACAAAACTAAATATAGTAATTACGTTTAGTTTCTCTTTGCCTCCTGCTTTCCCGTTTTTAAAGAACTTCCAATCTATATAACACAATTATTAATGCGTTTATTAGACCTATTTTCTACAATCGCTAAGTAAAGATTACCATTCAACTATTTTACAAGTTTTCGATACATTAAATTGTTTAAATGGGTTTACATCCTAAACTTTCATTATCATCATCATCATCTGACTCATCCCCTGAATCATCACTATTATCATCAACCTGTATAATTAGATCTTGAACCTCGTCTCTAATTTTTTGTTTAACGTGTTCCCTTTCAGTTTTTTGAACTTGCAGACATACTTTACTCCATTCTTTTCCAGTATTTTTTATATGTTTTTCTGTCAATTTCCATACATCATCTAATTTAAATGTTGCATTAACATGCAGCAACATGGTTTTTAAGTAATGCCCATATCTTCTTGGTAGGTTTTAGTGGTAGATGATGGAGGTAAACACAATACTGCATGACTATGTTCTGCCAGTAGCTGATCAATTACAAACACTTGATGAATAGGTTTGTTTCCCTTAATTTTGGAATACAATTCTGGTTTGAAATCGTTACATTCAAAGATCTTTCGCTCCTTCAACCACTTCTGCATATCTGTTTTCCTCCAAACTTGAAGTAGAGTTAGGGTGCACAAGAACATTATGATGCGACGCATTGACACAATGTTTGCCTTCTTCCTTATACTTATGAAGGTTTTTTTTTTATAAATATAGTACCTTTTCCCTTATATTTCATTGTTCAACAATAATTTTGCTGCTATCCACAGTTCTGTTCCAACGAAATCCTGCTGTTGTAACTATTTTTCTGAATGAACATAATTTTATGTTTATGTATTTCTGCAAACCGATACATAATGGTTCTTAGGATCTTTTCCTCAAACCTATTCACTGTCGTGTTTGTATTTGGTTTCATTGTGTTTTTTCTAGTAAACTAACCGAATTTGATAGTCAGGTTTGATCGTACCTTTCTTTACAATTCTTTGCACAGTCCGCAGTGAAATGCCTGTTGCCTAGGCCACACTCTTGCAAATTGCTCAGGTTTAGGTTTCCAGAATCTTTATCGCGTTTCAAAAATTGAAATATGTCAAAAACAATCTGTCGTTCTTGACTATGAATGACCTTCCTCTAAAAATATATCAAAATTAATCAATCATTACAAATGCTTTGATAGAAACTGTTATAATGAAAAACTGGAAACTGAATAACATTTTGACAAAAGCAAGAATGACGACAGTTACGTTCACTATTGTGATCAGGGAAGTTGTACACTGTTGCCATAGCAAATTTTTACTGAACAAGAACTGTGAACCTACAATTATTTATCAATGGAGAGAAGTAAAAGCTCTGATATTATATGATGGTCTCTATTTATTTCACGAATTTATGCATTTCTAAATATTGTCGATATAAATGGGGACTTTCTAACTAATATTTTATTTTATGCAATAAATGGGGTATTTGTGATCACGTATTAAAACTATAATGCTAGCACGATGTTTGTAGGTCATACTATAGCAAGCCGAATCTTGGATCTATTGCGCATATGACATTACCTGCCATCCGATAATAATTCTACTCTGAACGATAATTCTCATTTTCTAAAATACTGACTGACTGATGAAATAAGTTGTCTTAATTAATTATTCTTTAACATTAAGCTATGCATAATTGAAACATACTGTAAATAGCAACACTTCTAGATATTTGACTATGCACGAACATCCATATTTATAGAAAAGAGACTCAGATAGTGCTGTTGCTTAAAAACATCAATTAGTGATAATTTGTAAATATTGTATTTTCTATTAAAAATGATTTAACTGGATTGTCAGAACAGTAGTTATAGTAAAATCAGTATGTGCAATTTTGATAATAAAAATGTTAGTACATACTTGTTTGAAGTTTTCATTTATAGTTGGACCAAATAAACTTAGATATGATTCATCCGTAGAAATCTTATGAACTAAATTATTAAGAACATATGCCGTAACTTGGTGCAGTTGTTTTATTCAGCTGTCATTGTTAACTTCGCAATTTAAATTTTAAGGGTAAGAAAGATCACAAGATGGTTTTGCATTATTTAAAATGTACGTTTAAAATTTATTAAACTTTGATACAATACACAAGTATATTGGATACATTATTAAATTCATTCATAAATAGACCTGTGCCGGAAGTACTTTACTTTCAAATGCTTCTAAGACAACATAATCACTAACGTAATACCACTTTCCAGAAGGAATTTCAACGTTCAAGTCAGCACATTTACAGTGTAAGGATCTGAAATGTTTACGATTTTTAGTTAAAAATTGCCAATGATAACTGTTATTTTCTAAAGGAGACCCTACTTTAATGTAGAAAATATAATGACCTATTGTGCATAGTGGTGACTGGCCAGGTCCAGATACTTCAAACTAAATCTTTGATTATATTAAATGTGAACAATTTAAATGAACAAATAGAAATAGACCTTGGGGCTGCTGCAACTATAATAAACAGAAATTTTTTCGGCAAATATTTTTCTAATCCACAATTTCAAGTGTTGCTAAAATATATAAAATATATAGCAAATAATGTAAGCAGTATAAGTAACAATAATTAATCATTAAGAAATAATGTAAAAACGCATTATATGCTGACCTTATGCTTTATGAAAATCGATCAATTTCGAGCGTAAATACATAGCCATTAATTACCATAAAAATATACATTTCTTGTTACATCTTAAATCTTAATGAGCATTAAAACACATTTTACCATGAAAGCAAATATTTTCTATAAAAATCCAACTTATTTGTATTATAAAACTATAAGTTAATCATATAAATTGAGTTTTGTATAACATAAATTTATTTTTAAAAAAGAATTTTCTAGAACATTAGGAATAGAAAGGATGGTAAATAAAAAATTTTAAGTTTTGCAATTTGCTGTATCTGTATCACAGCACTCTTTTAGCAGCGTATCAAAGCGAGGCGTTGTCAGAGCAATACAAGAATTTGAACCACTTTCACTATTGCTACTACTGCTGGTGTTCCCTAAACTGAAAAAAGTGGTTCTGCAAGGTCAGAACGTTTAATGTCTTTAATGTCTTTGTGATTTTAGCAGACAGAAAAGGAGACAGCGGGAAAATGAAGTTTTCGGACAAATTAAGAAAGGGGTGGGGATTTTGTGTAAAACTCCAGAATGAAAACCCCCGGAAAAAATTAAATTTCCTGTCTTTGCAACTATGAATATTGATTTTTTTCCAACATAGGCATGGGTGGTGACCACCATTTGAAAAGCAACTCAACATCAGCTCCGACAAATCCCAAAGATGTATTGTGTTATTCCTGTCAAAGATATATCAACCATGAATGATGGGAGGGGGAGGGTTGAAGAGAAAATTGTAATGGAGAAAATATTAGACAAATTACTGATCATACTTTGATTATTGCACAAATGAAAAACTGAGATCATGAGAACGAAAACCATTTAAGTAAATTATCAAAAGAATAAACAAATTTACAAAAATTAAAGTAGTTTACCCATTTAAATATGAAAGGTGGAATTGGTTTTCAACATAAGAGAAAATAAGTAAAGGGCGACGATAGTAGACATTACAAGGTATAAAATATTTTATATGAGATATGTTTAAAAAGATAGATAAACAGTATAAATTATTGTGGAGGAGTATTATCGGCGAGAGATTTTAGGTCTTTTATGTGCCACTTCCCTCGTTTATTTTTAATTTATTATAAGAATAATAAGGAATTTATTGTTCAACAGAAAACACTCCAATTACAGAACAATAACAAATATTTAAAAGAATAAATAGTAAGGGTCCCAAATGAGAGCCTTGAGAAACGCCTGAAGTTATTAACACGAATTCTGATTGAAATCCATTATAAGCAACATACTGCTTCCTACAAGACAAATACGATTTGATAAACAACTGTAATGATTTATTGAAACCAAGGTTTTTCAACTTCCATGCAAGTATAACATGAGCAATACTATCAAATGCTTTACGGAAGTCCAGATATAGTGTATCTACTTGAACTTCAGCAAATAAAACCTTGGAAACACATTGAGTAAAAACAGCTAAGTTGGATTGTGTTGATCGATTATGCATAAAACCATGCCGGTTATCGTAGATAAGTACTTTAACAAGTGGATATATTTCTTTATAAATATACAATTCAAATACTCTAGCAAAGTTTGATAAAATACTTATTGGACGATAGTTATTTGTATCAGTCGTGTCTCCACCTTTATGAACAGGGCAAACATCGAGATCTTTAAGTTTATAGATAAATGGATCAGCAACCCATCTTATTTTAGATAATATAAATTTCAAAGTTAATTTAACAGAACAATTTTTAGGTTTACAGCAAATTTATTTCGTTTTTAAATGTACTTTAATTTTAATTTACGAAAACAATCTGTAAAAAAGTCAAATTACAAGTCTTTTTTATTAAAAACTAGGTAATTAAGAGTTATCAAGAGTTAAGTATATTCAATAAACAGGTAAAGAAAATATGCTAAAGGAAGACTGTTATAAACGTCTATCTAAATAAAAACTTTTAACATTCAAACGAAAAAGAACGATTTTACGTGTTGAAATCTTAAAATTACCTAAGCGATAAGTACAAAAGAAGAAACTTTTATTTAGCGAGGCAAATTATAGCTGAGTGTAAGTCATTTATATAAAAAAAGGCTAAAATAAATACGGTGGTGTTTAAAAATAATTCACTCTATGCAGGACTAAATACGAATATAAATTATTTATAAGTAACATATAAAATATGAGATGTAAAAGCGTTATTGGTTAAAATTTATAGTCTTCCTTCAAGTAGGCGTAAATTCAATTAGATATTTGCAAAGATCACAGTTTTAATTTCTTAACTTTATTAAAACTTAAACATTAATTATTACATTGTAGATCGTGTACAAATATGAGAAAATTAACATTTCCTATTATTTTAAGATACTATGCAATAAGTTGCCTAACTTAGCACGCAAGTATACCACTAGAAGTTGCGTGCAATATAGTCCAGAGTAGCAAACCTTATGGAAGCTTTACAACAAAAACTATTATTTAAATATGAAATTGAAAGATATTTTCTTGTCTCGTAATATAATCGATATTTTTGGTTTAGGTAGTAATTTTTTGCCATCTAACAAACGAGTATTACTTTCTGATGTGTTTGCTGAAACACTTGTTAATTTACCAGACACTTAAATTTATAATAGATTATTGTAGGTAGTTTGTAATGCAAACGGTAGATTTTATTGTTATTACATTTTATTATTACCAAACCAATATTATATCATTAAAAACACATGAATTGCCATATCCTAAATAACCCTTTAACCCTTACATCATAAATTTTATGATTTAGGCATGTAAATTTCAGTGTCAAGGTTATATCAGATTTTTATTTATACTTTCATTCTCTGGTGACGGATTCGAGTTCGGAGAGAGTCATGGTCCCGGTTCTCAGTAGATTTTCATCACATGGATCTTCCAATTCTAGTAGTGCCTTAAAAAGTTAAAGTGAGGTGGAAATGATAATGACACTACATCGAAAAACGTGCACTAAATGGTACTCCGGACCAAAACACAACTGCTATAGTTGAGTGCCATATTAAAGTAAAGTCTGTAATTCATGGCAGAAATAGTTTGAGGTGCAATAAAATACCACACTCCCGAGCGTGGTTAAACAATCCTCGAGACTATCTTCGCGTATTTGTGCATATTAAAACAGTTTATTCTTGCAATTGAATTAGTAATTTATAAAGTAAACAGTATTGGATTCAGGAAGCACATGGAGTTTCTGTAACTTTTACACAAACAGTAGATTTAATGAATATAAAAAGTTGGAAACTGGTTATCAAATAATTGAAAAAGCATGTTGCAGATTGAATTACTTAACACGTAACACAATATTGCATATTAACTGTAGTTAAAGTAGTGTACTACAACTGTTTTCAAAAAGCTAGAAATAGTTTGTATTTTCTAGTAGATTTTTGACATACTGAAGTATATATATTTCTCTGTTGAGAATGTACACATGTATGAAAACTAGTTGTTCTATATAGGGTGTTCCAGGGTAAGCCTGTACACCCCACCCCCACTACAAACATGGAAACGGGGTTTTTTCAAAATTTAACAAAAAACCTGTTACACATTATTTTCAAGGGGACGAATTTTGACATAAAACTCACATCTGGAGTCAGATCACTTGACCTCTCTCCTTCTTCTCCTCCCTCCCTGCCCCCCCCCCATTGGATTTCTTTTTGTGGCGATACTGAAAAGTATTGGCCACTCTGCCTGCAAATTTTACAAAGCCGTGACAGAGAATTGTTTCAGAATGCCGGTTTCTGATGCCGGAAGAATTTCAAAATGTAAGAAAAACATTCGAAAGTAGACTTATATTCTATGGAAGTTGGTGGAAGTCAATTTGAGCAATACATTCGTAAATGTTAATTAATTATATTTTTTTATGTTATTACTAATAATTCCCAAATAAATAATTCAACATAAAACTACTTCATCTCTTGCTCTTGGCCTTTTAGCTGTGAATTTTATGACAACTTTCGTCCCCTTGGAAACAATGTTTTTTTTTAAATTTGAAATATGTCTGTTTGGGCGGGCGACTTTTCCTTTGAACATCCTGTATACTTGCTGATGATGGATTTAGGCTATCCATTTGACAATCCATGCAAACATTTTTATTATCACATTGATAATATTTTCAAATACCTTTTTTTGTTTATTGGCATACTGGTTTGCAAATTATTTCATTTTGATATTGATTGTTTTTTACAATAATTAGTTAATTTTAATATTCATATTTAATTTGCTTGTATTTTGAATGTTTTAGATATCTTGCCTTGGCATGACAACAAATGAACGAATGAATCGAGGTCGCTACAGTCACTTCATTAGTAATGATGGTAGAAGTCCATTTTCTAAAGGACCTTTGCAAAATCTTGCAGATTTTTTTGAATGCAGTTGTTTTGGCTTTATAAACCCTCGTTCTACAAACTGGTTGACCAGCTTTGATTTGGATAAAAATATAGAGCAACAGCCACTTTTGAGGCATAAAGATAATTTTCAATATGTATGAGTTTTAAAATTAGGTACAATAAGTAAAAATTCACAATTTTAATTATAAGTATTTAATATCGCATATTTAATAAGAACTTTGAAAGAGAACATTATGCTATTTGCCTGGCAAAAAACGTGCTTTTGTCTTTTATTTAGGGCTGTGAGGGATTTTAAAATTAACAAAATTTAAGTTACATAATATTCTCGCAAGTTTTGCCCATTTGTGGGTCTAAAGTTAAAGTTATTTATTAAGATTTAATAAATATATGTGATTCTGCTTAAGGACAAAGTGTTTGCACTGTTATACTTTCGTAATAACTGATTTGACATGTTTCCGAAGTTTTATTGCTAGTGTTCCTAAAAGATTTCTATTGATGGTTCTTCTGAGATACTAAAAATTATCTTGGTCTGGGGTGATAATGATATAAAAAATAAAGTCGTCATAATTAGTTTATAGGAATGAAACATTAATAACGTTTTCATTAGCACAAAAGCTGAATTAAAGTGAATGAAATGACTCCCACTTCACTAACTACACAAATATATTTTTATTACAGTAATACCTACAACAATTTGCTGTTGCAGTTTCTGCAAATTATTTTAGGGGTTCTAAATATCCTATTTTTAAAGCAGGGGAATACAAATAGTTTATAGTAAACAATTTAGGTGATCTTAGATTAAGCGGAACTTCTCCATGAGTCAGTAATCAAAAAGTTCACAAAGAAAAGCTGTAGTTTCTTGTCGTATCTGCTGTTCACTATCTTGTTGGAAATAGACATTTTGAAGATGCTCATTTTTTACGGTTGTTCAGCATGCTTTATAAAAGTCCAATTTCTTGAGACAAGTGTTTGAAATTTTTGATGACTTGTTTTATACATTTATACATTAATTTGTGCAGATGGTTAGTCCACCAGCACCTTTTCAATATGTATTTGTAAATACCCCCTGTAGGTTTGTTGTGGTTTGTTTTGTATTTTTCTTAATCTTCTTTGGGAATTAAACCACTTAAAGTTGTTAAAATTGTCTTTATTTACGTTTCGATCCATAACCTAGGATCTTTGTCAAAATAATAAAAAATTTAAGTTTGACATTTATGACACAAATTGAAGGAGACTTTGATTTGGTAATGTTCGATTTGAATACATTAAGTTTAGAAGCATGAGTGCCTTCAATTTGTGTTCCGCCCTGGGAATAGGGTAGTTTCCTTCCTCAAGATAAATATAAAAAATGGCTGCTTAAGCTTTACAGAAACGTAATTGCACACTTCTTTAATAACCATCCCCTCAACCGTATAAATAGAAACACGTTAAAAAATGTTTTCCAATCCTTAAGTTATTGAATTTATATGGAATTTAACTATATAAAAATTAATCAGCTGATTTCACGTAAAGCGTATTTAAAAGTCGCTCCCAGGGCGCAACACAAATTGTAGGCACTCATTCTTCTAAACTTTAAAATTTTCACCTAATCAAACATTAATAAATTAAAGTCATGTACAATTTGTGTCAAATGTCAAACTTAAATTTTTTTTTATTATTTTGACAATAAATAAAGACAATTTTAACAACTCCGAGTGGTTTAATTCCCAAAGAAGATTAAGAAAAGTGTATTTGTACATCACAGACCCAGTTTTATAAAATACAGTAATGCATGCATCAACATTTTTTGTTATTGCTGAACTTGATAATGGCTTTGAAAAGTATACAAACATAAATATTGACTGTATTCCCAAATTCCGTTAACCAGCGCACCAGTTTGAAAATGTGCTTCAAGCAGTGTGAAAACTGTTTGTGCAAATTACAACAGCAAGAAAACTATCAGAAAACTGTCAGAATTTGGCAATTAAGATTTATTTAAACTTTAATGTTTTAAAATCCCAATACCCTTCTGACCTAGATAATTTGTAATATCACTGTATAATAATTCTGAATATAAAAGTTCTTTCGATTTATTTGAAAAAGTAGGTTAAGTATTTTGTCCTTTTGCATCCCTGTGACTGTTTGACACATAATGATTAAGCACAATTGTGATTTTTTAAGTTACGCGTTTGAACTCTCTATGATTTTGAACATTCCTTTAATTTTAACTTAACAATACTGATTTTATACAATGTGTGGTTCCATAACTATTTTAATTATCTATTTTATTGCATTATCTAGTCAATAGTTATACATGATCGTTTTCTGTACTTGTTAAAGAGGTAGCATTTTTTTATTTATATTAAAATATTAAATTGGTCTAATGTCTTTCTCATGGACTCTAAAAATTACAAGGTTAAGAGCATAAGACCTATTGTTTATTACATGGCTATTCATTTTCAGTTACTTATACTAGGAAATTTTTTAATTATGCACTTTAATATTATTTGTATTTTATATTGGACATTTTATCAGTATACCGTTTTCTTTTATTTCTTTATTAACAAACTTGCTAAATTTTTTGAAATATCTTTTATAAACTTGTAGCTGTACTTTTTGTGTGCCTTGGCTTCACAAAATAATTCAAGCTGCGTTAAAAATGTTGGTTTATATTATAACTTGCATTTTTGGAAAATTAAATCATTATTATACTGGGTTTCACAAACAGCTTCAGCAATACTGTCATTTACTCTGGAAAATGTTTAAATTTTTTTGCTACAATTTGTTAGTATAAATACGATATACTAAAAGAATATAGTGATCTTGATCCTCATAATTCTCTATAAGGTGAACATTTATATATTCAAGTACAATGTGTAAGGTTTATGTACTAATTTAACTACTTATACTACCGTAATTAAATCATGTAAAACAAAATCTGAAAATACATGCTGATTCATTTAGAATGTGCAGTTCGTTAATAAATTTTGATTTATCCTGAAGGGACGGGGATCCTGTAAGAATATAAGTGTTGCTTAACTGCAGTGGTGTCGAAGTGGATTCTTAAGGTACATTTAGTGCTATGGAGATTTAGCGATTTGGATATTTGGGGAATTAGATATTTTTGCTTTTAATCATCTAGGGTGTTTTCTGCTTCAGGTATTTGGAGAAAGTAGTTTGACAGATGACATTTGTTATTGTTTTGGGTTGCTGGATGTTAAGTGTAGGTTGTGAATTACGAACTGAAAAAATGAATTGCTATTTATTTCCAATATGTTCAATAGGCAAAATGCAAAATATATAACGGCGAACTACATGAAAAGGTAAGGTTAAGGTTATAACAAAACAAACAAATTACGTGCTTTTCTGAACAAACACGCATGCTCCGATCTCAAAATAGCCAGAAAAGTTGAACCAACTTTTGGGAGATCGGAGATTAGGTGTTTTTGGCGTTTTTCGGGGGTGTCACGTGATCACTTTAACCAATAGGATCATTCTCCAAATATTCAAATCGCCAAATCTGTAGCACTAAAATCACCTTTAGAGGAGAAATAATAAATGAAGAGGAAAATTTGAAAAAAAAACACTGAAATGCAAACTACTTTATAAAAATTACTTACCCTGATAGGTTTTTCTCTTGTCGTAATTAAGGGCAGAGAACAGTTGGTCCCAGCAATTCCTTCAATATTATACCTACACGGAAAGCGGTTATTTCACGTAGGTGTCCTTTGTTTCGATTTCATAAATTTTATCATGTCGTACATTACCTTTCTCTTCACTACCTTGAAAACACGTTTCTGGTCACATTAAATAAAATTCTTGAAATCAAGACCTCTCCCAAGTAAGATTTTATTACTAAAGTGACTAGGTATCCTTTTTACAATGACCTAAATTTTATCCTAGTTCACAAAAAAAAATGCAAATAAAATGCAATCTAAACTTTAGGCTCTATTGACATCAAATATAAATACATATTTACAAAAGAAGAAACCCTAAATTTCTTAAGTTGACTCTGGCCAGGTATTACTAAAAAAAAATCCTAACCAAAGCACATTACATTTAATCCATAAATAATACTTTCGCTCCAAATTTTCTCATTTCCTATATAAATTACATGACACTCTAAATCTAATTTTTAATAACAAACAGAAAACAGTTTAACACCAGCTTTTTCGCACTATTCTTTCATTGACCATTCATAATATTTTAAAATCAATATGTACATATTTCTTAACTTTTTAAAATTGTAACATTATGCTTAAATTTAACCAACACGCGTTCCATCACTAAATCGTCTTCAACAAAATAATCACTTTTATGTTTGACTAATTTCCTATTTCAGAAATACTAACCTGTTTACATTTAAAATTTATCTATACATAAACAAAATATAAACATACAAGCTTATAATTGCTCATTGTTCAATTCGTCTATTATAACGTTAAGAATATCTAGACCACACCAGCTTACCAATTTTTTGACAAACATTTACGGGGATCATCCAACTAACACAACTCCCTTAATTCAACACAATCCACTTATTCTAGCTATAACCGTAGGTGGCTATTCATCGCAGCACATACAAGTTTGCAAAATTCCACGGGTGGTTAACCTTGCCAATTCTGCAAGTGAAATCCTATACAAATTCGTGCACTATTTCTTCTGTGCAGACCATGTTACATACTAGAAGCTGGTTTTATTCACTTTCAAGTTAACCTTTAACTTGTCCTCACACCACTCCATAGTATGTCCGCCTCCACCCTATTACTTCTTCATAAAACTACATTTTCAATCTTCTGATTAACTGTTTGTGGTTAATTTTGTTTATTTTTCTATTGCATGTATAGCCTGTCATTTTCTCCCACCATCTTTCTTATATTTCGTGGATCATGGTACAGCCTTTCTATTGGATGTATGTCCTGTCATTTTCTCCCACCATCTTTCTTATATTCTATGGATCATAGTACAGCCTTTCTATTTTATTTTTAAACATGTAAAAGGCATGATACTGTATGATTTATGTATGTTAATGTCCCGTGCCTAGCGTTTTCTTCTGACTTCAGCAATATAAGTGAAAACATTTTATTGTATTAAAATGATAAAACTATATCTGCCACCCGATATTCGTGAATTTCAGTAACAAATGTTTATTTTAATTGACTAATACATTGTAAACTATAGCTGTAATTGTTTCAGTGTATTATTAAATGGAATTATTTTTAATGAATGGATATGTACACAAGCTTTCTCAATTTTATGTGAGAAATGCATCACATTGAAATGTTTTCCCTGTTTGTGGTTTTAAAATAATTTATGAATCTGAGTTTTGTCCTAGCATATATTTTATCATAAATAACTTTCTTTCATGGTTTGACTTGATTGCATGATGCCCTGCATTTATTACATATTTATTAATTTGTATGGTTTATGACAGTTTTTATTTTAGCGGTTTATATTGTTGCGATGGTTATCCTATTGAATGGCTAATGTCTTATGCCGTAATAAATTGAACCAGATTATTTTAAGAAAATTAATTTTTTTTATGCTTTAACTTTACCAACTGCCATAACTGAAATTATATTTTATAAAAATAAAATAATTAAATTATTGTGCTTAATAAACATTAGCTATTTATGAAATCTACTATATACGACGCATTGACATCTTTAGTCTGCCCATTCAAATTTAGCAATTTTTTTTCGCATCTAATTTATGGCCAGCATATAATGTTGATAAATTTACAAAATTAGAACATGTTATCAATTTTGATATAAAGAATGTCTTCATTTCATTTATTACTCAGCAACTATAAAAATGTAACAAAATTGTAAATTAGAAAACTTTAACAAATATCACATGGTCAACAGCGTTTTAAAACTCATTAGGTAACTGAACAATCTTCAAAATAAGAGGTATACAGCGTAATTTGAAAATATTTGTGATGGTTTTGTAAATCTTATCTTGTAAAAAATATATCTCATAAGAACAATTGATAATTCGTCTTACAATATCGAAATTGTAGTTACCGAAAACGATATTTTAACTCTAAAAATTTATCTTAAAATAAAATATGAGCAAGCAATATCAATCCTCCATTTATATAGCCTATAATAATATGCAAATAACACATAGTTTTTTAAAATGCATGCAAATTATTAACAAAGATTTTAATAACTTAAATTAATCAATGCGAATTATAACCAAACAAATATCCTTTAATCATTATTTATTTATTTCAGGTCACTGCATGCAGTCAATTTTTAATTTTTTCTGTTTCTAACTTCAATGTGTTTCTTGCACAATAGTTATTTCAACCCTATACGCTTTATAAGTTACTATAAACTTTACGCATGTGAGAAGTGAAATGAAGCATATAAATTGAATAAATAAGATCTAAGCAAGGCTTGAAACTAATAAATATCTAAAAATATCGCTACACCTAATTAATGCTAATGATGTGTACCGACGTCTTTTCTACACCAATGCGAACTAATTTGCTGAATGATTCTCTTTGCCTGAAATTTTATATTTCTGATAAAGCCTGAACTCTTTTAATAAAATAGATGTTTTAATTTGGATTTGTATCTTTTTAACCCAAATAAATTATACTGACTAAAACTTTTCACGCTGATGAATTACATTGGGATAAAAGACTTTTACTTTGCAACCAACCATCAAATTATGGTTTTGAATAAACTATAGGATTCCAAAAGCACTTCAACAATTTATTTTTATTTTATATCATTTAAATTATTGTTAATGCATTGAACGTGAAAGAGAAACTCCTTGATATCTATCGTGCTTTTCTTGTATGAACATTCTTTGATGGACATGCTTTAATTTAAAATGGACTTCAAATGGATATTTTACTGTCCTATGTTATACCATTAGACTTTCCAGAATATGGTAGTTTCAAATTGATTTTGCCACCAACTTGTGCCAGAGTCTAAAGGTTATGTGCCGCATGGAAAGGTTGTTTTAATCTGTTCACTTTCCTAATTTCCACAGGGATCTTATTAAAAATCACGTAGCAACTATTCAGTGAGTGTTTTTTGCAATCTGGCATTATTGGTTATTCAAAAACTAAAAAATAATTAAATTTGTTTTTTGTTAATATTTACTGATTAATTTATTAGATTAAATTATTGAAAATTATTTGTTTGAAATTGAATTAATTAGCATGTATCAGTTAACTGTAGTGTAACTACTTCTCTGAGTTTTATAACTAGAGACAGCTACTTTTATAAATTGTACATGCATACTACCACCATGAGAACTACATACCAACTATGACAAAGAACTCATTCAAGAACATGTGCAGTCCTACATGTTGTTGTTGTCATGGAGCTGCTTACGATAGCAACAAGTCAGGTAATATTCATCTTATGAACTTATCGAATAGGTAAATATTTAGTGTGCATGCTATTATGAAACTATATATAATCTAGCTTTGCAAAAGAGCATAATTTTTCTTAACTCGGGCAGTTCTAAATTGAACAGTATACTCCTATTTTTTAATCATTAGTTTCCAAATTGGATTTTATTGATATCAGCTGATATGAACCTCATATTTTTTTTACTGAACGTATACAATTTTTTTGTTTGTAAATTAGTTCTGGGAACCTGTAGGTGTAGTAAAGTACAATTGTTACTACTATTCATACGCTATCAAATATCCCAAAAGGTCTAAGTAATTCCTGTAGAAAAGAGTTATTATTCCTATCAGAAGAATTAAACTTTTCTATGGATCCATAGAAAATATCCATAACGGAAATCAAATTTTTTTATTGATATCAGCTGATATGAACCTCATATTTTTTTTACTGAACGTATACAATTTTTTTGTTTATAAATTAGTTCTGGGAACCTGTAGGTGTAGTAAAGTACAATTGTTACTACTATTCATACAGCTATCAAATATCCCAAAAGGTCTAAGTAATTCCTGTAGAAAAGAGTTATTATTCCTATCAGAAGAATTAAACTTTTCTATGGATCCATAGAAAATATCCATAACGGAAATCAAATTTTGTCGAATCATCAGTGACTTCAACCTACTACACCTTGTCAATATACAGAAGTTCCTTCGAGCATGCATTACATTACCTTGATATTATAATTTTACTAACAAACAATTGGTAAACTTTTCTAAAATCTCGGATACCATGAATTTGTTAAGACCTCGTGTGTGGATACATCTTGTAGCTGCATTATTGTATACATTTCGGACGCAGAACAATTTACACACTGTAAATAAACTGCATCAGCACTACACAACACAATCATCTAGCAATGGGTGAATACATCATACCATCAATTTTGGTCAAACAAAATTAAAATCTAAATTTTTTTCTACAGTGGTAAAATATGAAAATCTGCTAATCATCAAAACCCAGAAATTTCAACAAGGCTAGACTTTTTGCTGTTCTGAGTGTACCGAAGCACAAACTTTTAAGATTTACTCATGCTGTAAATAGAAAGGCTTTATGAATCTTGATTTTCCCTTTACTCTTCTGTTACTTTGCCAAAAGACACATTTTGCCTTAATTGGTAATATGAATCTGTTCGTTTAGCCATGTCTTGTATTGACTGTGATACAAGACACGAGTGTATGATTCTACATGTTCAGAAATAGTGATGCTATCTTGTTCTGATGATGTCCTGTACTAATATGTCATTTGACAGAAATGGTTCTGAATGCAAAGATCATCACTATCGTGCCTGCATACTTCCCTCAAGACCTTGATTGAAGATATGGGATGTGGTTACAGTATAGTGCTGTATCGAGTTCTACCTATATTTGTTACAGGTGTTTAAGGTGAATTGTCTCTAATTGTAAGAAAACACTAAGTGGATTGTAATTTTGGTTCTTTTCTCCTTTGCATTTATGATGATTACAAATTATGGGCTTAATGCTCATTTCAAAACTGCTATCGTAACAATTTTTTTGGTTATGTAAAAAAATTGCTTTTTGGAACAACTTAGAAGAATGAAGGCAATACAAACAAAAAACAAACAATTCGCCAAGGATATTTATTTGCAAATTTTGGTAGATTTTCGAAAATTTTTAAGTCCAGGGGCCCCATATGGAAAACAACATATGATTTGTTATTTTCTAGTTTGGTTCAATCACACGGCTAAGTTCAACATTTTGTACCCACAATCATGTAGAAAACATTCAACTGTTATGAAACCTGATTTGTAAAGTCAGAAATAACAATTTAATCTTTCAAAAGTCTGTGTAAACACCTAATTGTTCGCAAAATACCTCAAGGTTTTCAACTTGTTTCATACACAAGGCACGTGGGCATTAAGCATTTGTTGTGAGAATATTTACCCCAGTTGAACTTCTGCAAGTAATTTTCTGTTCCACCCACTTCCACATCATCTTTGAGTCAAGAACGTTGGAAAGTTGTTGATGGTCAAAATTTAAGTGCTTTAATCTATTTTTATTACAGCTCAAACACCCAGGAGGGCTAACAACAAAAACCCTGAAAGGTCAATAAAAATACAAGAAGCAGAAAAAATGTATGATGCTTATATAGATCCTAAGAAATGAAATTTTGCTTAGACTAGTAATTTTGATATCATTAACACATGAAGTTATTTAATTTTTTTTTGATTATGATTGGATAAGAAATTGTTTGTTATAAAATGCATACCGACTGATTTTAATATGATTATTTTCTAAATAGGTTAAAGTAAACATTTAAAAATATATCCTCCCATAAGGTTTCTGTATTATCCTTAAAATCATATCTTTTTAATATTTTCTAGATACTGCGGCGTCAACTTCGCTTTATTTTGTTTCCCGTTTTGTAAAGAATATTTGAACCCTGTCCCTTTTACGACCTCCCATGGGATAATAGTCAAGCTAGTTGCCAGCACAGCAGGTTTTTATAGTTCCATCTCATACACGTAAAAATTTCAAGATCTTGTAAGGTCCGAATTGTTTTTTTATCTTCTTCGCCCAACACCTTTGGGTTCGAAAGGTGTAACAATTTATGTTCATCATCATTAGGTTTTCAGTTTTGGAACTGGTTAGACGCGTACTCTCATTGTTTCCTATTATGTGCTAACCTACACATTTTCCTGAAATTTCCAGTCTGCATCTTTTACTATCTGCGTGCAATGGTCTGATCTAGGTCTTCCTCTACCTCTTTTTCCTTTCCCTGCCCTTCTATTTCTCCTATTTATTTTTTATTTTCTACACATATCTTTATTCCCCTAATATTTCTATAACCTCTGAGTTATTAACTTTGTCTGTCCATGCTATTATCCTCACACATCTGAAGCACAACATTCCAAAAAGCTCCTACCGTTTTTCTGTCTGCTTCTCCTACTGGCCCTATTTCATAGACGTACTGTGCTGTGCTCCACACATATGTCTTCAACAATTTTCTCCTTATTTCTATGTTTATTATCTTCGAACATAGCCACTGCTCTTTCTTGTTATATGCAGTTCGGTTCCCCTTCTATTGTTTATAAATATATACCCTATTTCCCTGATATTCAGTAGTATGTGAAGGGGATTATACAGCCTGTGGCTACCAAGCTCCCGAACACTTGCCAAATAAATAGTTTTTCAATATGTTCTTTCGCACAATCAACATTCGTTGAAAATATTTCAAAACCAGCACCTGTAGTTGTTTAAAACAATCATCAGATTTATGTGCAATTATTTTTTCGTCATTAGGTTTTCGTCTTGAAACGGGTTGGTCGCATATGTTCACTTATTTCTTTTCTGAGCCAGCCCACACCGTTCTCTGAAATTCCCACAGGCTAGAAACAGCTCGGTTTCCTTCTGTTATTTCCTAATTAAATGCCCTATTTCACCAGGATTCAGTGATATGTAAAGGCGGTTAAGCAACCAGTGGCTACCAAGGATCCCCCAACACTTACACATTTGCTGAATTAATAGTTTTGCAGTAAATACTTTTGCACAATTAACATTAATTGAGTATATTGTGAAACCAATACTTGTAGTTGCTTATAATAAGGTTTAAGTACAGTTATTTTTTCGTCAATAGGTTTCCATCTTGGAATTGGTTGGACACTTACCTCCATTGATTTCTATTCTGAGCTAGCCTGCACATTTCCCTGAAATTCCCATGTCCTGCATATTTCACTATCTGTGTGCAATAGTCTAACCTAGTTCTACCTCTCTTTTTCCTATATCTGCTTCTAATATATTTCACGCTATTCCCTCATGCCTTAGTATGTGGCATTTCATCCTATCTCTCCTATTTTTTACTATTTTCCACATACTTCTTTCTTCTCCTACCATTTCTAGTATCTCTTTGTTCTTAACTTTGTCTGTCCATGATATCTTCATCATACGCCTGTAGCGCCACATTTCAAAGACTTCTATATTTTTCCTGATTTAAGCAATCTTTTTCTTGTTTCTATGTTTGTTGTCTTTGAACACAGTAATTACTTTTTCTTGTTAAATGTGGTATGACCTTGTGCTAATCTTTGTTTTATATCTTCTGCGCTCTTCCCATCTTGCATTATTTGGCTTCCTAGGTAGCAGAAATCCTTAACCTCTAGTAAGTTCTGGTTACCTATTTGTATTCTGGTTTTTAATTTATTTCCTTCTCCTTTGCATACTAATATTTAGTTTTATTATTGTTAATTTTCATACCGTATCTCTCTGTTAGAAGTTTCCATTTCATTAAGAGCAGCTTGTAACTCTTCTTTGCTAGATGCTAATACCACTATATGATCTGCAAATCTAAGGCATATCAATCTTTTATCCCGGCATAATCCAAATGTCGTTTTGCATTTGACAGTATTCATTGTTTCTTCGATGTACAAGTTAAAAATTAATGGGGGTAGGGCACATCCTTGTTTCATCCCCTTCGTAATATTTACTTCTCTACGTTCCTGCTCTATTTCTATTACTGCTGTTTGCTCTTTGTATAAGTTATGTACTATCCATCTATCCCTAAAACTCATTCCAAAATATTACGTACATTTTTTCCATTTTACATTGTTGAATGCTTTTTCCAGATCTACAAACCCTATATACAGGCTTTCCCTTTTTTATGTTTTCTCCATTATCACCCACAGAGCTAAAATAGCCTCTCGTGTTCCCCTGTATTGTCTGAACCCAAATTAATCTTCTCCTAGTACTTCTTCAGCTCGTTTTTTCATTCGTCTTTGTACAATTCTAGTTAATATTTTTGACACGTGTGCTGTCAAACTTATTGTTCGGAAATTTTCACATGTATCCGAGCCTCTCTTTTTAGGTATAGTAACTAAGATGTTACGTTTGAAATCTTAGGATATCTTGCCTGTCTCATACATAAAGCTTACAAGTTGGAAGCGACGTTATGTTACTGCTTGTCCAGCGACTTTTAGAGTTTCTGCTTGCATCTTATCTGTACCCGATGCTTTACCATTTTTCAAGTATAAGATATTCCAAGTCATCCTTTTCAATGTCTGATTCTTGTTCTAATGTTGTTAGGTCTTCTGCATATAAATTCCCTATATATTCGTGCCATCTATCCACTTTCTCTACATTTTCTATTATGTTTCCTCCCGCATCCCTTATATTTTTGCTATGTGGTATTATATCCCTAAAATTCATTCTAATTAGTTAGTATGCTTTGTCAGTCTTTCCTATTTCCATCTTAGTTTGTACCTCTTTGTACTTTTCATCAATCCATTGTTCTTTAACTTTTCTGCATTTGCGAATAATTTCACATTTTATGGCTTTGTATCTCTGTTTTCCCCTTTCTTCTGATCTATTTTTGTATTTTCGTTTTACTTCTATTAAATTCAAGATATCTTTTGTTATCCATTGTTTCTTATTTTCCTTTTGTTAATACCCAGAATATCTCTGGCTGCCATGTCTAAACTGGATTTAATGTTATTCCATTCTGTTTCTACTTCCCTAGTATAATAAATTTTCTCGATATCTTTCAGCAATTCATTTGGCTTTTGTTCAAATATGTCGTGCATATCTTTATTTTTAGTTTCTCAAAGTCAAAGTGCATTTTTCCGTTCCTTTTTTAAATTTTTAAATAATTACAATGTTATGGGCAGTGTCTATATCTGCTTCTGGGTAGCTTCTACAGTCTTTTACTTGATTCCTAAACTGTTGTCTAACAAGAATGTAATCTATTTAATACCTTCCTATATCTCCTGGCATCTTCCATGTGCATCGTCTTCTAGCATGATGTTCAAATAATGTGTTTGTGATGGTTAAATTGTTCTTGCCGCAAAATTCTACCAGCTTATTTCCCCTGTCAGTTCTCTTGCCTAAAACAAATAAACCTACTACCGCACCTTCCATACCCTCACCTACCACTGCATTAAAATTCCCCGTAATTATTATATTTTCAAGTCCTTTTACATATCTTAGCATGTCTTTGATATCTTTGTAGATCGCCTTCCTCACTGTAGCTAGAGGTTGGCATGTGTACTTGTATTATTACTGTACTTACCGTTTTGGATTCTAATCTAACCATTAGTGCTCTTTCGTTCTTTTCTAAGTAGTTTTCTACACATTGTCCTATCTTTTTTCGTAATACTATCCCCACGCCCGAATTTCCTTCCTCTGATCTTGTATGAATTACCATGTTTCTGCTTCAAAAATTACCCACCTCTGGCCACTGAACTTTGCCGATCCCTACTATGTCTAATGCTAACCTATCCATTTCAATTTTCAAGTTCTCTAGCTTACCTACTTGCTTCATACTTCTGACATTCCACGCTCCGGCCCACAAAATGTTCACGACTCTTTTTTATCCTTTCCAATCACGTCCCCTGATGTAGTCTCCTCCTGGAGATCTGAATGGAGGACTATTTTAATTCTTACATTTTTTACTCCAGATTATACCATCATTTTTAATAACAATTGAAGTACGCTATGTACTTGGAAGGTAATGTGGCGGTTTCCCGTTGCCTTCCACATCGCAGTAGTGTACCTTAGAATGCTATACCAACCCCATATGGTCTCTGCCACTCTAAGTACCGAAAAAACTGCTGCCCTCTTTAGGGACCTGTCAGTCTGGTTCCTCACTAAAGACCCTACTACTTTGGTGAACCTGTAGTTTAGCTGTTTAGATCACTAAAACGCATAAGCCATTCCACCATTCTAGTAATTTAGAACTTCTTTAAGTTGCAAGACCATTCGGAATTGTGTTTAAAAAAAGACCTCACTGCTTCACCTAATTTCTATTTACATACAATGCAATAGTTATATCATGGTCACTATACGTACACAATTTTTAAAACAAGTACAGTTACACAGCTCTCTTCTAAAATAAACTTTAATTTAGATTTAGCACTTCTTCAATGTAACCAACTACAGTAATTTAATCAAGTCTTCAACTTTTCAATTAAATTTCATGGTCGTTTTTCATAATAAATTAAACACTAAAACATATAATTATAGTGGTCGGTTAATTATTTCCACATTGTCTATTTTAACATTATCATCTTACAAACCACAATATCAAAACATACTAAATAAAATAACTTACAGTTTGTCTTTCTTCTCTCTTTAATGTAGAAAAACCTCCATCGAGTCAGGCTCGTCAGCTATGTCACGTTTAAGAGTTCTAACCAACATTGCTTGCAGTCGTACCTGTCCAGTTTCTGTACTCATTCGTCTAGGTCGGTGTCTAATACCTGAATTCCGTAGTCTTCAGCACATCGAAATCATTTTAACTATCTTCGTATCCAAACTGTTTTCCTCGACCAACCCCTATGAGCGGATTACTACAAGTCTTCCCTTTACCTGCTTGGTGTACTTTTCATCAACTGTCAAGCTGTGTTGTACTAATCCCATGCTACGTTTCCAATAGGATTCCATTGTTAGTCGGTCACTTACATTTGCTTTACATCCCCTCATGCCTAAAATGCATATTTTTATTGTTTGTTCATTAATCAGCATGTGTCTATTATGTCGCATAAGGTTTTGGGCTCAATAAATTTAGTAAATCATACCAATAAATTTAATTATTTTCACATTAGTACTTTTTCCAAGTAATTTGAAATTTTTCTCTAAATAATTAGTAATGTTATCAAAATTGTATTTATGCAAATAATCTAGTACTTATTCCAGTAAAAAATTTGTTTTTTAATCTGAATTATCCAAAATCTGCTAAAATAGCTCAATTTAGGCTGCTTGTGTTAATATAGCCGCTTTATTTACTGTCATACAAACTGTCTGCTGTCAACATTTGCTGTCATTCTGTCTGCACTGCTGTCATTCATATTTTCTTCATTCTCCTCTTTTTTTTTTACCATCATTATCACCTACAGCATGGATTTATCTCATTTGGCAACTGTTCCATCCCAATCTGTAACATACAATGATGACGAAGACATCGAAAATAAATGTCCAGAGAAGCTACTGAAGAAAAGGAGGGCAAAAAACTTTTCGTACAAGTTTATCAAGTCTTTTGAAAATTATGATAGTGCGGTTGAGTTTATCAAGACTTTTGGTGGAATTGGCTACCATGGTAGCAATTGTCATAAACGTGCCAAGATGTCTCGCGGCGAGAAGTATTACTACTTATGTAATACTGACAAACAATGCGATTTTCGTGCCTACATCTCCTGTCCTGATGATGATGATGTTTGCTTGGTGTTCAAAACTGATCTACCTCATAGCCATAAAGCAAAAGATCCACGTGGCATACCTGAAGAGGTAAAAGTGGTAATTCACACTCTGCACGATATGGGTGTCGACAAACCACAACAAATAATCGACGCTTTAATTGACAAGGTATTTATTATCAATAAGAATATTCGTGCTAGTGATAATTTTTTAATCATTTTAGAATATTAATCCACCCGACTATTTCCAATTTACTAATCATCTGAAACTTTATCGGGAAGCACTGGACAAGCAAATCACTACACTTGGTGAGCTTCAAGCCTACATTTAGCCAATGTTACCTATTCCAGATGATGATGACGAACCGTATGTGGTGGCTTATAACATTGACTACTCTACTCGGAAGGTGGGCATCTTGTGGTCTACCAAACGGCTACTTTCGTTAATGCAATTTACCGACCTGGTAGCCTTACATACAAGTTGAACTTGGAAGAGTGGCCTGCAATTGTGGTTGGAAGTGTGGATAAGCAAAAGATTTTCCACCCATTTGGGATGGCCTTAGTTACCAATGAGGCCTCAGCAGACTACGAATTTGCTTTTTCTACTTTAAAGAAAGCAAACCCTCAATTTAATCCAACCGTTCTACTTGGCGACTGTGCCCCTGCAGTCACAAATGGTTTTGCTGCTGTGGTTGGACATGATTTCAAACGTATTATGTGCTTTTTTCACGTTATGAAAAATGTGAAAGAACACTCAAAATCTCTTACCTATCCCAAGACAAAGGAGGTGATAAAGGATATTCAAGATTTGCAACGGTGCCGATCAGAAAAAGAATTTTCATTTGGTTCAAAATTGTTTGTTGATAAATGGAAAAATGAAACCGAAAATCAAGAAATCCATCAATTTTTGGACTACTTTTACCCAAACTATGTGAAGGAGCGGAATACCTGGTATGAAGGTTATGCTGTCGGCTACCCAAAGACAAATAACCACTTAGAAGCGACAAACCGACACTTGAAGGGGCCTAGAGGCACGAACCGACGCAAGCTTCCTCTCGCCAAGTTTGTTGGTATGGTTGGCAAATTGCTCAAAATTTGGTCCAATCAAAGGAATTTGGTGTACAGTCATTCGGTGGCCTTTGCAGAGGTTCCACCAATCAATATAAAGCTATCAACAAACGCATGGCAATATTCACAACTTTACATGAAACATGTTCAGCAAAAACAACATCAGCAAACTATTTACTACTTTTTTCCATCTAACCTCTCTACTACCACCAATCGAAAAGCCATTACAGATACCGAACTGAATAAGTTTCTTGCAAACACCAAGCAGCTGCGCTATCGTTCCTTTGACACATTCGTCAAAGGTCACCTGGACCGCATATGGATTGTCACATATAACAGTGGTGGAGAATGGCTCAAAGAATCGCACTGTAGTTGCCCTGAGTTTTACAAGTCCTACGTGTGCAAACATTTAGTTTGCATTGCTATAATCAACTCTGATTACCCACCTCCAATGGAGGCTAAGGCTATCTCACTAAACGCGAAAAGAGGTCCCGGAAGGCCTGCAAAAGTAGGCAATGCCCTGTCTTTACAGTGAATCTTGGGATGTTTGCTTGATTTTTGTTGATGTGATTATTCTTTTGTAATTTTTTCTTAACCTATGACTTCAATTTTGTAGTAAATTAACACAATTAAACCATTTTTATCAATTACTAATTATATTGAAATTATTACTATATTTATTGGCAAAAAAACAACCGTTTTTTGGGATATGTACTAATGGTGGAAATAATTAAATTAATTGACAGCATTTACTAAATTTAATGGTCGATTAATTGTATGCCCTATTATGTTATCAATTATTTCTCGTGGCTTTAGCAGTTAGCAATGTGTTAAATCGTACAATTTAACCTTATATTGTTGTATTGTCTGGCCATGCTGCTGATGATATTATATTATCTTATCTTTATAAATTTCCCCTGATGTCAGACGCATTTTAATTACTTTGTATCAAAATTAATTTTATCCGGTCCAGTTACAATTTAAACAAAACTACATTTCTCTGTTTCAATGTAATTCTAAAATAATCATTCCTAATGGAAGGTATAAGGAACTTTTCCTAAATACGATGTAATTATATGAAAACATTATCATTTTGTTTTCGACCTTACTTAAGGTCAGTTTGACGCAGCTCTAACTTCTTTTCTATTCTGTGCTAATCTAAAAAGCTCTACATGCCCTTCACAACCTAAATTTCTAATAATTTGACTAATATAGTTTGGTCTAGGTCTTCCTATATCCCTATCTTTTTCCTATCCACCTGGGTCTACATAGATATTAGCAACCTGATGGTTGTTAAAGAACTCTAACATGTTTACATGATTACCATTTATAAGGATATGAAATATAACCTGGTTATCCGCTTCAAAAATATTGCTAATCCCACTATTATGTAACTATCAATGATTCTAAAAGCTTTTGATCAACATAGTTTATACAAGGTGTATTATAAACTATCAACCCTACACTTAACAAATACATGCTTAACCCCTATGTTCACTTTCGCAATAGCATTATAGGCTTTAAAATATCAATAAGGCTTTTGTGCAAGTTACTATTATTTAAAATAAAATATAAAATTCTTTCCAAATAAAATTGAACATCTGTATTAATATTAAATTTAAAGGGCTATTTTAACAGGAATAAAATATTTTGGCAATCTCTTTGGTGCTAGGAGAATTTTACACATTTTTAAATCAGGCAAGTGAAAATTAAGATACAATACAAAAACATTTTCATTTCGTAAAACATTCAGAAAATTGATAAAATTTGAATGTAAAATTATCTGAAAAACTATTGAATTGAAGATGCATTGTATATTTTTTTAAAACAGAAATATAATAAGAACGTTTTTTAAAATTGAGTTTTAATAAGTAATTGTAAATGAGAGTCTCTGCTTATTTTTAAGATTATTTTAAACAAAACTAAATATTTGTCACGACTATTAAATGAAATTTGAATAAGTTTTATGTATTTGTATTGAACATTTTACATTTTAGTAGGAGACAATATTCATTACATAGGGTTTTTTAGAAATATGGCTGTTAGATGGCATTCACAATTTGCCAGTTGTAGGTTTTACATTAAGATAATATATTCTATTTTAATAGTTTTGTTTAAGTTTTTAATGTGTGTGTAAATGCTATATAATAATCAATTTAAGGCTCCATGAGGAAGGCTTTCATCTAAAAACCAACACAATTCAGTATTACTTTGCTACCAGTAATCTTAAATATATTATGTGCTTACAGTAGTTGTAACAAAGCTTTGTAATAATTATTATAACATATCAATACCTAGTGTGTTTATCTGTGTTTTTCAATCCTGATTGATCAAAATATTGTAAGGTAGCTAAATGAAAACAATATATTCATTATCATATACTTATGTTTTTCTGACAGCCCTGTCACTACTCTTTGAAAATGGTTTTTATAATTTAGTCAAAGTTTAATATGGTAGATAAACCGAAATCAAGCACTCACAATAGAGGAATAAATGTTACATCTGACTCATTTGTTGCAGGTAATTACTTAGTGAAATTTTATTAGGTAACTTTTTGTAAATGTTCCAGAGGAAAACCATTCACAAGCAACTGATAATTTTCCATCTTTATATGATGTACGGAATCAACTAATTAATGTAATAGATGTAATGGGAACAACTTCGCCTCGGGCAATCCCTAGTTCGACTAGCAGAGATGCTGATGTCGAGGATTCAATCGTGTCTTCAACTTCCATATTTAGCTCAGTTTTGCAGGTTAGTATTATATCCAAAGTTTTGCATTATATAAAAACAATGAGATATTAAAACAAAGATGTAAAAAAATATTTTTAACAGAAGTATGTGAATTAGGTATGGTGAATTATATTTCATTAACATTCACAGTTATTTTCAATAAATTATATATTTTTCTTTTTATCTTATCGCTGAAATCTGTGAAGAAAAGCCATAAGATATATAGTCAGTCTAGTCATATAATCACAATTTGAATGGTATTCCCTCTCTGCTGGATGTCAGAATCACGAGGTCATTACGCTAGGCTTATCTGAGGGATTCTGGCTCTGCCTCAATTGCGAATCAATATCCAACTTGTACCAGCTAATATCAGCATCATCCTCTGAAAAACTTTCTTACCCGCATTGTCCAGATTCCCTTTCTCACAAAAAATATAATGGTCAAATAGGTTTAAAAATTCAAATAGACAAGGCTCACCGTGATTTGATGGAAATTAAAGTCACTACACCGACATCTGAGCCAATAATATACAAATCGTAGAAAAGAAGAACTCCATAAAAGTACACAAATGAATAACAAAAGGAGCAACATTCTCTGCTGCTTTAAAACTTGCTGCCGTCTTAGACAATTGTACTAAGGAGAACAATCTACAATCTTGGAACACTCTCTTCAATTTTGCCTTCACATGTCTGTGTGTGCCCCAACTCTCCAAAAAGAAATCTTTGGCAAGACTCATGAAGGAAAATATTAACAGTACCGGAAACATTACATGTGATTTTATTTTCCAGTGCTCCACCCGAAGGTACTACATTGGTCAGGAAGCGGGTTTTTTTTTACCTGAAAAATTTGGAATTTTGCCGAACCCTTGCTGTTCCAAGCAAGGTAGGGATCTTTAACATGCGTGACAACACTCACACTCATCCGAACAAGGGTGTATTTTTGTAAAAAATGCTCGTCTAACATTTTTCAAGCGGACGGTGTCGGGATTCGAACCCGGGACCTTGGGCGTAGTAGTCACACACATACCACTATGCCACGAAACCGCCAGTACCGGAAACAGCTACATCACTCTGAAAATTAAAAACGAATTTATGGACTTGTCAAACAGAGTAGTTTCAAAAGTTAGTGATGCTGACATTAGTGGAGCAGGTACGATTCTCGCGTCGTCCGATGCGTTGTCGCCAGTCAATCAGGATACTTATGAGAAGCTTTGGGATAAACACCCCTCTGCTTCTTCTGCCCTGAATTATCCAAGTCCAACAATTTCAGATTGTAGCAAAATCTTAAGGGTATCCGAAACAGAGGTCAGGAAAGCCACCTCAGTTTCTCAAGCGGATCTGGTTCCAGAATTGGTATTAGACCGTAACATTTAAAGGACCTATTAGGGATTGGTAACGGTGATGCTGAATCTCGTTTACTCACTTCAATAACCAATTTTTGTGATCTTCTTGTTGAAAAGGTGAATCAAACAATTACCCTATTATTATTTGGTGCTAATCTCTGCACGCTCAACAAAAAAGATCGAGGAATTCCTCCCATTGCAATAGGAATGACATTACGCAGATTCGCAGCGAAACTAGGGTTTTTAGCTGTTCGTGAAAAGACCACATCGACTAGGATTTGGCACCAGGAGTGGCTGCGAAGCAATAGTTCATTCAACTCAGACTTTCTTGAAACTTAACAAAGATACCAACAAAGTGTTACTGAAAATAGATTTTAAAAAGCGTTTAACTAGGTTTGCTGAGATAAACTGCTCCACAGTTTAAAGATTATGGCACCAGAGCTTTTTCCGTTCATCTGGCAAGCTTACTCATAACCCTCTCTTCTTCCTTTTGGTTCCTGGACAATCCCGTCGAGACTGGTTGCCAACAAGGGGACCCGGGAGGTCCTGGACTGTTTTGCATATCATTTGTCAGTTATTGGGAATATGATTTCCAATTTGGTTACGATCTATTTAGACACTGGCGCATTAGGAGGTGATCCAAAAGATGTGCTCCATGATTTTTCAACTATCATTGCTGATTGTGAAAAATTTGGTTTAGCCGTTAATCTTGCTAAATGCGAATTATACTTTCCCTGAAAAATTGACCAATCTGTTTACCAATATTTTGATAATTTGTCATCAGGAACTAAATGTTTAACCGATGTGACTCTTCTTTGAGCTCCCATTACCCAGGGATCATGCACAGCCATGTGTGATTATAAGCTCATTGAGATGTACCTTCTTTTTGACCGATTAAAGGAGCTCAAGAATCTTCATATCAATTATTACCTTCTACGTCACTGTTTTGCTGTGCCTAAGCTGACTTATTTGATGAGAACATCACCTTGTTGACTGCTCTTTGTCATCTGAACAACATACGCTTGTATCTCTTCCTATACATCTTGGGGAACCGGTGTCAGACAAATACATGATCTAATTTTACCCGCCTTCATATCTTCGGTTTATGGTGTCTGGGATCTCGTCGATTCGATGTTAAACTTACCTAGTACAGACAATCCCCAGGTTTCATACATTAAGGAACCAATGGAAAATTGTACTATACTAAATCCGGATTAAGTTTCCCCACCAATTCCTTCCCTTCCCTTTTATTGGGCAAGCATACGCTACACCATTTTTGCTAACTTTTGGAAAATGAACAATTCCTTCAGCATGTAGATGCCAGCAGGAGGAGCAGGGAATTTACTTGTTTGCTGGTCAATCCATAAAGTACTTGAGAAACTAAAGTCAAAGCTAGTGATGTTTTATCTTGATGATGGAACAATTGCTGAAGTTTCCAAAAGCGTACTTCATGATTTCTCTACAATAATTGAGGAATGTAACAAAAATTGGCCTATCAGGTAATTGCTCGAAGTGTGAACTCTACTTCACTGGAGCAATAAACAATTTAACTTATGAAGACTTTGATAAGCTCTTTCCAGAGATTAAAATAATACAGGAGTCTCCGTGCTTGGCGCACCAGTGACTAATGGTTGCTGTGAGGAAGTCGTCTAAAAGAAATTGGAGGAGCTCGATTTGCTTTTTAAACAATAATGGAGCTGAAAAACTATCGTGTGGCCTTCTATCTTTTGTGACATTGCTTTGAAATTCCTAAATGAACTTACATAATGAGAACAACTCCAATGTGGCAATTCGAATCCTTTATGAAGAAATTAAGCAATAAAATTCAGCAGATTCTTGAATGCCTAATAAATTGTGAACTAACCTAAGATCAATATATTCTGCCTATTCGTTTTGGAGGAATTGGTGTTTGTAAAATTGAAAACTTGTGTCTGCCTGCTTTTCTTTCCTCAGCATACGGAATTTGGAATCTTGTCATTTTGATGTTGAACTTCCCAAGATCAGACAAGTCACTAATATCATACTTGGATGAGGGAATTTCCATATGGAATAAACTAGGGCATGACTCAATGGTACCATCAAACCCTTCAATACAGCATTTTTGGGACAACATAATCTTGTCAACAATTATGGAAAATATTTTGTTCCCATTTGAATGGTAGAAAGCTAGCCTTGTAGAAGCATGAATCCAACGCATGTTTAGTTGCTTTACCATTAAGTCAATTGGTACTTTACTCGAGAACAACTGCTTTCAAATAGCAATGGAACTTTGCTTAGGATGCAAAATATGCATATTACACACATGTGTCTGTAGAGAGGAAGAGTCGACGAGTTTAGCCATCATGGTTTGAGTTGTGTTAAAAGTGCTGGAAGATTTTATAGACATCAAAAAAATGAACAATGTTCTTTTAATATGCCTTTCTTCCTTGAAGATTCAGTTTCGGCTTGAGCCAACAGTCTTATCGAGAGACTTTAATCGCTTGGAAAAATGGACAATCTTTAGTCTAGGACACAACTATTCAGATACGCTAGCACCTTCTAATTTAAAATTTTCTACTACGGTAGCAAGGTTGGTTGAAAAAAATTTGAGAAACAAGAAATTACATGTCTGTTTTTATATGTTAAATCCTTATGTTCAGGTGTCTTATTCAACACACCACATTTGTAGCATTGGTTAAGTTTAAACAATTACTATCTAACCATTAAATATGTTCAACTTTGTCTAATCATGCTATTTTGATTCAGGTAAAGCACAAGACTACGAACAAAGAACATGAGCATAATTCCCCAAGAGATATTTCTAATTCTTCTACAATATTTGATCAAGATACTTATGTAGGTATTCATGATTTGCCTCAAGAAAAACCACCAGTAACATCTCATCTACCAGTTCAACATTACCTACCAACAAGGGTACCACCAACAGTTTTGTGTATGAACCCAAGTTGCATTTGCAGTCATGCAATGGGTGGGATGGGATATATGCCAATGACTGTTCCACCATCCACTTACTACCAACCTGGTTTGCAAACAATTTCTTAATTATTCAATGTTACATTGATGTTTTCAAACAGAAAAGGCAGATAAATATGACAAAAAAGATGGTATTTCTAAGATATTTGGAAGATTTACTAAGACATCAAAAGAAACTTTTGAAGAGGCGCCCATTGATTTATATAAAATGAATGTTATGCAACCAGAAAGTGGAACTCTTCCTATGGTATTTTTAATTTTTACAGAATTTAATTTTTAATAAATTTACCTTAGCGATTTGTTTTTGATCGAATCGAAAGCATTCCTAAACCAGAAATGACTACTATAGGAACCAATACAAAAGGGCTTAATTATTGTTCTAATATAGCTACTGGTATTGCAGAGCAAATAAAAAAGAAATCTAAACACAATGGACACGCTAAAGGATTAGACACACATATTAACCACTATACTGGAATGGTTGTTAATAATAATAATAATATTGATGGAATGCAAAGACTTCAGGTACCTTCTTATTATAAAAAACTACAAGAAACCAGTACAGCGTTCTATAAGAATGAGAATGGTACTACAAAAGTCGATGTTTATTATTTTGATCATGGAAATGCAGCGTGAGTTCAAATATGTTATATTAGTAAACATAAAAGGTGAACCTCCACACAGATTAGTTTGCTTGTACATGACATACCAAGTATAAAATGTTCAAATTTTAATACCTCTTAGGCGAATCCTTCTTATTGGTACAGATAGAGATTCCATTTTTATTATCTTTCTGTTTTGTTACATATATTTTGGTGGTTATGATATGGTGAAGAGATGCAATTGTTGTTACGCTTTTTTATTTTGTTACATGTATGTTCAGGTTTGGGAAATGACCGACATGCTATAATGGACAAATACAAAATCGAAATTATTCCTGAATTCTGACCAAAGTTGTGTCTGAACAAGAAGAAGAAATTTATGCCAGCTGGCTGGAGGTTTAGGACAGTTTATAGATGTACTACCGAATATAATAGTAAATTTTAAATGCATAACAATACTTTTAGATATACAGCGTTCGTAGCCCAAGAACATTCTCTTGTATGATCAGAATCAAAACGACGCTAACAGTCTTATTGCTTTGTATTACTTAGCATACATATGGGTTTTGTGAGAAAACATTTCAAAAAGAAATTACATGCACGTATTTACTATAGCATATGCGCACGAAATCCCCTGACAAACCTGATGTCATTATCAGATTTCATTCTTTATTGGCTTTTCCTGTTTTATTTTTATATTCAATGGTCCAGATCTTGTCATTTGTTTTGTTCTATGACTTCAGCGCTCTTTATATTTTGTTTTGATGTTTAACATTATCTGCAAATGTAATAATTTTGGTAATCCTGCTTAGGCTCCCAGCTTTAATTTACTGCAATTGTCCTGGAACAGACAATATCATTTAAATTTTTCGTCTTCTGGTTTTGGTAATTTCATTTTTATTATATTGAACAGTATTTGCATTCATATAATGGGGGGTGTTAATGCGGCGGTTAACCTCGATAACCACAGATGGTGAGATCAGTGGACATGTGTACTTAACAATAAGAATAGCGGAAACCTTCAAGTACTTACCTAAGTTATTAGATTTAGCAGTGTTCGAAAAACTTGTAGTAAAAAACGTCGACTTTTTGACAGAAATTTGTATCTGTCTAACAAAAATACCATAGCGATACACAGCACACTTTTAACTAAGTTTTTGCGGTGCATCAATAACACAGAGTAGCTTGATGGAAGAATCGAGACAAATTTAACGACTTCTTAATCTTTTTTGGGAATTAAACCACTCATAGTTTTTAAAATCATCTTTATGTATGTTTCGATCCATGACCTAGGATCGTTGTCAAAATAATAGAAACTTCAAGTTTGACAATTATGACATAAATTGAAGGTGACTTTGATTTATTAATGTTCGATATATTTGGTTTGAGTACATTAGGTGAAAAGAAGATTAAGAAGAATACTAAACAAACCACAACAAACATACGGGAAAATCTAATGACATTTAATGTCCACAGGGCGGATGCGAGTTTACCTGCAAGCTTCATCTTATGTTATAACTAACAGTAAATTAACTATAAATACAAACGGAACAGGGGGTTTATAACTCTTTCAATTTTATTAGCAATATTTCCTAATATAAGATAAGTTTTATTTTGAATTATTTGGTTATACTTTGTTTTAAAACAGTCAGCAGAATGAGCGAATTTATAATTTGAATAAGTGTTTTTAAATGGGTGTAAATTACAATTTTCACCATTTTTGGTTTATTGTAGTTTGAGCTTCCTTATGGGTAGATCTATTAAATCGGTCTTAAAAGGGTGACTAACGCCATTTCCTGCTTATAGAGAGGCATGTCAATTTCATGTATTTTTTTAAAAAACAGAGTAAGTCATCGATATAGGGCTTTTTAAAAAATATCACTGATCACACTATCAAATAAAATAAATGAATGCCGAAACGTGAATAGTGAACTTCTTTTGCAGTTGTTGGAACTGTGTTCAAAGTAGGCTACTGTTTATGCTTATAAACTTTACAGTACCTACCTAATCAAAATATGTGTGCTGAAGTAGTATTTAATTGGTTTCAATTTCGTTTTACATTATAATGATGGATATTGTAAATTGTAACGATGTTCTTGGAAGTCCTTGTAATCTTACACAGTAAATACAATAAAAACTGTTCATTTACAAGGTCAAGCTTATGTTAACCACAAAGGGAGATATGTTCATGTTAAAAATCCAGACCTATTTTACAGGTACGTCTTACTTTACCTATACAAAACCTACATTATCTCTTGTTGTTTATTAATTTCAGATATAAAAAATGATTTTTAGAAAAATTTAGAGACAAGAATTGCATTGATATATTCATGAAGTTTTACATTATTTCTAGTAAGGATGAACAGGATTTATACCTTCAAGGATTAATTTATGCATTCGAAGTAAAAAAAAAGTCGAAGTAAAAAAAACAACATTCAGCATAGAGTATTAAAATCAGCTTTGTTTTCCTACAATGCCATTGTGAATGACACGAGTGAAGGCGTGTTTTCATGCATTTCTTTCAGTATGCAAAATAAATGAGAAATACTCCCTGTATGTTTGTTGTGGTTTGTTTAGCATTCTTCTTAATCTTCTTTGGGAATTAAACCACTCTCGGTAAAATAAGACATAAAATTAGAAATCTCTCAATTGTATAAATAGAAACGTTAAAAAATGTTTTCCAATTCCCAAATTATTGAATTAATTAAAATTCACCAATAAAAATTAATCAGCTGATTTCACGTTAAGCGTATTGACTACCTAAGGAAAGTTGATCCCAGGTCGCAACACAAATTGAAGGCAATCATTCTTTTAAACTTTAAAAATTTTTGCTTAGTGTACTCAAACCAAATATTTCAAACATCAATAAATCAAAGTAACCTTCAATTTATGTCATAAATGTCAAACTTGAAGTTTTTATTATTTTGACAACAATCCTAGGTCATGGATCGAAACGTAAATAAAGATAATTTTAAAAACTATGAGTGGTTTAATTCCCAAAGAAGATTAAGAAGAATAAATGAGAAACTTGTACAAAGAACTAGACCTTTGAAACTTTCAGAAAGGATACTTGAGCATCAAAGGGAAAAGTAGTAAGTCATAGTCTTCCCCTAGAGACGTACATGCTTTTTGACAGACATAAAATCATTCCCACTTAAAGAATGTCATCAGAACTGAATATAAAAGTTATGTGGAAACTGTTTTGCATAAAATATCAAGAGATGAAAGTTAGTAGTTCATTTTACTCTAAGTTCTATAAAGAAAATTTTAATTACTATTTTGAGCACCTGCAGGTTGATATGTGTTGCACATGTGAGGAGCTCTATGCTAAAATTAGATCCCCGCGTCTTTTGATGTAGCTAAGAGAACGGATGTGGCAGAATTGGTAGTACACAAGTGTAGAAGTAAAAATTTTTATACAGCTCCTCAATATGAATGTACATATGGACAAAATGAATAGCATGTGTTATCCCTGGCGTTTGATTATATCAAACTATAAATATACCAATTTAGCAACTGTTCTGTATGAAACAGCTTTCGGGGAATGTTTTTTCTGTTCATGACATCAAACAAGGGAAAAATACTATAGCATCTATCACAAAGAACTTGGTAAGAAATGCCGTAACGAAGTATACACGTTTTTAATTGATTATTTGAAATCAGTCCCAGAATATTACACACAACTCCACCTGTTTTGTGATAATTGTGGTGGACAAAACAAAAATCATACCCTTTATAGAGTTTGTCTTTAACAGATTCTGGTCAATTTCAAAATGTGTAACAGTTTTTTCGAAAGCATTGTCACAGCTTCTTACCATGTGGTCGCAATTTTGACATAATATCCAAAAGTATATGCAATATTCAATACACACGAAATTACGAGTCTTATTACCAATATTGGGAAGCCGGGAAAATTTTTGTTGAAGGAAGTTTTAGCTTACGAAATCTTGAACTTCAAGCGCTCATGGAAGAATTATTACAAGAAGACGTAAATCGGTACAAACTAAGGGTAAACAAACACTAAAAAGATTGAAAGTTTCCTTTGCAATAAGCATTTTTTCACTTTGTGTACAAGAGTGAACACAAAGGGTATATTAAAGCATAACCATGCATTAATGGTGCAATATCAGATACTTTTTTATGGCAAAGCAACATGGTCCTGTACTACCACCAGATTTAGCAGCCTATCCAACAGGCAAAGTACCATCAAAGTAGCTAAGATACAGAACCTTCGAAAGATGAGAGAGACTACATCCCACATGAACATGTGGAATATTATGAAAACATTTTTAATTGGTACGACAGACAACATTGTTGGCAGGGACTTCGAAAACGAAGAATCGGTACAAATATATTTTCTTATAATTACTGTTACATTTTTATTCAATAAAGTTTATTGACTATACATTATTTAGAGACGTTTTTACTCACAAAATATATTTTTTAGGACGAATTTTTTCAATTTTCACACTGTTACAAAATGCTATCATGTACATCACACTAACTAGCAAAACGATATTCACATAAATTACATTTCTGCCAAACTGTCATAAAAAACCAATTGTGACTGACTTCTAATGATGAATCTAACGGGGTAAACATATTCTTGATTTCTCGGCAATTATGATTTTTGACGTATACAAGTAATAGAATTTAAGAAATTACAACTCGGGATATTAAGAGCTCATCACAGCAGGTTACCTACCATCTGCTGTAAAAGCGCGGGTAGGGGTGAGGTAACACAGGGCGGGACGAAATGTCGAGATGTAGGTATTTATCAGAAAAGGATATGATGTTTAATACTCCGCATACTTGGTTTATGAAGTGCCAGGGAGCACATATAGATGGCAGTGTTGTGGAACTTATTAGTCCAGTTATAAAACTCACATATTTTAATTATACATATTATCTAACATTTATAACCAGTGAAAACCTTTGAAATTCCGATATGTAATGTAAAAATTATTATTATTATTATTATTTGGTTTCTTTTCTTATCACATCTGCGTTTCCTTTATCATTTTCTAACGACGAAATAATAAACAAAGTGTACTGAATCGGACACAGTAAACATTCCTCTAGTAGAATAAAATGCATGTTTTGCATTTTTAAGTAGTCCAAAGTTTGTTTTGCTTTTACTTATTTACGTTTTGCATGCAGCTTTTACGTGTATTACAGAAGTTTGAGGGTAAACAACTTAGAATTTTTATTACATTACTTCTTATTACTACACAAGCCTGAATATGAACAAAATATTACCAGTGGCTTTTTAAATTTATCCCAAAACAATTGAACTTGAGCATAAAAATTAACAATTCTGTGTTTATTCTTGTTTACAAGTCTTACACTACTCAAACTGGGGGAATACCTGCTTCACTAAATAGGAAATCCAATAAAAATTTATATAAATCCAAGGTTTATGAAGAACAACTCATTTCTATAATTGGGAAACGCTAAATAATATCCATGATGAAAGTTATAAATAGATTTGCGAGCAATTACGACTATAGTCGAAAACTCTCATATGGTTAGTTTGATCTCAATAGATGTTTGTTGTGTTAGTTTTATATAGCATGTATTCAAACCATTTCTGTTTTACAATAGTGTGTGACAGAACTTCTGAATTTTTCCACAGCAGCACATTGCAGGTGCATTTTTCTAAAAAATAGTAATAGTTGATTTATTCGATAAATAAACTGAATTATAGTGTGCAATTTTGATGAAAATTTATAAAAATTATTCACACATTTGGGAAAGTTACTGGTTTTGTTTAAATCGCTCTAATATCAGCAAAAAAAAATTTTTTCAGTTAAAAAAACTTAAATGACTTTCCCACATAGACAATTATTTTATAAGTAACTTTTATTAAAACCGTTTTTAATTTGGGTGCCTAATAGGAAAGAAATTTGGATCTTTAGAAATTTCAAGATGGTCACTACTGTGATGAGCTCTTAATAAAATATCTGAATTTAATGATGAAAATATTTATAAAATTTTGTAGTGTACTAGCCAAGTGATAATCTATAAAGATACTTTAATGACCTTAGATCTTCCAAACAGAGCAATTTTTAGACCACCGATAATAAAAAATACCATAAATTAGAAAATTTGCCAGTGATGTAAGTATTTATCTAGAGTCTAAAAAAATTAATCCGCTATAGAAATTCGATATTTATTAACAAACTTCCCCCTTTCTATGAAAATAAATTGCAACACGAATGGTGAACATTAGAAAGGTAAAACTAAGTCTTTCTGAATGTTTTCATAATTATTTAAAATGTATCTAAGCAAAATTTGAAGCGTCTAAAATATCTAGAACTATCATATAATAATTAGAACTTGTTAAAAGATTCCTGAATGGAATTGGTTGTAAATTGAAACAATACGTTATTTAAAGCTGGCATTTAATAAGATGGTATATCTCATCACAATTCAAATTCAAACCACCTATAGTTTCCTTATTTGAATAAATTATGCTCTTTTAGATATTATAAAACTACAGACTCTCCCCCTATAATTTCAACTGAGCAATTGGCCGAGAAAACTGAAAACTATGCCACTAAATTTTGGGCAGAGTTATTTGGAACAATATACATATGTGCAGCCTTTATTACTTCGTTTATATTACAACTCTTTAGGTAAAACTTCATTAAAGAGCAGTCACAAGAGAAGTAACAGTATTCTGTTTTAGATTTGTGCTACATAGCATAGTCAGACCATTAACGGTTGGAGTTTTGCAACTCGTGTCTGATTATTTCTTCAAACCTTTATTGGCTGTTCTTTTTAATTCTGTAATACAACCTCCATTAATATTTCTATATAATATTTCTACTTCGCTAAGGGATATGTGTGATCCATTAGCTGAAGGCATGGGTTATTATTTAAGAGAAATTGCAGTATTATGTAAATCTATTAGAATATTTGATTATCGTCAAGAAAAACACATTAATAATGCATCTTCTGAAAATGTTTGTGAACCAAAGAAGTGTGAATGTCCAGAAAATGTTAACAAATAGATATTTGTTGTGTACTTTAAGAATTTATACATATATTTTAAGAACTATGTACAAGTTTATATAATAAATCTTTATCAATCAGTATGTTAAAGTAATGTGGTATCAAAATAGCCTATACGTTTGTGGTGTTTCAATTAATTTTGTGGGGGGTGTTCTTATGGATATTTGAAAAAAGTACAAATATTCTCAAATTACTCTAATGCAATTACTTATTTCTATAAACGCTTACCTTTAACAAATACAAATGAATATTCACAAATACATTTATTCTTCATGACGTCATGGATACTCGCAAATACTTAATATTAACTATGAAATCTAAAATAATAGGGTTCAATCAATTAAATCTACAAATCTACACATATAAATCGATACAAACAGTACGGCGTCATCGTGAGTTTCATACAGTTTTTTCTTTGGAAGACGGCGATTCAGCGGAGCGTATAAAACTTGTTATCTTCTTTTCCACCGTTTATGTTGACCCAGCATATTGATTTTTATTAATATTAGTTTTATTAATAAGCATAGATACTGTTCAAGATGTCGACCTCATCATTCTCCCTCGCCAAGTCCCCGTTAACCAGGGACGTAATCTCCTTCTCCCTCAACACTCGTGCATCACCGGCCTTACAAGAATACGTCATCACACTTTCGTACCGCCAAACTTAAACTTTCAAGACGCTATTTAATTACATGCATTTGCAACCACTACACGTTTATCAAAATTATTTATAATAGAGTTTTCTGCTTAAGCCTTGTAACAATATGTGATGTGAAGATATCTTATTTGATAAAATAATAGACAACAAAATGCCTAGTGTTTAAATTCTTTTCTACAAATATACTTTCATCACTGTTCTGCCCTTCCGAAATAACACAAAATGAAACAACCGGTAGGTTCTGTCAAGCACTAGTTGTAGTGCATTACGTTACGTCAAACATAAATTACAGGGAAAGGAAAAATTAATCTTATAAGGACAAACTTAATCGAAGCAACCTGTATAACTTTTATTTTATGTATAATAGTACTCCAAAACAAAACATTGAGGTAAAATCGGCATTCCTATTCAAATCGAAAACTTAAACCACAAATCTAACCGTTTTATCTCTATTAAATCATATTGGAACTCAACTGGGGGTTGTAAATTATTTTAAACCACAAAAATGTAAACAGGCCTTTTATAACTGTAAATGTTTATGTGAAAGCATGGCATTGTTTAAGAATTATTAAGTAAATAATAGTAAATTATTCCAAATATGAGCTTTAAGAAATATTATTTTAATAAATTAAATTCAATATTACCTTGCTGCAAACACAAAGAAAACCATAGACATACTTTATTACAATGTAAAGGCTCTGACACTTACCAAGGAAAACTCGCGCATATTAGATTACAGATACGAATTAATAATCATTTTATTCAATACATTACAATGCATTCATTTATATTGCTGTACATAAAGAATTGAAAACCTAAGTAAATCACATGATAACACATACTTTCCCTGATTCGATTTATTAAGCTCGATGGTAAGATTGTGTAATGAAGAAAAAATCCCCTGACTAAGAACATATGAAGTAGGGTGGGAAAATAATACTGGAGCTAGACATGCAACAGAGAATGAATAATCAATTAATTGTGAACCAGTAATAAATTAACATCAAAATAGAAATACGCGCGAATAGAAAAGGTGGAGGGGAGGGGGAGTTGTAATATGTTTTCTTTCTAGGAGGGTTTGATATAATGTTAATTTAAAGGCAAGGTTGAAGATACAGAGTTCCAAGAAAAATTTGATTGCATTCCCAAAGGAAATTAGGTTGTGACATGTAAAAGTAAAATACGCTGGGCAGTTTCACAAACGTGTAGATAATGTTGTGATAACTGATTCACCTTTTCATTAAACTGGAACTTTACGGTTTGCTTAGAACAAGCTAGTTTTCTGTAGATGGATAATTTAATGCTTGCAATAAAAAACATTGGGTGTTCTTGGATATCCTGGAATTACAACGGTGAGTATATAGAGTTCTTATATTTACAAATTTTTAATTATGCATTTATGAACTAAAGTGTCTATTGGTTGTTATTTATGTAAGAAGGAAATAACCAGAGTGAAAATAATTACTGGATTGGACTAATTAATGATTTTAGAATGCTAATTTTGGTGGTAAAATTTAGTATTAGTTGAAGCATAAAGGGAAATTTAGTATTTTGGTATGAACTATGAAGTGATGTAGCGAAAAAATGGTATTCACCTTTTTTTTTGTTTATTATGAACATTTCCAATAATTGGGATTTATAAATTTTATGTAATTAAATATTGAAAACAAGAAATATGCAGAGTGATGAATAGTTTTATCAATAAGTTAGATTTAGCGTCTTTTTAGGATTTTTATTTTAACCTAGCCAGATTTGAAGTTAAATTGTTTTTTTAGGAAAGCGCATTTGTAACTTTATATTAAAATTATTTTATGTTAATAGAGTTTGTCAGCTAATTGTAAAGGATATCCAGCTACCCCAGTGATGGAACCTTTTATTTTGAGAAATTTCATTCTCAAAATTAATAAGTATTTCTAAGGGAATTTTGAAAAAAGTAGGATATATGGTTATAAAAGCTAGAATACAGAAGCAAGGAAGATCTATGCAGAATAACTGTCTTGTGTGTAGATATAATATTAAAAAAAATTGCCATGACAGACAGTTAGCGTCCTTCGAATTTACAAAAGTGAAAAACACCTTTCGAGGTAAATGGTAATGTAACATAGTTTTTGTATTTCAGTTATTATATTTATTCCTTTATTATTTTTACTTTAAATTTCTATTTTTTTTTATTTGGAACCCGCTCACGCACCATTGCAGTTAGCTGACATACCCTTACATTGTTGAGGTCCCTGCCCTTTCAGCACAAATCAAATTAATTAACTTGATTCTCATATTACCCATAACATAGTCTTTGATAGTAGATGCATTTCAAGGAAAACGATTGAAACAACAAAGGAAAGGTTATACTTGTTCCCAACAATTGCAAGTAACCTTCTTTACTTTAACATATCTGAAATCTATATTTGTGACCTCGAATTATTTTTATAACTAAAAAATTCACAACAATTTTTACTACTATTTATATTAATCGCATTCCACCAGTGGAAGAGGATGTAATTTCACGACAGAACATTTGATTAAACTGTATGTTGTGTTTACTAGGGCTACACAAGTGATATCTTCATTATCTGGATGTATTCTTGCACACCTACACCCCCAAAAGACCAATCAGAGGAGGAATTTGCTCATCCTTGATAAAAACCAACGCTCCCAATTTTCTATGTAACCGAGTTTCAAATTGTTCGTTTTTTTGATGCAAGGTTTGTAAATGCTAACTCCACCTGCTCCAAAAAGACACACACACACACACTGCGACAATTGCCATTTATTCAAGTTAGATACTTTTAGATTTACAACGCTTGGGTTAGATATTTTTCAACAGTTCCAAATTTAAAAAATGACTATAGCTGAGAAAGAAAATTACCCGAGTTTGACCTCAGCACAATGGACCTGAGCTTAAGACTCTTTTTTGATTCAACGCCATGCAAAGTTCTTTAAATGCAAGCACGAGGCATATTAAAAGAAGTTTAATACGCTGCAGTTGCAGAATCTTGTAATAATTTTTTGAAAATATTAGCAGCACCTATAAAATTTACATTTTTTTTGTAAATGAAGACCTCTTCAAACTATAAACTGTCTCAAGGCTGTATGAAACTAGTAACCAGTTCTAAGTGAATTACGCTGAAATCATACAAACTAGTTGGTAAATATAAGCCTTAGTTGATTTAACACTCTGTCTTACTTTAAGTAAGAGGGAAAGGTCCACCATAAGCAGTACTAACAGCTTTCCTGCAGAAGGAATCAACAAGGACGACTATGTCCTGAAACGGCAAGTTTTAAGTTGTCCATTTGATGATAAAATCCAAATTTTGAGCAAGTACTAACTGTGTAATTTTTATATCGAATGTGAAAAGATTGGGATACTTCACAATTACAAGCTTGATTAAACATGTTATTTTGGTAGCAACATAGGAAATTTGAAATCCAAATTAAAGATACAAATATATGAGAAAATACCAATTATTTAAAATTCTCTGGAAATATGAAAATGCGTTTAATAAATATTCAAAAATAGTCTCTATTACGATTAGAAATGTGCTTATGCTTCTCAGCCGAATAAGAATTACATTTTATTAAAGAAGAGGAAATGACTCACAAGTTCAGAGTAAAGTAATCCTCTAGATGAACAGTTTGCTGAATTTTTTAAGGTAACATGATGCTCTTGCACTGTGCGTTTGGCTCATTATTTTATGAAAAAATCTAATTGATTTTTACTTTTTTGACACATAAAATAGGACGTAAATGCAAAATCAATAAATTCCAAAAAACCGCAATTTTTCTCCTGAAATATTTGTTTCCACACAACGAAAATTCACTTACCGGATGTATGACATTATTCCCAATTGACCGTTCCGTTCGCGATCCTCCCGGACTGTTCCCCTCGGAGGTAAATCCCAATTAGTCCCACCTCTGACCTCAATTACGGAGCGTAAGTTCTAATAAATCCTTGACTTTCTTTATGCATTTGGTCAATTCCTTTTTTTTATTGTCTTTTCTAAAACCAAGTAAAACTAACTTTATCTTTGTTGGTTAATATATACAAAGCAACAATCTCAGTTTGGCAGTTGCCATCCTCTCCTATAATAAAAAGCACAGGTATTCCTATGTTTATTAATTTGTATGTGCCATTAAGGATACACTTTCAAAGTATTTCTCATAGTTGAGGTTTGAATAAACATTTCCTTGAAATTAATTTGGCATTATATTTATTTTCCAAGATTTTGACACATTCATCTAAATTTTCAGATTTTTCCAATTGTTTGTTTAATATTAGTTAAATCCTTTAGTGTCGATAGTTATCCGGTTTTCCTTTCTAATTTTTGCTTAACTAAATTACTATCTGCTTTTAAAGCTAATAATTCTTTTGTATTTTGCTTATCTTTGGTACTCAACCTTCTTTGATGCGGCAGGTTTTTAAATTGTATTACACTATTTTCATGATTGTGGTTTTTGAAAATAGTTTTCACTGTCAATGCTCTTCTATTGGTAGTCATCTTTAAAGGTATATGGGCAGTACAAGGTCGTTTTTTTTAAAGTTCTTGTATCTCGTACCCCTTTACCGGAAGAGCTAAATTTCTGACCACCATGAATGCATCAATATTTCAGCATATTGAAGTTCCTTTCTAATTGTATGTTGAATTCTCGAAGAAGCAATAAGTTGGCCATTTCGTTTCCAAAATTTAAAACACGTTTTTCTTCATACAACAAATTTTCGACCTCTATATAAATGTAAATTTTTTCCCAACTATTGAGGACATTTACTGAAAGTCACGGATTCGTTTGCTATGCAGTTATTTTTACGAGGGTGGTTTGAAAAGTTCGCTAAATGGAGGACAGATGGCAGCATCAGTTCGAATAAAATATATGCAATTGATGGATCCAACTATCTAGTGTGCAGATGTTAAATTTGACATTAATCTGTCAAGTAGTATTAATTTGGTGCTATATGAAGTAAAGTTAGTTTTGAGAGTTTTTCAAAATGGATAAAACTGAAACGCCCGCTGTTATCAAATATTTTGTAAAAAAAGGGTTGGAAAGCAACAGAAATACATAAAGATACAAAATAATAACAGCGTGCGTTTCAGTTTTATCCATTTTGAAAAACTCTCAAAACTAACTTTACTTCATATAGCACCAAATTAATACTACTTGACAGAATAATGTCAAATATAATATCTGCGCACTAGATAGTTGGATCCATCAATTGCATATATTTTATTCGAACTGATGCTGCCATCTGTGCTCCATTTCGCGAACTTTTCAAACCACCCTCGTATGTAGGGTTATATAAGCAACTTCTTTGATTTTGCGTTTTTGGTGGTTTTCTTCTTTGTCAATAGTTTTTGCATCCTCCCATTTTATTTTATGACTGAAGTCCCATGCATGTTGGCACATCATGGATTTTTCAAATTTTTTATATATGATTTGTTTTTTAATTGAACTTCAAATGGTCTGTAACTTTCCCCTATATAAAACTTCTTACATTCACACGGTATTTTGTAGATACCGTTTTGTATTGCATTTTTAAGTTTTGTTTTTGTTAGAACACAACTAAAAAATAGAAAATTTGAAAAATCCCATGAAATCCCATAAAATAAAATGGGAGTACGCAAAAACTATTGACAAAGAAGAAAACCACCAAAAACGCAAAATCAAAGAAGTTGCTTATATAACCCTACATACGAGGGTGGTTTGAAAAGTTCGCGAAATGGAGCACAGATGGCAGCATCAGTTCGAATAAAATATATGCAATTGATGGATCCAACTATCTAGTGCGCAGATATTATATTTGACATTATTCTGTCAAGTAGTATTAATTTGGTGCTATATGAAGTAAAGTTAGTTTTGTGAGTTTTTCAAAATGGATAAAACTGAAACGCACGCTGTTATTATTTTGTATCTTTATGTATTTCTGTTGCTTTCCAACCCTTTTTTTACAAAATATTTGATAACAGCGGGCGTTTCAGTTTTATCCATTTTGAAAAACTCACAAAACTAACTTTACTTCATATAGCACCAAATTAATACTACTTGACAGAATAATGTCAAATATAATATCTGCGCACTAGATAGTTGGATCCATCAATTGCATATATTTTATTCGAACTGATGCTGCCATCTGTGCTCCATTTCGCGAACTTTTCAAACCACCCTCGTATGTAGGGTTATATAAGCAACTTCTTTGATTTTGCGTTTTTGGTGGTTTTCTTCTTTGTCAATAGTTTTTGCGTACTCCCATTTTATTTTATGGGATTTCATGGGATTTTTCAAATTTTCTATTTTTTAGTTGTGTTCTAACAAAAACAAAACTTAAAAATGCAATACAAAACGGTATCTACAAAATACCGTGTGAATGTAAGAAGTTTTATATAGGGGAAAGTTACAGACCATTTGAAGTTCAATTAAAAAACAAATCATATATAAAAAATTTGAAAAATCCATGATGTGCCAACATGCATGGGACTTCAGTCATAAAATAAAATGGGAGGATGCAAAAACTATTGACAAAGAAGAAAACCACCAAAAACGCAAAATCAAAGCTGTTTATACAATCCTACATAAAAATAACTACGTAGCAAACGAATCCGCGACTTTCAGTAAATGCCCCAATATCTAGGTAGCATTGCAAGTTTTTCTTGGGTTTTCCTTGCGATATTAACATGAAATACTGAAGCATGTTTATTTTCCAGACCGCCTTTTAACTGGATACTTTTGATTTAGAATCATTTTTAGTTCCATAAATATTCATTCGAGTAAAATATTTAATTTTATATAATTATAAAACACCCGGTATAATTTGTCCCTCACAAACAAAGTTTCATTTTTGTACAACTTTCAATTTACAATTAAATTCTGTCCAACTTCAAATAAGGTTACTTTAAATATCGTGCAGTTTCGATACAAGGTCACGCCTGATGTTGTTTGTTCGCTACACGACACCAAATCTACAACGTTCAAAAACTAGTCAGTCGCTTTTATCTGTCATAGAAGAAGGATGTCTTTCCCAACTTCTAAGGCAAGCGATTGGGGAATTGCATTAAGTTTGTGACCTCCGTAATTGTATTTATGTATTATGTAGAAAACTTGAGTGATGTTAATCAATGGTTCATATAACTTTAATTAAAAGTCCTGTCTAATCTTATCGCTTTTCTTGCAGCGCAGTTAGATGAGGTTATATGAAATTAAACAGAATTATGCAACGTTATACGAAAATATATGAAACCATTTTAATTTATATCAATTTATAGCAAATGAATCTAAGCTAGAAAATTTATAATCTTTACAACTAATAATGTAATAAACTTTTGCAACTAGAAGGCACTTCTAAAATATACTTCAATTGAAAATATGGTTTATCGTATTAAATTTCTATGATGGCAATTATATGTAGGTGTATCTAGGTGGTGATTTGGATGAAACAAAAATTCTTACCTCGCCTCTTTTGGAGTGGATTTCAAGGACCTGGGCTAGTACTGGTCTGAAGATCCGTCCTACCCTTCTCGTTAAAACACAAGATTGATGCTAAGGGGCCCTAATGGGATAAACTTGTTACCTAGTTTGTCCGTCTTGTCAAGATTTGCCAAAGTTCATAATGTAGAAACAGATGGTGTGTTGAATTAAAAATATCTTTTGTCATCCAAGTCAGGCGATTTTACTTTTGAAAGCTAGTTGAACATAAAAAAACCTTTTAAATAAGAGTAGTTTAATTAAAGATTCAATGCATTAAATTTTAGAGTTGAATAAATTCTCAGTAAGGATTAAATAAATATTTAATTTGATGCACTGGGTGACTAAAATGTCATCCTGTATTTCTTGCAACAGTGATAACAAAAACATCAGCTGTGATAAATGTGGACTCCAGATATGCTATGATTGCAGTGACCTTACCTCGTCCGAACTCAGGTGTATGGAGTTAAAAAAGAGATTTCTTCAGTTCCATTGCAAAAATTGCTTGGCTAAGAGTGATGATGGTTCCTCTGACTTATTAAAGGGAATCTTGGAGTCTAAATTTGAGGAGGTCATGAATGATTTGAAGATGCGTTTTGATAACTTCAAGTCTGAATTTATGCAGATTGCCACTGACAAGCTTTCTAGTGTTTCAGTTAAAGCAGAAGCACCAATAAGTACTACCTTTGCTAGTGTTGTGTCTAAGTCACTACAGCAATCTGTTATAATTAAACCTAAAGATAACAATCAGAAAAATACTACAACTAAATTGGATGTTGTTAATAACGTTAATCCTGTTACAGCTAATATCAAAATCAATACCGTCAAGCAAATTCAAAATGGGGGCCGATTGTTAGATGTAACGATGCTGAAAATGCTGATAAACTACTAAAAATTTGCCGGTGAGAAACTTTCTTCAAACTATAAGGTTCAACTGCTAAGGAAGGCGCTTCCTAGAGTTAGAATTTCAGACTTGTCCCAGAAATTTACAACTAACATTCTCGCAGATTATATAGTAAAACAAAACACTGACATCTTCTCTGATTCAATAAATATAACTATATTAAAAGTAGATCCTATAAAAAACAAAGAACATAAGTATCAAGCATTACTACAATTAGATAATGTTACCTACAGCAAAATATTGGAGGCTGGGCACATTATCATTGGCCTAGATGTCTGCAGAGTTTTCGATGCAGTCGAAATTACTAGATGCTTCAAATGTAATGGATATAATCATACCGCTCAATTGTGTAAACGTGAGCTTTGCTGTCCTAGGTGTGCGTTAGGACACGAGCTCAAAAATTGCAAGGCAGACAAATCCGAGTTCCGCTGTATTAACTGTAAATTAGTTAATGTGAAATCTGGTAAAGACACCGATATTTGTCATGCTGTTTGGGATCACGATTCTTGTTCGGTCTACAAAGAATCAGTGGCTAAACTTAAAGCTGATTTATTTGGTATATATACACATGCAAACACATAGCAACTACAGTCAACACAGCAATTACAGAAATCACAGCAACCTTTCACTCACCTACAAATTTGCCACATCAATATTCGATCGCTCATTCCAAAATTTGATGAATTCTGTGAGTTTGTTTTAGGCACTAATTTCACCATTATCTCTATCTCTGAAACATGGCTACCGTTGGATTATCCTTCAACTTCAATAGTGATACCAGGATACTCGTTATTTAGGAAAGACAGACCACTTGGAGGGGGTGGTATTTGCTGCTTTGTTAAAAATACAATCAAGTGTAAAGTAATGGACCTCGAAAATCTCCACACTGGCACATTGGAACAATTATGGCTAAAATTAACAATAAAAAAAATAACTTACGCAGTAGGAACAATTTACAAACCTCCAACTAGTTCAATATCGTGCCTTCAGGAATTAGAGCATATTTTGGCAATACTTTATCCTGAAGTTGAACACATCATTTTAATGGGTGACATGAATATAGATCTTTTCAAAGAGAACAATAACTCCAATTACCTTAAGTCTATCTTTAGATCATTTAATTTGACTCAAGTTATCAATCAGCCCACTAGAATAACATCATCAACTGCTACTCTCCTCGATCTGATTTGTGTGAGTGAAAACCTACAATACACTGGATCTGGCACTCAAGATGCCTGTCTTACCTCTGATCATCTTTTAGTATATTGCAGCCTATATATTCCACATAAACAACCTATTCCTAGCTCACACGCATTTCGTACTTATAAGTATTTCGACCATAAAATTTTTTCTGAAAATACTACTTCTATCGACTGGTCATACTGCTATAATCAAGATCCAGTTGATCTAAAATTATCATACTTTAATCAAGTGATTACTGCGCTTTTCGATATACATGCACCCATCTGTACAGCGAAAAATTTTCGACCAAAGCCGGGATGGTTAACACATACATTAAAACAAATGATCAAGATAAAAGATGCAGCTCTTAGTAAATATAACAGAACTAGGAGAGTTTCGGACCGTACTTATTTCAAAGAGCTGAGAAACTATGTCACACAAGCAGTTAGGAATGAAAAGAAGGCATTCTATATTTACATGATTTCACTGTATAAAAATAACTCTAAACAGCTATGGAAGTTCTTTGAAAAGCCAACATACATCGAAAACCTAAAATACAATTAATTTAAACAATGTAGATCCAGATTGTCTCAATCAACATTTTATAAATGATATTCCACTTACTCAAGTTGCAGAAAATACAATTAGATACTTTTCATTGCAGAAATTTCCATTAAGAACAGAGGAACTAATATTTCACACAGTATCCTCGGATGATGTGATTAAAGCAGTTAATAAACAGTCATCGAATGCTACTGGCTTGGATGGGATCTCACTAAAAATGCTAAAATTGATTTTGCCGTTCTGCATTAATGTTTTTACACACATTATTAATTCCATCCTAATTAGTTCAACGATGCGGATCTATGGAAAAATCTTTAATCACACGTATACCTAAGGTCAGTGTTGCGACATCTTATGAGGAACTTCGGCCAATAAACATTTTAGCAACCATCTCTAAGGTGGTTGAATACATAATATACATACAAATTACCAACTTCATTGATAATAATGAAATACTGCCACAAATCCAGTCGGGTTTTCGTGCTAAGCACAGTAGTGCAACAGTCTTATGCAAAATTATGAATGACCTGGTTCAGAATATGGAAAACTCACAAACCACGTTAATGGTATACCTTGATTATAGCAAGGCCTTTGATGTAATAAATCATCGACTCTTAATTGCAAAGCTATCCTACTATGGTTGGAGCTCATCTGCACTGCAACTTATGACTAGCTATTTATCTGGAAGAACTCAACAAGTAAAACTAAACCGAGTGGTCTCAAGTGAGTTACATGTAAGACAAGGAGTTCCGCAGGGGAGTATCCTTGGTCCACTGTTGTTTACTATTTTCACAGCAGATCTACCTACTGTGATAACTGGCAACTGTAAAATCCATATGTATGCCGACGACACCCAACTATATATACCTGGAGACCCGTATAATGCAAACCAGGTTATTTTAGAGATGAACAATAACTTAGAGGCAGTACTCACCTGGACATCAAATAATGGCGTAACTTTGAACCCTAAAAAAACAATATGTCAGTGTATAGGATCTCCATATTTCTGTTCAGTGTTCAAAAACAACTTAAACTCGGAAATAGTATTAAACAAATGTGTTATAGCATTCAGCTACAAAGCGAAAAACCTAGGCGTAATCTGTGATGATAGTTTAAATTTCGAGAGTCACGTAAATAAGATTCGCAGTATTACATACTTTAAACTGAAATCCATTTATAAATTCAAGATGATGCTTCCTTCGAGATAAAGTGGAAATTGTGTCAAGCGCTTGTAATAAGCCACATTAATTATTGTAGCACTGTCTATTTTAGTTACCTCTCTGAAAACTGAGGAACAAGCTTCAAATCATTCAGAATTGCTGTCTGAGATTTGCTTATAATGTTCCCTATAGGAGCATGTGACTCAATTTATAATAGACTGGAAATCCTAAAATTAAAACCACACTGCGAGCTTTTGTTTGCAACTATGTTATTTAATATATACAAATCAGGTCAACCAGCTTACCTATATAGTCTGCTAAATGTAAGAACTTCTGCACACACTTGTAACCTGCGCAACAATAATCAATTAACTATACCGTACCATAAGACATCTAAATTTAAGTGCTCATTTGAATTCAACAGTGCCTACATATTTAACAAATATGAACATCTCTTTTTATTAGTGGATTCTGTTCCTGTATTTAAAAAACTTATGAATTCTCAAAAACAATTGTAGTGTGATGTGAATGTAATGCAATGTATAGTAATGTAATGCAAATGGGATATGCGAACAACAGCTATGCTGACATGTTCCCATTTAAGTAGTTGTTGTAAGAGGTGGTTACAATTGCTACTTAATAAATAAAAAAAAAAAAATTTATTGATTACTGTTATGTTTTACATTAACGTTTTATAACAGTTACGTTTTATAACAATATCTATTTAACAGACATTAATAACAGCCGTACTATTGAAATAGACCAAATACTTTATTAAGTGTACTTTTACAACTTGTTCATAACTGATTAATATTATAACTATCACATATGTCAAATTGACATCTTTCAATATATTAAAACATCAAGTCCTCTATGAATAAGTGATGACTACACTACAGTTCATGTATACAATACATGACAATTACGTAAACTTTAAGTTTCTTATTGATAAAAAAATTTTCAAGTATTAGTGTAAATCGAAAATACCAAATCTGCTCTCTACGATATTATAGAAAAATGTCAATAAAATTTTATAAACGCCAACTGTCAATTAGGGGCGTTTCAAAAACTCAAATATCAATTAAAAACTGTACTGACAATATTTCAGTTATAATAGATGTATAAATTTTAGTATTAACACATTCTGGTTGTCCTAAATGACACGAGGTATTCATGAATGAACAATTATGTCATAAAATTTTACCTAAAAAAGTGTTGAACCAATTATGAAAATACTATTCCACATTTAACAGTATTTATAGAACTAAGAGGATATAAAATTTAGGCCCGACAGCAGCAGACGGAGGTATATTTTTTTATATATTATTGATGTGTTATACAGGGACGCAAATAGTGATCCCGTTGCTTTAAAAGTTTAACCTATTCTTACAGTTAAAAGGTTTAGTGTACGTCAATGGGGCTTTTGTGCTCAGATGAGTTTGTACACTAAGAGGTTTCTACTTTTTCCTATTAGTGCTTTCCAATTAGAAATAAAATTTAACAAAGTAGTAACGCCTTGATATTATCCGTTAATATATATCCCCCCTGATAGTCTCTTGAAAGAACTACGGAAGTTAGAGTTCCAAGTTATCCGGAAGATTCCAAAGGCCGTTATTTTAAATGAATGAATATTACAGCTTTTTGTGGCCTTTGTGAATACAGAGGTGAGTTGTATTTTCCTTGACAAACACCCCAAGGTTGGTGTTTCGACTTGTAATTTTTTAGTCCATCTTAATTCAAAAGTATTATAGCTACAAGCAAACAGCTAAGACCCACGAATCTAACGTTATATAAAATACAACCAACTAAAATTATTGTTATAATACAGCCTACATACATGATTTCTATTTTATACAGACAATAACTAATTACATAACAATAAGCATATTAAGAGCCCCCGTAAAACAGTATTGGTATATGACAAGTGTAAACCTTGCCATAAGGTCGCCTCAGATCCATATACAATCTTCGTTGAACAGTATTGGTATCTGACAAATGTAAACCCGCCTTAGGGTTGCCTCAGAACCATATAAAATATTCGTAGAACAACATTGGTATCTGACAAGTGTAAACTTGCCATAAGGTCGCCTAAGAACCATGTTAAAATCTACCAAAGAGGTAGTCTAAATCATGAGTTTTCCTCCTCAAGATAAATATACAAAATGGCTGCTTAAGCCTTAACCTATACGCCCACTTCTTTAAAAACCATCCTCTCAACCCTATAAATAGAAACATGTTAAAAAATGTTTTCCAATCCTCAAGTTATTGAATTTATATGAAATTTAACTATATATAAATTAATAAGCTGACTTCACATTATGCATATTGGTTACCTCAAAGTCGTTCTCAGGGCACAACACAAATCGAAGACATTCTTGAAAACGTTAAAATTTTCACCTAATGTATTCAAACCAAATATTTCAAACATTAATAAATCAGTCACCTTCAATTTGTCATAAATGTCAAACTTGAAATTTTCATTATTTCGACAATGATCCTAGGTCATGAATCAAAACTTAAATAAAGACGATTTTAACAACTATGAGTGGTTTAATTCCCAAAGATCAAGAAAAGTACAAAACAACCTACAACAATTTTACAGGGAGTATTTTTTAAGCAATGTAACACTAGCCAAATAAGTAAAATTTTTTCAACACCAGCACCATAAACCAAGAACAACCATATTTGTAACAGTGGATCTATACTTTCAAAAAGCCTGAGAACGCCACATACAAATGCAGGATCTATCTGGGAATAACAGTACACAACTGTTACAAATTCAAACATAATTCCTCGAGTAGTTAGGTGTACGTACAGATTTATACAATGTACAAATCCCAGCTGTGGATGTTGTCACTTGAATTAGCGGAATTTTCGTAACTGCAAGTTGCCGGTGACATCATCTACTTCATTTTATTCGTTAGCCGAGATTGGTATGAATACCAAAACCAGGAAGCTAACCACACCATTAAACTAAAAAAATGTGAACTAAAAAAAAATTTAACTTATATGTATTCAAATCTTCATTCTCTTAACGCTTCAATTATTATATCTAACATTTTACTGTTAATGTAGGTTATATTAACGTACCTTACGATCATAAGTGAAAAACAAGTACTTTAGGTAGCTAACTGAAAAGTGTAACTTAAATTTATATTTTTATAATAAAACAAGTATTAACATTCTGTAATTTATTCTTCAACAAGTGCTATATTAGACTATAATAACCATTACTGATTATAAACAACAAACTAAAATCATCTTATAACATACAAGTATATTACAACCAGTAGGTTTCTCAGAGGAACATTAACACTGTACAAGTAAATTTTTAAAGTTATTTTGTAGCGATCACAATAATTTGAAAATATCTAAAGATACTTTGTTTTTTACCCCATAATTTGTATTCTAGATGTTTAAAGTTCAACAGTCTCAACAATAGCATCTAAAAACAAAAGAAAAACAAGTACTAAGTACATTCCTAATCCTAAAATAGTGTTGACTAAATAAAATATTTATTTATAAATAAAGAGGTAAAAACAATAAATAAAACAGCACTAAAAACAAGGAAGTCACTAATTGTGTATTAAATCACATGCGCTAGCTAGCTAAGTGGTCTAATAATAATAAGTCTGTCATAAATCACAACAAACCCTCAGCATTAACCACATAATAGGGAATTGACCCTTTTGTCAGTAGACTATGATCTCATTTCGCTACCTGCAATCTTATACTGTAATTTGCTAAATTTATTGAGATGTATCCATTACCTTCATCAGTCTTCATATCACTTTCTTTATTTTCCATTTCACCTTCACCTACAGATTCGTGATTTGTATTATCATCACATAAATGTAATGCTATTTCCAAATCCCTTAAAACTTCTGTTTCTTTAGGTTCAATTAAAGAAAAGCGATTATGAAGGGCTGTTATGTGTATAAAAGTAAGATTTAAATGTGCATGTAAACCTAATAACCACACTTCCTTGAAGTGAACAGCATATAAATGTGCTATAACATGAAATAGTAATCTTACTATTTTTCTTACTATTGACTCAAATGATGATGGAAATTCATTTGCTGAAAATCCGTTATAAAACTTACTTTATAAGAAAAAGTATACCAACCATATTTAGTAGGAAATATACTTTCATCACTTATAGTTTTTTGTGTAAATGTCATAACATAGTCTATATATTGTGGTGCAGCTACTCTAGTCTTTTTACCTTTTTCATCAAACCACAGGTACATTCTAAAAATACAATTTCAGTAACTTTTTATATGAAACTAAGTATCTACTTAACCTTTGTCCGGGACCTACCATATCTGGACAACCAGTTATTGTACAAAACTCACTAATAGTTCCATATATTAAATTGACATGATCAAACAGAGCCATCGCTATAACAAAAATAAGAATAAAAAAATCGTTTTTCACTAGTATTCTTGGTACATGAATATTTAAAGTGAATGAATAATAACAACAATTAAACTTAGCAATCAATTACTAGCTTAAGCTGTTTCCATTACAAATTAAACACATGTGTATCCATATTGCAAAGATTTTTGCTACATCAGAAATATTTACTTACGATTCGGCTTATTAATCTATTTTTATTTTTGGATTGATTCTTTAATTTTCATTCATTTAGTTTGGTTGTCTTCTTCTTCTATATGACATAAAAACAAAAAGATCTATACTGAGAAGACCGACGTTAGAAAAAATACTGTAAATGTAGTGCCGACCGAAATATAGACAAGTGCTGCAGTAATTTAATTAGGTAGTCTCAGATAACTAAAAGTAAAGGTCGAATCAACTGTTTTGAGGAAAAGTCATGCTGACAAAATATTGAAATAAAAATATTTGGATGGATCGAAGAGGTTGTGGTAGTCAAGTAACGAAAGCATGTAAAAACCATTTATAAAAATGTGAATGTAGAATAATTAGTAAAGAAGACGAAAAAAAGTTATAGACTAGATAAGAGAAAATTGAATGTGATTTATTGTCAAAATTTAAACTGTGTGTAGATTATTGTGTTTTTGTAAGCCGCTTAATCATAACTAGACAACTGTATGAACTGTAGATTTGTGCATGTAGTGTGTATAAATTAAAATGCGAGAGGACCGAGTTCTTTGTAAACATATATTTTTTTACTAAAACGATGTTTTTGGCAAAACATACAAAGCCAAAATGTTTACAAGTTTTGCTCAAAATGTGTAGGTTCCTCTAGATGTAAACGTGGAATTCCTAAGTTTTTTGAGATATCATTTTCTAATGCAACAGTACATGACGTTATGGATTTACTAAATAAATATTGTTTCCGGTAAAACGTATGGGCCACATTTTTTGCAAGGTTGCACATTATTTGGGTGGAACCTGTAAATCTTAGAATGCATGAGTTCACATTTTCTCGAAGGTATGATTTTTCCATTCTAAACGGACCTGCACCTTAAACAAATTCTAAAATACTAGAACGGGTACAATGGCATGTGTTTTAAGTGAACTAATGAGCCAAACTATAGGTTTAACTAAATTAACCAAATTAGTGGGGTGTTTTGTAGGGAACCAGACTAAGGCGGGTCCCGAAAGAAGACAACACCTCTTTCGGTACTTAGAGTGGCAGATACCATTGAGGTCAATATGACACTCTAAGACACACTACTGCAATGCGGAAGGCTACAGGAAACCACCACATTACTTCCCAAGTATAGGTGTACTGAAAATGTTTTAAAGTGATTGCATCCTCTGGGGTAAAAAATTCCGAAGTTAAAATATTACCCCATATGGATCTCCAGGAGGGGACTATTTCGAAGGATGTGATCAGCAAGTTTAAAAGAAGAACATGGAACATTTTACGAGTCGGAGCGTGGAATGTCAGAACCATGAAGCAAGTAAGCTAGAGAATCTGAAAACTGAAATGGATAGATTGGCATTAAACTTTGTATGGATTAGCGAAGTCTGGTGGCCATAAGCGGGGAATTTTTGGAGTGGAGACTAGAGTAATTCATACAGGATCAGAGGAAATAAATTAAGGTGTAGAGATAGTCATGCAGAACAAGATAAGCCACTGTGTAGAAAACAACTTACAAAAGAACGAAAGAGTACACATAATAGATTAAAATCTAAACTGGTAAATACAGTAATGATACAAGTATACATTCCAACCTCTAGCTACATTACATGTCATTTTCCAATGCTCCACCCGAAGGTACTACATTGGCCAGGAAGCGAGTTTTTTTACCTGGAAAATTTTGAATTTTGCGAATCCTTGCTGTTCCAAGCAAGGTAGGGATCTTTAACGTGCGTGACAACACTCACACACGGGACCTCCATTTTACCTCTCATCCGAACGAGGGTGTATTTTTGTGAAAAATGCTCGCCTAACATTTTTCAAGCGGACCGTGTCGGGATTCGAACCCGGGACCTAGGGCGTTGTAGTCACACACATACCACTACGCCACGGAGCCGCCAACCTCTAGCTACAGCGAGGATGGAGGTAGAAGTGATCTACAAAGAGATTGAAGACATTCCAAGATTCATAAAGGGTTATGAAAATGTAATAATTACGGGAGATTTTAATGCAGCGGTAGGCAAGGGCAGGGAAGTAAGAAGCAGTAGTAAGTTTATTTGAGAAATAGGCTGGTAGAATTCTGTGACAAAAAAAAATTAACCATCACAAACACATTATTTCAACATCATGCTACAAGACGATACACGTGGAAGGTACCAGGAGACATAAGAAGATAATAGTTTACATTTTTGTTCAAAAACGGTTTAAAAAGTAAAAGTCTGTAGAAGCTACCCAGAAGCAGATATAGACACTGACCACAACATAGTAATTATGAAAATTGTGCTTAAATTTGAAAAAAGGAAATGCAAAAAGGCACTTTGACTTTGAAACTAAAAGATAAAGATTATCCGCAAAGATTTGAGAAAAAGTTAAATGAAGTTCTGCAAGTCATCGGGAAAAATCCCTGATGCTAAGGAAGTAGAAACAGAATGGAATAACATTAAATTCAGCTTGTATGTGGTAGCTAAAATATTCTGGGGTATAAACAAAACCTTGGGTAACAAAGGATATTCTGAATTTAAAAGAAGAAAAATGGAAAATTATTCGCAAATGAGGAAGCTAAAGAACAACAGATTGATGAAAAGTGTAAAGAGATAGAAACTAAGATGGAAATAGAAAAGACAGATGAGCATACAAGCTAATTTGAATGAAACCATATAACAAAAATATAAGAGACACGGGAGGAAACATCGTTATAGACAATGTAGAGAATGTGGTTAGACGGCAAGAGTGTATGGAAATTTATATGCAGGACAGGAATCAGAAGCACTAGAACAAGAATCAGACATTGAAAAGGATGACTTGGGATATACTTAGATATGAGTTTGAATTAGCATTAAGGGGTGTGAAAAATAATAAGGCATCAGGTATAAATAAGGTGCCCACAGAAACTAAAAGACGCTGGACAAGCAGTAACATACTTGTAAACTATATGTATGAGACAGGTGAGATACCCAAAGGATAGATATGAAAACTTTCGAACAATAAGTTTGACAGCGCATGTGTTAAAAATATTAACTAGAATTGTACAAAGACAGATGGAAAAACGGGCTGAAGAAATACTAGGAAATCAATTTGGGTTTATGCAAACCAGGGTAACACTGTAGGTCCATATGGGCTTTAAGGGTGTTAATGGAAAATAACAATAGAAAAAGAAGAAAGCGGGTATGTAGATATGTAAAAAGCATTAGATAATGTGAAGTGGTAGAAAATGTTCAAAATACACAAAAAGATTGGAATGAGTTATAGGCATAGGCATAGTACATAGCTTATACAAAGATCAAACAGTGGTAATAGAATTAGAGCAGGAAAGTAGAGAAGTAAATATTAGGAAAGGGGTGAGACATGGATGTGACCTAGTCCTGTTAATTTTAACTTGTATATCAAAGAGACAAGAAATACTGTCAAATGCAGAAAGACATTTGGGACAAATGATTGATATGCTTAGATTTGCATATGATATAGCGGCATTAGCATCTAGCAAGGAAGAGTTGGAAGCAGTTCTTAATAAAATGGAAACAGTACTAATAGAGGGATACGGTATGAAAATTAATATAAAAAAACTAAAGTATTAGTATGTAAAGCAGGGGTAAATAAGTCAAAAACCAGAACACAAATACGAAACAAGAAGTTACAAGAGGTTAAAGATTTCTGCTGCCTAGAAAATCAAATAGCAAAAGATGGGAAGAGTACAAAAGAGATAAAACAATGATTAGAACAAGGCCATGCTGCATTTAACACGAAAAGCAACTACTATGTTCAAACATTAACATAGAAATAAGGAAAAGATTGCTGACAACGTATGTGTGGAGCACAGCACTGTACAGCTGTGAAATATGGTGCTACGGGTGTATGATGAAGATATCATGAACAAGTAAAGTTAAGAACAAACAGGTTCTCGAAATAATAGGAAACAATGGAGGCATGTGTCCAACCAGTTCTAGGACCGAAGACCTAACGATGATGATTTGTTTTTAATAGGGTAGTAGCATCACACATTTTCTTCTATATAGTTATAAATACTATGTTCCAATTTTTAATCGTTACCAAAATGTATGAGACGAAACTTTTTATTAGGTTTGCTCATAATGTGATTGACCCTGTGTGTATCACAAAACGAACCCATCTTTTTTGCAAAAATATGAACTTGAATAAAGTACGGGAGGTAGCGTTACATTTTTGATGGTCATTTCATCCCGCTTAATTTTTTGGGTAATTGATAGTTGAAATTCAGCTAATAATCAAAACAAGCGTCAGTTGCCGAAATCGTGGTGGGGCAGATCGTGAGAAAATGTACATCTTGTAAAAAAACAATTTTTCAAAAGTAATTTCAAGCCACTTGAGAATTTGCACAATTATTGTTTAGGTGATGGTAATAACAATAAAAATAGTCAGCTGCATGCATAGGGGGGGTTTAGTCGTCAGTCGCTTGTGTAAACCTATCATAAAACAAATTATGTAAAGTCATTTCAAATTCAATGAAACTCAGACATCGAATTTAGTATACAATTAGAATAATAAAAACATAAATCAGCTGTTTACATAATGGTGGTAAAACCGTCAGCTGTAAGTGCTAAGTCGGCATTTGGCTAAATGTTTTATAATGTTATCAATGATGCAACTGACGATCTTTACCTCGTTATGTAGGCAGCTGACTATCATTTTTATTCAATACAATATGTGAACTAGTCATTATACAAATTTCATGTGGTTTGAAATCGGTCAAGCTATAATTTCGTTGATTAATCTATTTTTAAATGATATTATTGAATTATTTCAATCTATGTAATCGTTCAGTTGAATGAGAATATCTGGATCTGGTAAATAGTAATGAATCATTTAGAAGAAAAATATGTTGTATATTTATTGATCAAATATATTTTTAATAATTAAAAGATTTTATCATCTTCATCAGTGGAATCTGTTGGTGTCAGATTGATATTCATAGTTCTGGAAACTGTCATCAGAACTATCCTTCTGCTTCTTCAGCTTCTTCTGCTGCATCCTCCTCAGCGGAATTAACTCTTACTCCTTCCGGATTCTCCAGTATCATGAGTTCTTCGTCCATTTGGGTGTTTTCTGGAAACTAGACCAAATTCGATCGTCGTAATTACTTTTATTTCATTACGTTACGCATAACTTTTGCTAAAAATTATGTGAATTAATAAATACCTGTAGGGGTGATAACATCTGTGACGCTGGTAATACTCGGTGGGAGCTGATCACCATCGGACCATTTAAAATGATATTTATAATCTCTTTCTTCCCATCCATAATCTCCTGGTGAAAATTCAGTTGGAACTGGCAGATAAGCATGACTCCAGAGGTGGGCTATATATGCAGTGCGTAAAACTTGTTGATATAACTCCGACTTACAGGGCGGAAATATCGCGCCTTCAATAGTTTTTTGAAGGTAAAAACATCTGTTTTAAAGTTCATTTTATATGCTTTCGTAAATGTAGCAACTTTTGCTACATTTACGTCACCAATACCCTTAAAGCCATACATTACTGCAGACGAATTCATCTATAGATTTTTGGAATTCTTGGTTTTCATGATAATTATTCACGTTTGCAATGTCTGTAAAAGCTTTTACATAAGAGGTTAAATTTTTTAATATCTTATAAGGTATTCTTTTGCCTCGCCTATACAATGCTGGATTGAAGTCGCATCCGGTGAAGGCATGGAAACCTGATAAAGATGTGCACAAATCTGGTCCGAGAATTTTGTATATTTTATTTACATCTATATATTTTTTGGAATTCCCTGTTCCAAATGATGCCTAACAGTATAATCAGAATATCAGTGTCCGAGCATCTTATAGTCACGTGCGCATCAAGATCTGTGACAAACATGAAAGACAATTTTTCTTTCGGCTTCTTCGTGAGCTTTGCAGTTGTAGTTGTAGTTGAGGAGAAGGAGATAATTATTGTTTTCATAATATTCCAAGTTTATTGAATTTTAAACATAAACTTGATGTAAACGAACTATCCAAAAAAGTGGTTAACAGCTATCAAGAGGGGCGACTGGACTGAAAGCAAGTTAAAGAACGGTAAAATACCAATATATATTATTGAATGTACAGGGAGATTGAAAATGTTGAGCTGTACTTTGTGTAAAGTAAGTAATAAAGTTTTTACCTGTGATAAATGTAAAAAGCTATTTTGTGATGTATGCAGTAATATTACCTCTTCTGAAGTTCGATGCCTTGAACTCAAAAAGAGGGTGCTTCTATTCCACTGCAAAGAATGCTTGTCTAGTGTTAGTAATGATGACAATTACATACAAAACATTATCCAATTAAGCAATCAAGAAATATTGAAAAATCTCAGTACAATGTTTGAAAGTTTTAAAACTGAATTCATGGAGATGGCTTCCAAAAAACTCACTACCCATCAACTTAATATGACCAATGAACCCATGAAAACGTATGCTAGCATAACTAAATCTGATCCAATACTTGTGGTAAAACCAGTAAACATTCAGCAAAGTAAGGATACTAAATCTGAAATTAAAGATGCAATCAACCCTGTTGAAATGGGGATTAATGTATCTAAAGTATTTGAGGCATCAAAAGGCAAAGTTGTCATTGGGTGCAGAACTGAAATGGATCGTGATATGCTACAAAATAAGATTGCAGAAAAGTTAGGTAAAAGATATAATGTAGAAGCCCTAATCTAAAAAACCAAAAGTACGAATAGTTAACGTTAAACATGACGATGTAGATGGAATGGATCACACTCAAATCCTAGAAAAATAATCAAACAAAATAAAATACATTCTGAAGAAAACAGCTTCCATATTAAAGTTTTAAAAGTAATTGAAAATAAAAGATGAGAAAGTCAACAATCATTTTGGAAGCTGATCGAAAAACACATAACCATCTAATAAATATGAAAACAGCTGCAATTGGTTGGTCAATGGGTATCATATACAATCATATCAACGTAACTCAGTGCTTCAATTGCCTCAAGTTCAATCATCATGCTCAGGATTGTAAGTCGGAAATAACATGTTCGTTGTGTGCTGGAAAACACAACTATAAAACTGCAGCTCTGATGTTAACAAATGCTCAAACTGTACATATGCAAAGGAAAAGTTGAACATGGATATTGATAACAGGCATCCTGCTGTACACAAAGAATGTCCCTGTTATATACAAGCATACAAAAGAGAAGCTGCAAAGATAGAATACTATACTCCTATATAGCAACTACATCAAAAAACTGTTTACAATATCTCACATGACCTAAAAAATCAGCAAATAATCCAGCCATTGCGGTTATGTCTTATAAATATTCGTTCCATCAATTCCTGTTTCGATGATTTTGTATCTTTTATTTCATTAAATGATTGTGATCTAATTGGGGTTGCAGAAACATGGCTCTCAAGTAACTTTCCATCTGCATTGATTAGCATTGCAGGTTACAATTTGATAAGAAATGATCGCCCAACTATAGGTGGGGATTATGCTGGTATATTGCCAGCAGTCTGGCGCATAAAATGTTGGATATAAATTATGTTGAACATCCTCAGTTAGAACAATTATGGATTAGCATTAAAACCAACAAACATAACATTGCAGCAGGACTTATTTATAGACCACCGAGTACATCATTGGAATGTTTAAATGATCTTGAACTGGTTCTTTCACATGTTTGTACAACATATGATGATATCATCCTTATTGGGGATGTAAATCTTGACTTCATTCAACATGACACAAGGTGTAAAAAATTAAGTTCACTGTTGAACATTTTCAATCTTACACAACATGTGAAGGATCCAACACGAATTACTGAAACTACATCAACATTAATCGATATAGTATGTGCCAGTCCTCAAATCAATATGATATCATGTGAAACTATCGATCTCTATCACATGACTGATCACAGAGCAGTACTTTGTACATTTGATGTAAATGTACGCAAACATGAGCCATACTGCTTCACATACAGATGTTTTAAGAACTTTAATATGAATAACTTTAATTATGATGCTAGTCACATTCAATGGGATTTAATAAGATCATTACCAGACCTCAATGATAAAGTGAATTATCTTAATAATGCAATAACATTATTATTTAATGAACATGCTCCAATACGCATAGCTTATATAAAAAGAAAACGCCACCATATATAACGCCCACCATCAGACTGATGATACGTCTACGGCATTTGGAATATAGCAAGTATATTAAGACTAAGAACAATACTAAGCTTCGCTTTTATAAAGACCTAAAAAACATTATCACAACAGCAGTAAGGAATGAAAAAAGCATATCTTGAATATCAATGCAGGAATAATATTAACAATCCTAAGCAGCTATGGAATATTTTGATAGATGTCAAATACATTCAAAACGAAAACCCAAATTTCAAATGAAATTCAAAATCCTGATGAAGTCAACGAATTTTTATTGAATCCATCCCAGATCGATCAATACCAAGTCATCAAATGAACTTTTACAATCAAAACATTCACAAAGCTATAAATGGGCCATTCATTCTACAACCAGTAAATGTAAATGTGGTAGAGAAATCGATCATGAAGATCAGGTCTAATGCTCAAGGATTTGATGGCATTAATAAGAAAATACTAGTGTTGGTAATGCCATTCATTATTAATGTTTTAACGCATATTATAAATGTATCACTAGAATCAGGCAAATTCCCTATAGCTTGGAAATATTCGACTATCACTCCAATTGCAAAAAAACCTCTGGCTACTACATATGCTGATTTACGCCCAATTAGTATATTGCCTATAATGTCAAAGGTTATGGAACACATAGTTTACACACAACTAATTGAACACATATCCAAATGGAACTTGTTACCCACATTCCAATCTGGATTTCGACTGGCTATAGCACAGCAACTGCACTAAGTAAGGTTGTTAATGATCTTACATGCTCAATTGATGCATCAAATATTGTTTATCTATTATTTCTAGACTTCAGTAAGGCGTTTGACTTAATCAATCATAACCTGCTTGTTGCTAAGCTTCGTTTCTATGGGTGCGATAATATTGCAACAGAATGGTTTAAAGACTATTTGAGTAACAGACAGCAATCAGTTAAACTACATGGACAACAGTCCCAGTTTTTCAGAAATACTATCACCAGAATGCAAATATCATATGTATGCAGATGATATCCTACTTTATGTTTCTAGTAATGTTTCACTTGTCGATGATGCAATAGTAAAACTGAATGAAAATCTTGTTGTAGTGGATAAATGGGTACACGACAATGGTCTTATCCTTAATGCTAACAAAACACTTGCATTACTCGTTGGTTCACAGGTAAACCATGTTAAATCTGAAGTGCAAAGATCTCTAGATATCAAAATAAACAATAAGGTAGTGACATTTGCTGACTGTGTTAAATATTTAGGCCTTTCTCTCGACAAGCATCTTACGTTTGAAAAACATATCAACAAAAGAATAGGTTTGTGTTATAGTAAAATGCGGACCCTTTACAGATACAAATTTCTGTTAAGCTCAAACATTAAATGGAACTTATGTAATAGTGTTGTGTTGTGTCATATAGATTACTGTAGTGTAGTTTACTATAAATTTTGGCAGGCTACTTAAGGCAAAGAATACAAGTACTTCAGAATGTATGTTTTAGATATTCATATAATATTGAACGAAGCAACATATAACACCATACTATAATTCTAAGAGTATACTTAAATATGATAAACGTGCAGAACTCCTTTTCGCTGTGTACATATATGCTATATTAACCAAATGTAGACCAAACTACCTGTTAGAAGCTATACAAATCAGAGCTACTCAGCATAGTATTAACCTCAAATACAAATGATTTCAGTATTCCAACACTCAACAAAGAAATTTGAATCATGTTATGCTTATGTAGCACCTGTTTTAATAAACAAATATAGAACACTATTTGACGAGACTAATAATAAAAATATATTTAGGCTAAAATTTTATGATGTATTAATAAGGGAGCAGCGACTGTCTTAGACTATCCTAGATGTTTATTGTATTATGTATATAATCGTATATTTTGTATTTTATATTTAAGGGTGGAATCTAAAATCAGCAGTGCTGAATTCTATCCCTTTTGGTATAAAACCAATAAAGTGATTTGATTGATTGATTGATTGAACTCTGGGACTGTACTTTTCACTATTTTCTCATTTTCTACTTGGTATGTATAACAATATTCATAATTTATGTAAATAGTTTTTCCACCGATGAAGGGAGCCATATGATCATTTTGCCAGTCCTCAAAGAAAAACTTTGCTAATGCATCCTTAAAATGTATGATTTTTAACTCAATAATGAAATTCGCTGGTCGTATTTGATCTGAACTTTTTATATTAAAATGTTCACCTGATATTGTACCCCTCAGTGAATGTTCATGATCTTTTATTGATGGACAAATATAACGGTCAAACGATATTATAATAGAACGAGCATTAGTGGCAGTAAACATTGTAAGCAATTTGCGTGAAATATTCCCAAACATAAGTGGGACGTCTGTCATGGAAAGTAGAATAAAAAATCCATCATAAATCATTACATCACACAGAAAACACCGAAATGGATGAAGAACTCATGATACTGGAGAATCCGGAAGTAGGAGTTAATTCCGCTGAGGAAGATGCAGCAGAAGAAGCTGAAGAAGCAAATGGTGTCATCGATAGTTCTGATGACAGTTTCCAGAACTATGAAAATCAATCTGACACATCAACAGATTCCACTGATGAAGATGATAAAATCTTATAATTATTAAAAATATATTTGATCAAAAAATATACAACATATTTTTCTTCTAAATGATTCATTACTATTTACCAGATCCAGATATTCTTATTCAACTAAACAATTACATAGATTGAAATAATTCAATAATATCATTCAAAAATAGATTAATCAACGAAATTATAGCTTGACCGATTTCAAACCACATGAAATTTGTATAATGACTAGTTCACATATTGTATTGAATAAAAATGATAGGCAGCTGCCTATATAACGAGGTAAAGATCGTCAGTTGCATCATTGATAACATTATAAAATACTTAGCCAAATGCCGACTTAGCACTTACAGTCCCTCAGCTGATGGTTTTACCACCATTATGTAAACAGCTGATTTATGTTTTTATTATTCTGATTGTATACTAAATTCGATGTCTGAGTTTCATTGAATTTGAAATGATTTTACATAATTTGTTTTATGATAGGTATACACAAGCGACTGACGACTAACCCCCCACTACGCACGCAGCTGACTATTTTTATTGTTATGACCATCACCTAAACAATAATTGTGCAAATTCTCAAGTGGCTTGAAATTACTTTTGAAAAATTGTTTTTTTACAAGATGTACATTTTCTCACGATCTGTCCCACCACGATTCCGGCGACTGACGCTTGTTTTGATTATTAGCTGTATCTCAACTATCAATTACACAAAAAATTAAACGGGATGAAATGACCATCAAAAATGTAACACTACCTCCCATACTAATAGTACAACAGAGCATGGTTGGTTATAGGTGCTCTAAAAAGTAAATGCTCAGTTTTGAGTTTTATGCAAAACGTACAAGGTTGAAATTTATCACAAGCTTGGCTTACAATTTGACAAGAGCCTATTATGAAGTTAAAATTGTGGGAGTTTGAAATTTAGAGACATGAAGTATTTAATGTAGCAGCCCACAGCTTGTTAGAGATACTCTGTTTTGGTAAAATGTACAAGACTGAAATTTTTACATTATTTCATTGTGGTTAAACTCTGTAACTAAGTGAAGTGCAAATTTTTTCTGAGATGTGGTTTTTTTAATACAGCAGTGTGTGACATTTTATTGTCACATTAGAAGTTAAATTTTTGTTTATGGCAAATATGAGGCAGCAATTTTTCATATGGTTAGCCTGTAATGTGGTGGACTTTGTATGTAAATCAGAACACTAAGTGTGTTTCTTACATGTATATTATTTTTTTAATATGGCAGCGCATAACTTTAGTAAAAGGTATAAGCTTGTGGGCGAGAACAGGCAGAGAGTGCGGGGACTTCCGTGCCAAAGCTGATCATGGAGATTGGGGGGCACACGCACTAACAATGCTTAATTGCTATAGTGGTGCTCTTTAATGAATGACTAATCGAAACATACACCGTATAAGAATTAATAATATCATTGATTGTCGTAATGTAGTTCCATTTTGCTTATATAATAAACTGGGTGCAGTTGTTCATCGTAGCTTTGGAATGCCATCAGCGCTGGTGTCCGTAAATAAAGCAGTTTCTTGAGCTTTTTAGGGTTATATAACTTTAGCACTGGCTCGTTAATCAAAGCATTACGAAGATCAATAAAAGCATTTTCCTGTACCTCCATCCAAATAAATGTAATATTGCTACGTGTTAAATCACAAGTCACAAACTCTAATCGCATATCGCGGTATAAATCTACGAAAATAGGGTGCAAGTCCTAAAAATTTGGCGCACTTCGTGAATATTTTGTGGTCTATTAAAATTTCCCGACACGGTCCGCTTGAAAAATGTCAGGCGAGCATTTTTCACAAAAATACACCCTCGTTCGGATGAGAGGTAAAATGGAGGTCCCATGTGTGAGTGTTGTCACACACGTTAAAGATCCCTACCTTGCTTGGAACAGCAAGGGTTCGGCAAAATTCCAAATTTTCCAGGTAAAAACAAAACTCGCTTCCTGGCCAATGTAGTACCTTCGAGTGGAGCATTGGAAAATCACATGTAAGGTCTATTAAAATTCTGCATAGCGCTCGTTTCCTCATAACTTGCAGAAATTCCATTTGCGGATATTGTAAACCCTAAAAATTCAACTTTTTGTAGCCCTAATTAACATTTTCGTAATTTTAATGTTAATTTTGCCTTATGTAGGACTGTAAAAACTTGTCACAGTTTTTCAAACATTTCGTCACAGTTCTTTGCAGGGACAATCATATCGTAAATATACGACATCGTAACTTTATTTCTTAAGGAGCCTAATACCATAAACATTAATCGACTAAACCCATATAGCCCGTTCGTTAAATAAAAATTTATCGTTTAAATTGTCCCGTTGTGCCTGGAGTACTAAAAGCGGTTTTCTCTTTCACAGCATCACTTAACGGTAGTTGCAAATAGCCATGTGCTAAATCTAAGACTATAAATTTTACTTCCACTCAAATGTTCTAGATGCTCATCTAACGTCACATAGGAAAAATTGATTTCACCGCTTGATAATCAATAACTAAATATGGTTCTCCAGTCTTTTTATGCACTAAAATTACTGGACTTGCATAAGGTGAAGTAGTTTCTGTTACGAATTCTGCTTCCTTCCACTGTTGAACAATATGCCTATTATTATTCGTTCTTGCAAAATCGCTCAGTAAGGTTTAGCTCGCACTGGTACTCCTGCATTGCAAATATCTACTTTCATTAAATCTGCATACCTGAGTTCCTCCAATGTAAACGCAAAACAATCTCGAAATTCGCTGCACAATCTAATAATTTATCTGAACTGCATCTCTACAAGCGGATCAACATTCAACATTCTTTTTGTAATCTTAACCTTATCTACATTGTATATGGATGCGTTCATTGTGATTAAAGGGGTGGTGGGAATACGTCCCACTCCAATCACATCACCCGTTTTTAGTGTAGCATCCTTTCTAAAAACGTTCGCTATTGATTCAGTTATAATTTCATCATTATACTCTGCCTTTACAAAATTTATGTGGTTTGCTAATAGCACCCGATCTTCAACAGATTTTATTTTTGTTCGGCGGGAATTTTTCTCTATTTGAATACCTCTGAAAGGCCGTTGATCATTATACCCAAACACGAAGTTCTCGTTCATATGCACATATGCAACGCTTGGGTGCTCTGTAAATGATCGTCCAACTATTATCTCAGTTGTTTGTGCAGTATTCGGTACCCTACATGTGATTTTCCAATGCTCCACCCGAAGGTACTACATTGGCCAAGAAGCGAGTTTTTTACCTGAAAAATTTTGAATTTTTCCAAACCCTTGCTGTTCCAAGCAAGGTAGGGATCTTTAACGTGCGTGACAACACCACACACGGTACCTCCATTTTACCTCCCATCCTAACAAGGGCATATTTTTGTGAAAAATGCTCGCCTATCATTTTTCAAGCGGACCATGTCGGGATTTGAACCCGGGACCTTAGACTTAGTAGTCACATGCATACCAACCATGCCACGGAGCTGCTGATATTCAGTACCACAATACCCCACATTTGATTTTTTCAATGCTCCACCTGAAGGTACTCCATAGTCCAGAAAGCTAGTTTTTTTTACCTGGAAATTTTGAATTTTGCCAAATCCTTGCGGTTGCAAACAAGGTAGGGATCTTTAACGTGCATGACAACACACACACACGGGACCTCCGTTTTACCTCTCATCCGAACGAGTGCGTATTTTTGTGAAAAATGCTCGCCCAACACTTTTCAAGCGGGCCGTGTCGGGATTTGAACTCGGGACCTTGGGCATAGTAGTTATACGCATACCAACTACACCACGGAGCCGTCTGGTACCATAATACCTCACATGTGATTTACCAATGCTCCGCCCGAAGGTACTACATTGGCCAGGAAGCTAGTTTCTTTTTATCTGGAAAATTTGGAATTTTTCCGAACCCTTACTGTTCCAAGCAAGGTAGGGATCTTTAACGTGCGTGACCACACACACACGAGACCTCCATTTTACTTCTCATCCGAACAAGGGTGTATTTTTGTGAAAAATGCTCGCCTAACATTTTTCAAGTGGACCGTGTCGGGATTCGAACACGGGACCTTGGGCGTAGTAGTCACACACTTACCACTACGCCATGGAGCCGCCGGTACCACAATACCACAGAAATTAATCTTCTCTATTTACATGATATCTATTTCAAGATCAGTCTCTATGAATGCGTTTGTCTTTATCACTAGTTGTGAACCAAATCTGTACAGTTCCTGTTTCGTTTTGTACATTCTGGGAAAGTGTGTAACAACATCTTGGCGTATTGTACAGATTAAACTCCCCATGTCAATAATTGCATTTTATTGATGTTTATCTGCATAAACTACACACAAAAATTTATCTACTGAATCAACTTGTAGTTATTTCACGACCATCACTGTCGCAGGGTCTCGGTTAATGCTTGAACTACAACACTGCTCAGCTGGTATACTACATCCAGGACAATTTTTCGAAAAATACCCACTTCTTCTGCACCAGAAACAAGCATTCATTTAGTCACTTGTGTACATTTTGCAGAAATATGTCCTCTCTCCGCACAATTAAAACACTGTACATTATTTACATCGCTCTTGTTTTTAAATTGTGTCTCATTTGTTGCACTACTCGCTTCTTTTATGTCTACAGGATGAGGTTTATAATTTATAAAAAAAATTATTATGGTGTTGTAATCCAGTCACGCGATATAATTGTATTATATCATGCAATAACTCATTACTGGTTGTATGGGATTTAATTAATAGTCCCAGTATCAATCAATCAATCAATGAGTTAATGAGTGCAGGTGTTATGTTAAAGTGCTCTGTAAAAAAGTTAAATTTATGGTGGCATAGTATCAAATTAAATATTATTTTTGGCATAACAGTGAAACTACGTGTGTAGAATCTAAAAGTAAAATTTTGATAAACTAAAACTCAAAGGTTGTGTAAAAAATTTTAAAATACTAAAATCCTCAACAGTAAACTGTTATCAGTTAACCTTTCTATCAATTGCTATTTTATTGAAACAAGTGTTAAATATGGTTGATAATGAAATGTGGCAAGTGTAAAGTTGATAAAGATAAATCTCAAAAATTCCAGTGTGATAGTTGTAAAAGGGTACATTGTGAATCATGTTCTGAATTATCTGCATCTGAGATAAGATGTTTACAATTAAAAAACGCAGATTAATATATTTATGCGAAGAGTGTGAAAATGGTCGGTATAATTTGTTTAATGTGCAAACCGATTATGATTTGCTCTTTTATCTCTCGTAAGAGCAATTTAAGAGCATTACACAATTTATATTTATCGTGAAAATAGCTTTCTACACTTTCGCTAGCATGCTGTACTCTTGTTGTTATTTGCTTTCACAAACTAGTTGTACTGGGTGCAAGGTCAAATGTAGATCTGAATTCGCTTTCAAATTCTTTCCACGAGCGTATTTCTGTTCGACACACCTCATACCAATTTTTTGCTTGTCCTAATAAATGTTTGCGTGCTGTTTCCAACTTCACTTCCCTGCTCAGCGGTGCAATAAAGCACTACACTATTGATACGATCCATCCACTCAATTGCTCCACTTTCGTCATCTCCCCAAAAATTCGATATTGATTTATTTAAATCAGGCATCACTTGATAATGAAGACTTGTATTGTGTGCCGCTAATCACTGCTGGTTTTCGCTGCAAAGTATTGCAAAATAACCGTTCCGTATGAGAATGGTTTTTTTCTACTGTGGTCACCTTTTCCATAATTATCGCCATTTGTTGTTGGATAAGCAGTTTAAAATCGTCATCAGAACACGTTTGTGGTGGAGATACATCGTTATGTATACCATCAACTTCGTTCAATGCTGTTGTAAACTCTTGTTTACCCGTTTCCGCCATGTTTTTCTTACTACCCACGCAAAGAAAATTTTGTAAGCAATACCAAAATAGATCTCTTTCTATCTCATTAATCCTTATCCCACTTCTGAAATGTTACCTCCCAGGAAGGAATTAATTTTCTTATTAATGCAAAACAGACTTTATTTTAAGCAGAAAAACAATGAATAACATTAATAATCCAGTGCATCATTCCCTCAACGAACATGCTTACTTGAACCTACTCTCGTGTCCTTTTGTACACAAATGAACAAGGTTAAGAGCAATCAACACTAGGGTGCGTTCGGTAACCAGTATATAGCTTACAGAGCTATCTTTTGTTTGTCCTTCTCATTTGTGAGAGGCTAGACTAAAGAAAATTTTTAAAGATTTCTTTGTGTAATGATTTGCAATGAAAATTGTCTTTTATAAAAGTAGAAAACTACTCAATTTTTCTATTCTATAATTTATAATTTAGCTAATTCATAAACATATAAATGATATGCCAGACCTGACGAATAATAATTGAGTTAACAAATTTGTAAATGTTTAAACTATTTGAAAATTCTGTTGAAGTACTTGAAAACCAAAAACCTGTGTTATTATGAAAAAAATATTTGTTTCTCATAAGTGAAATAGATAAGTCATTACGTTGGCAATTTTCTTATTTCTTGTAATTTAAGAGTTGCATACATTTTTTTTGTTGGTGAAATACATCTAATTGTTCGAGACAAGATCTACCCTATATATTTTTCCACTATATTTATCTAAGAATTTTGATAAAGAATAAGAATTAATAAACACTAAATGGTTTTATGTATCCGCCTTTCAACATTAATTAAATCTTGTTAGATACAGTGGCGTCCCACTTAAAATAGCAACCTGAATCACTATATCTTTACTTGCGCCAAGCTGTCGGGTTGTAACTCCATGACAGGACCATAACCGTATCATTCAAAATATTAAGAACGGTGATAAATGAGAGTGTTCAAAAAATGTGCCATGCAAAGGGCTTATGCTGGAGTGGCACCGTGGGCTGTGTAACCGAAGATCTGGACAGCAACAGACGGCCCTGTTGCAAATCCACAACAAATGAAGCATTATTGCATTGCAAGAATGCATACACTTGTATGTCACTTGTTATATTGATTTTGATATATATATATATATATATATATATATATATATATATATATATATATATTTAAGAAATACACATCAAATAGAGAAAATAAACGAAATAAATGTGACACGATAAACACAAAAGTACCCAATACAATAGCAATTCAAATTTTTTATGAAGCATTATTCCTGTAACAAAAAAATGACACAGGCATTATGAATCTGCTATGTAATAGATAGCCGGAAGAAAACACTGTTTGTACAACAGATTTGACGTATGAAAACAAACGGACACATCTTCAGCATTTTTAGTTGTCGAGTAATGTTCACATACTCATATTGTGTTGTATTGAACACTTTTAGCATGTGCCGAGTTGGAACGAATTTATGCACAGCCTACTTATAGTGTGGCTAACTGCGCTTCGTTGATTTTGTACATACATTAATTTATTATTTATTTCTTAAAATCTAAATAATCTGCATTTTTTAAATTAGAATATAAAAAAAAATACATTATTTTTGACCTACTCCTCTAATTTATTTTGGTTTTTGACTTTCCCGGTTTCCCTGCCGGTCACAAAATTCAGATTACCATTTTTATTTAGATATGAGTTCTACACATTATGAGCTAACCTCGTTAAATGCCTTTTATGTTCTTCGATTTAATTCTGCATTATTGCTGTAATTTTGAAAAACCGTAGTTAACTACTTGAAGTTAATACATAACGTATTCCTTTACACATTAAAAATTATAAACGCTATCACACAGATTCTTTAAAAAATACTTCGAGCATAAATTGTCAAATAAAATCTATTATGTGTAATATTTATACTTACTATGAGATGCTAGCCATTCATTATAATCTAAACCAGCAGGTAATTCAACTAACATCTTCAAATCTAATTCTGGAAGTTTTCTTTCAAGAACCGTTGCTTCCAAATATAATTTTGAATCAGTTGATACACCAGATTCACTGCCTTCTTTATCCTTACGTCTTGCTTTTCTAAAACCACATTTTACCAAAATTAAAAGATCTACAATCATAATAAAACCTGCAAAAGCAACTAACTGTTTGCTCAAAATCTAACGCTACATTTTCATTGGTAAGACTACTATCACTTTTTAATATATTTCTTACAACACTGCCAAACCACATTAGAAACCACTTCCCTTAAACTTATAGCTACTAATAAGATTACATGTCGTTATAGGAGAAATGAAGCCCTACACAATTTTAATTAAAGGTTAACTAGTGTCCTTGAGCTCTAAACAAACTAAATGTTCTCTAATAAATAGTTTAATTACGTTTGAGCAAATTTCATCAAAATTATTTATTCTTACCCCATAAACCAATCCACGGTATCGCGGAGATACTCTGGTAATCGCTCCAGTTTGGATAAATTTAGATGACGCTAAGTTGTAATATTTGTTTATAAATATATGGAAAGGTCCCTCAGGTGAAATACTCAGCTGATTTTCTTGCGTGATTTGCGATATACTTTGACGCTTGCAAAATAAGACTAACACCTGTCATCCATTAAAAATATAATTATAAATTAGTTTTACGTCTATAAACAAACAAAGTGGCAATGTAGCAGAAAATAATCCATGATTTAGTGTAATTTACCTCACCAATTAGTGTATGAAGTCATTTTCAAATAATAGACTATTCTATAAATTGCCAATACCCCCATATTTAATAATTCAATTTCGCCAACATAACGTTAACCTAACAAATTTCATGATTTTTAAGATGAGTCAATTTTGAAATAATCTTTTAAGAGTCATGCGTGTAAAATACCTAGCAGTTTAAAACCAATTTTTATCTACAATAAGTTCTAAAAAAAATGTTTAAAATTCTTATTGTTTGCTGAAATTCTATTGGCAATCATGAAGCGTCTTATATTAAACTATAATATGTCAAAAACCGTCAATAATTTTGTTTAAGTTAGATGTATTAGTGTTAGTGAATGCTGAATAAATAATGTTTATAAAATAAAATCCTGATGGGTATGTACCTTAAAATTATCGCTACATAAAATAACAGCCTTTCTGCTTATATTCCAATAAACAACATTAATAACCTCACTCATAATTTTATATTTCAGAGAATTTGTTAGAAATTTTAGATTTATCTGGACAAAAATTTAAAAAACTAAATAAACCTACTTCAGAAGAAGCAAATATTACGACTTTAATTCTTGATGATAATGAGTTACAGAGACTGGATAATCTCGACTCATACACTAAAGTGCAAAAAGTATGATTTGTTTATATTGTTCAAATTGCTATTTGTGTGTTTCGATTTACTACTAGCTTATCAACTTTTCACAATATAAGGCTTTTATGATGCTAATTTTATGTCGAATCTTATAATTTTAATTTTATAGGTTCATTTTTATACTCCCATCACATTAATACTTGTAAGATCGAAAGGTTATGATTTTCATCCATAAAGACATTCACAATCTTACTTAACTGACAAAACTGGATGTTCTGATTTATTACACTCCAATTGTAAAATCAATATTTTAAGCATCTAATAATTTTATAATTATATTTGATATAGTAGGAAACGGTGGTAAATTTTAACAAAATAGAACACTTGAACATAAACACATGCACTTTCGGTTCAGAAAATCAGGTAGATATTTTAAAGAAAAGCTTGGCAAATGTCTCACCTAAAATTCCGTAAACCAAAAATTTTCGTTAATCTCGACAGCAATTGTAACTGAGCAACTAGGGTGCGAAAGATTAATGTTGAAAAATATAGAGGCTACTGGAGCTACAAATCAGGGAAGTGGATCTGGCAGTGCTCCACTGAACCTGAAGATATAATTTTATATAACAGTTTACGTATGCAAATTCAAGAATACGACAAATAAATCATACAATACCAGTTTTGGAAATTCTATTTAAAGATTAGAAAATTAAAGGTTAATAGTATAAACTACATTTATTTTAAAGTGAGTATTCTGGACTCTGATTCTCGTTATCCTAAACATAAACGAAAGCAGTTTTTTCAATGTAGCACATGGAAATATTGTTGTGTATAACAGCTACCAACATCAAGTAAAATAAATATTGTGATTTATACATGTTTTGTAAAGAATTAGAATTAAACAGTAGCCTATGTTTGGAACATTCAATTGACCTATCCCAAAACAAATCTTTATGGTAAATGCAATAAATTAATCAGATTTGTACATTATTGTAGAGCTATGCCTAAAATTACAATGGTTTAGTTTCCATTGAACTAGTATAGACGCTATATAATTACAGAAGCAGATTTTGTACATTGAAAATTTTATTCAGTTCAGAAATAGTTATTTATTATACAAGGGAAAAAGTGTGTTTGTCTCCCAACGCAAAGCGGAGGTTAAAATCTTACATTTCTACCCATGTATAATACACTATTTTTTTCTGTGACAGGCAAAATGATGATTTAATATTGAAAAAAATATTACTACCATATATTAAAGTCAAAAAATCAATCGATGTCAAATTTGAAGTTTCAAGCAAGCAGACTTGTACTTATAGGGACAGTTAGACTTGCGTTGCTAAGGAAACCTTCAAAGTAATCAAATATCTGTCAATTTAATTCAGTGTGGTTTCAAAAATTGCTTACGTAAGTTGTTTATATAAGTTGTTTTGAACATGACGAAGTTATGATACGATGTTATGTTATACCCGAATGTTACAAGTGTGGACCCGGCTTTAAATTATAATCTTCGTGTTCTTACTTATTTGCACATACCTGGGAAAAAGTACTAATTTTTTCCCAGGGAAAAAAATTAATTCATAAAAAATTAACTTTTTGTTACCTGTCAAGAAACATTAAATGTCAAATTTTTTTCCCATCACAGAAAAATAGTTATTTATTATACAAGGGAAAAGTACTAGATTTTAGCTGGAGGTGTGTGTCTCCAGATGCGAAGCGGAGGGAGACAAAACACCGAGAGTTAAAATGTTACATTTTTACCTGTGTATAATTCACTATTTTTTCTGTGACAGGCAAAATGATGATTTAATATTGAAAAAAATATTACAATATATTAAAGTCAAAAAATCAATCGATGTCAAAATTGAAGTTTCAAACAAGTAATCAAATTTCTGTCAATTTAATTCTGCGAGTGGTTTCAAAAATTGCTTACTTAAGTTGTTTATATCGGTTGTTTTGAATGCGACGAAGTTGTAAAACTGTTATGTTACACCCGAATGTTACAAGTGTGGACCCGGCTATAAATTAAATATCTTCGTGTTCTTACTTATTTGCACATACCCAGGGAAAAAAGTAAATGCATAAAAAGTGATATTTTGTTACCTGTCAAGAAACATTAAATGTCAATTTTTTTTCCCTCACTGAAAAAACTTTATAATTACTCTGTTTCAGGGTCGACTTGATTTAAATCACGATTTAAATCAGGTGATTTTTTTTGAAACTCATTGATTTAAATCATTTTTATTTTTAAACTAATTCGTTTTATTTGTATAAATTTAATTCGCGTTTTCTACCTTTTAAGTGCATTTTCAATTAAAATAAATATTGGATATTTTGGCCACAATAAAATTTCAGTAACAAGTAGAAAATAAAATATATTTTTTCTCTTAATTTTTATTTAAATTTTAAAGTATAGATTAAGACCATAAAAATAAAAGTAGCGAATATAAATTATAGATAAATCAAAACAAATTTAAATTCTGTTTATTGTTGTTAGTAGACAGGTAAAAGAAGAAAAATGATTAGAATAAACATAATGCAGGAAACACATATTTTGTAAGAAACTAAATTTTGAATTGTCATTTTGATTATAATATTTAAACAGACATATTAGCGTACTAGTTTTTTCTACACCTAGTTTATTTCTTAGTTTTGAATGTACAAGTCCAAATGATGAAAATGTTCGTTCCACAGATGCGGAAGAAGCTACTGCACAAATAAATTGTTTTACAATATGTAAATTTATTCATATATTAGGTATCTCTTTTTGTGATAACCATCACAGCAGGGGAGTTATGTTGGTCAATACTTCATCGGTGAAAGTAATTTTTTTTAAAGTGTTTGGATTGGGCCTGCAATATTAAAATTACCGTAACATACAAGTATCTATACACATTTCTTAGTTCTGTTAATCTTTGCCCTTTTTCATCAGCAGTTAATTTAGAATTTGTTTGTGTGGAATCTAACATAAGCGATAAAGTGATATGGCGTTACAGCTCGTTTTTTGAAAACTTTTATTTGCTGTAGTGACAAATCCATTTCCTCCTCAAAAATCATTTAAATACGTTCACAAATCTCAACTGTATCAGATAAAGATGCATTTGTTTTTGTAATGCATCTAGCACAACTGATATTGGTTTTAAATTGTTCAAAAAATCTTCAGCAGATCGTTTCAAGCCAATGTCAGATACTTTTTGAAATACTGTTTAATCAATTTCTTTTCTGTGTTCATTGCATATTCAAAAGCTTGTCCCATTGACTCACGTAAACCTCGAGATGTAATCTACTAAAGTAGTCCGCCTGACTTCCCGAGGAAAGACAAGTACATTTCCACCAACTTGTCAAATAATCTGCTATGTGCAGCTGTACAGAAGTGTCATAAAAACATGAACGACCCTTCTCAGATGTTACTGCTACCCATATCATTGTGAATACAGGACCACCCATCAACAGACATATTAGCATATTGCTCTCTTAAATTTCTTTAACATTTTTCGTGCTCTTCTACATAAATCTCATCTAATAAGGTAGTTTAAAATACTTTTCTTTGACGGAGGCAAATAACCAGGTCTCAGTAATGTTTTCTTTACTTCTTTTTTTTATGCATCTGAAACTGATATAGGTGACAAAACTTCTTTTACGATTTATTTATCAATTATGTGCTTCTTATCTGCAGATGTGCAAATTACAAATGATGATAGTGGTCCTTCCTTACATACTCGCTTTGAATTTGAGGAATTTGGAGTTGGGTCTGCCAAAATTTCTGAACAACGACTTGCACTTAAAGATGCAGAATACAGAAGCAGATGATGTCAACGTGATGTGGTTACGAATACTGTTGTTTGTAACTACATCTACAATAAAGCAAAAATCAAATTAATAACAAAACAAGAAAATAGCACTGTCTTGAATGATTTTTATTTATTTTCACAGTAAAAAATTGATAAGGTTAACCGACTAATCGATAATAATAAACGATGTATTGTGTATGTTTCTTGATACGTGCGGCCAGGACTTTGCAAAAGTGAAAACCCGTCTAATAACTGATAATATTGATAACGTTATCCATGATTACAATAAATGGTGTCCACTGTGCTAAATAAAATAAACTCAGTTTATATTATCTGCAGAAAGTGCATGAGCAGAAACAACTTTTTTGCATATTGTTTGATGAATTTTTAAATGTTGTACTAGTCATTGCAATTCCTTGTTACAATTCTTGCAAACCTCTATTTTAGTTTTGTCCCTTTTTCAATAGAATGCTTCAAAATTGAATATTTTTTCTGCCGCTTATATTTAACATGTAAACTTTTGCAGCTACAGAAGATATGTTAACTAATATAAAATAAATTAATGAACTGTAGAAGTATTTAGATCGCACTGGCCTGACACATGAAGGCGTAACAAATGAAATGTACTTTCCAGAAGCAGAACTCCAACCTTTTTATAGGCTTACTGCCACTGCAAGTCTGGATAGGATATGTCAGTAATATTATTGTCTAGCTGTGCATTTGTCAACTTGCTGATGCATCATGTATTTTTGAATGTTTTACAATTACGATTCAGGACAGGATATGACCGCAAATATTGCTGTCTAGCCAATAGCTGCACATTCTTCAATTTGCAGAAAGCTGATGCATGTATTTCTTAATGTTTTATTTTTGGAATAATACAATTATAGTCTTCTGGATGTTTACATTCAAAATTCACATATATAAACAAACAACATAGAACATAAAAGCTCATAATTACAGTTTTATTTCAATTCCTTAAATCTGAGAGTATCCAGAGACTCCAGTGTTTCAATTTCATCCAACACAATTCCCTTCTATCACAGCTCCCATAACATAACATCATCCCTATGTTAGCTACATCCACATGTATGAAATAACGTAATGGACATGACATGTTAACAATGAAATAACATTCGATAGTTTGAAAACCTTGGCTACATCAAATAGTTTCCAGATGTAATTACTGCAGCTTAGTTGAGTGACAAATTTATGCTGAATAATTGAAATCCGTTTGCTGGACGCCAAATGCTATGAGGTTATATAGCTCACTTTTTAATACAACAGACACAGAATCTCAAACCTAACAAGAATTCACTTCCTCGGTTGTCTCGGTTAGTAAAATATAAAAGAGATTCTTCTGCTCTAATGGATTAGTATATTAAACCTTGCTAAGATTCTAAAGTACAAATATTCACAAATAATGTAATAAAATATATAAAAGTGAAAATTTCTACAGTATTAGATTGCTCCAGCTTACACCAAAATAATTTACGTTGTACTTACAGCGTTTAGGTATATTCACACCACCGTTTTGACTCTTAAAAATATACCTCTTCTCTCCAATACGTGTAAATTGCCTTTTGCTTACAGTTAATAAATTTCCTAAGTGTAAATCATGAGATTCATGTTTAAATTGATCGAAGTTACAATTTACTATCACTTGCAATAAAATTTAAATTACAAAAAGCTATACAAATCCCAGATTTAAATATCATCATAAAGTCTTTTATAAAAATCACAAATTTTAAAAGCTTTTCTAACCTTTATTTACAGGTACCTTGAAGTATTACTAATTCATCAATCCTCCAAAATTCCAAACAATCTTTCAATAAGGGTCTCTTCCTCATATGAACTACTATTCAACTTGCTTAACGTCGAATTGTTTTAACTTGAATTAAAATATACAAAACCTTCAGTAGCACTAAGCCAGCCGAGAAAGCTAACCAAAAAATAAGACGAAATTGAATAGGTTCAAGTTGATTTCAATTGAATTAAATTTAATCGAATTAGAATAGACTAGAATTGAATTGAATACTGATGTCAATTTTTTTCAAAATAATTACGAATACTTTAAACTTGCCCTAATTTTTTATTAATAACTGTTCTATTCTCAAATACTTTAGTTTGATCAGCAGAACATCAGGAATAATGTATTTTAAAATTACTCTCGTGGTATTTAAAACCTATCATTCAGATTGAAAACAATAACATGTTTCAGGAAATTATCCATTCTATAAGAGTATTAGACTTGCTAGAAATCACGTAGTGCCGTATAAATAATAGTGGTTTCACTTCACAACAAAGTATCTGATTGGTTTAGTGCACTGAACAATGTGAAAATCGACTTTATTTACCAAATATAAAATCTGAATATTTTACGCTGATGTCTGTTCAAATGTGTCTTCATAAATAGAATATTTATTTTGATATCTGGGCTGCAAAATATTAATTTTATTGAATCGAATAATGAACAATTACGTGACCACACATTTAGCGATTTAGAGTAGTAATAATTAATGCAGTTTTCAGTGGAGTACACAATTCTTTCTTTGTTAAAAGTTTCATTTAATACTAAACAAATAATACCTGTAAATACCCATCCATTTGAATAATACAAAACAGTTCTGTATACCGAGTATTTTCAATAAAAGTTCAAGCTTTTATATTATGAATTACTATCAATTAAAATTATGTCCTAATAAAATGGAGCTTATTTCTCTCAATGTATATATATATATATATATATATATATATATATTCCAAAAAAATTAAAATATAAACTTGTCTATATATATATATATATATATATATATATATATATATATAAATAATCATTGAGAGAAATAAGCACCAATTAAAATTATGTCCTAATAAGATGGTGCTTATTTCTCTCAATGATTATATATATATATATATATATATATATATATATATATATAATCATTGAGAGAAATAAGCACCATTTTAATTGATAGTAATTCATAATATAAAAGCTTGAACTTTTATTGAAAATAAATTGATATAATAACGCCGTACTCGGTGTCAATGGCGTTTTCTTAATTAACTCCACCTCTCTGTGTTTTTCAATCAAATTCTAAATCTCACTAATTTTATTATTCTGCTACGGCTAGCTTTTATTATTCTACACAGAGTGCACAACGTTACGATGATCAATTTATTTTTCTTCTGCACCCCTTTCTGGATTACCTCTTTGTTTGAATTATAAAATGAAGTCAATTAATTCCATATAATGAAAAGAAATATTATGTACAAGTTTTGAAATTATTAAAATACACCCTTTAATCAATCAATATTATAAGTCTTATTTATCCCAAAATTCATATGCTTTGCAATCAATCTAAAGTCACCAAAAACTACTCTTTTTATCAAAGAAGCCTGGAACGTTCTAAACCCCTTTATAATATTACGTACTTTTAACGTATGCAAAGTTTGTTGCTGACTCTGTTACACAAGTTTATATAGTTGAATAAATTCAGTAATGAAATTTAAAAATAGTAAAAATATCTTAAAACTACTAAGATCTGACCTGTTCTGCTTCGTTGCACCCCTTGTTTTCCCATTAATTATTTCTTGCTTCTTTATTTTCTTGCAACTCAAAATTATATCAAAATCGTCGACGCTGCTTTGAAGTATTACATTAATCCATCATCAATTAGAATTTTTCATGCATTTAAATTATTATACCATCCATTATCAACCAACTAGGATCAGGATTATACACACATTTGAAATATTATCAACCAACACTAAGATTATCCATACACTCGGATTTATTATATCTATCCACTCGAATCAGGATTATACACCCATTTGGATCATTAACATTGTATACTCATTTGGAATTATTATATCTATCCACTCGGATCAGGATTATACCCACATTTGGAGCCCTATTATTATCTTATTAGTTTAAATAAATTACCCCCAAATTCTACTAACGTTAATCGGCAAACTAAACTTCCATTTCACTATTAAAACATTATTACGCGTAACTTTTAGGTTCAGAGTATCGCAGCTTGGCCTTCTTGAGTTAAAACTGAGCTCTATTATCAGTTTCGCTGTTAATATAGGCTCAACCCACTTGGATGTGGGTTGGGTTTACACCAATTCCGTCGCTATCTTAACCAATGAGGTCGTTGTATTTCCTGCACTTGAAGTGGTTTTCTGATGTAATATACTTGGCTTTCCAGGTAATGGTTGTTTGCTTATAGATACCTCGTTATCAGACCATACGTTGTTTTGAGTAAATAATCGCTTTCCATATTATACAAAAATACATGATGTAATATAACGGGGTTACGCTTTCAAATTTACTACGGGGATTATGTTATAATTTACAGAGTAAATTACCTATAATAAACTTTCTTTATAACGGGGAATTGTGTTATACTAAATTTACTTAAAGGGGCTGCTTCACAGCATGGCAGGGAAATAACACAGGAACAGATATTTCAAGGGCAACTCAATGCACTTACCTCAATCCCAGACTAGCTATACATACTTACGGTTATCCGTCCAAAGTTGAGAGCGCTGTGGACTCTTAGTCAGAACAGGTTCATCGGCCTTTCACTATATTACACTATTGCGGATTGATAAGACTGAGGTATACCAAAACATCTATTGGAAAAACGTTCTAACTATCTGCTCCAAGTACAAGTAAACTAAACGTAAAATAATTAACAAACAAGTGGCCAAATGCATGCAGATGGTTAACATCAACTAAAATAAGAAATGTGAGTAAATATTCATTATAGTGCTTTTAACAATACAAAGCAGTGTTTAAATATACATAAATAAATACCAGTTAAAGGAATCTTACAATCTCAACACAAATACTCAACTCTGGAAGAATAAACAATATTTCTTTCTAACTTCGGTCTTTGAAGCAGCATGATTAAGTTGTCCTTTAAATATGCTGTAGGATAAAGGATCTGTAACACTTCATACACTTCGAATCTAACACCTACTATTCTCTTCGTCTGCGATAATACTCCCAACGCAAACAACAATATGTTCAATACTCTTAAGTACGATGTACCAACATATGGCTTCAACCTTTATACTCTCAACATACGAATTCCAACCAAACATCACAAACAGTAATACAATAATGATGAAACTAAAGTTAACATTAAAATGAAAATATAAGGGTACCTAAGAACGTGAAAATTAATCTCAGGCATTAATTGCAAATGTATACTTACACTCTGTTCTTATGCACACAGACATGTGGTTGCGTAAATTCCAGCAACAAAAGCTGATTACCAAAATAACAATTTATCTCGATACGTTATGGCATCTTCTATTTAAATCCCAACAAACTACCGTTGGATGATTATTCATAAATTGAATAATACTAGAATAATTATAGACGAGCCTGCAACACACTAGGGTCTCTTGTGCATGGTGGATCAATTCAAAAAGAAAGACGGACCTCGTTATCAGAATTTGACAATTAGAAATCAAGCTTTCCCCTACAAAATGTATACATAGGCGGAGCATCATAATATTCGTACTTTGATATGGCGAGTAAATCTTAGTATGAAAATGTACCTCTTGATCTCGAACAGTTTGTACCCTTAAATGAATAATTTATCAATCACAAAAACGAATGAATTGGCCATCCACAACTAACACAAAACGAATAAATTGCAAGTAAAATACAACACGGCACTGCTGGTTATATCTAAAGATGCATTGCGCGGATTTAACAATTATTATCAATATAACACGGCATCTATTTACAAACGAATATATTACTTTTAGTTTTGAATAAAACCAAATAATTATTAATTTAGAAACTACAAATTTTTACTATTAGATCTTGTATTAACAACAATATTAAATACTTGAAAATAAATGATATGTAAGTAGTTTTGTATTGATATATACACGTAAATTTAAACAAGAATATGGTAGGCAACCAAACTACCTTTTGTACACATTGCTTAAGTCTAGTTTCATACAACAAACACAGATACAAATATACAAAAATCAGTGACAATAAAACCCCACAAAAACTGATTGTCACAGTAATTTGAATTTTACTTTCGTCTATTTTTTATTTATTTACGCATCTTTGAACTGCATTTTCTTATCAAAAATGTTGATTGTTTCTACACACTCATACAAAGCTTCGTTGAGTTTTCTCTCTTATCTCCGTATTATATTATAACTAATTAGAACCCTTTTGAATGCGTGTTTAATTACATTTATTATCATTCCTTTAAATACGCGTGCTCTTTACTGAAAAACATCGTTATTGCATTACTTAAAATTATTAAAGCTCTATATACCGAGTGTTAAATCCTTGTTATTTACCTAATGTATGAATTACTTATTTCTATGCTAACTATGCGTCCTATTGTTGTAAAATGTGTTTATTTGCGTCGCTTAAAACTAATTATGCTCTATATACAGGGTGTTAAATGCTTACTATTTACATAAAATAAGAATTATTTAATTTTCTACTAAATAAATGCAGTTTTCTGCTTCCTATCGTAATTTATGATTAGTGCACGACCCTTGCTATACAATACACCCTTAAACAACCTCCTATCACAGCAATATATATATATATATATATATATATTGCTGTGAAATGCTCCTGTGTCTGCGGGAACTGGGTCCTTTCAACAAAAAAATTCTAGTCCCACCGATTGGGCGTCATAAACTGCTGTGATCCTGTTTTCGCCTCGGCTGCTCACCTAATTTTATAAACCTCCTCATTCATAAAATTAAACAACACATTCCTACCACAAACATCAACGTTAACTCTATTTACATCAATATTCAGAATACATTAAATTTTCAAATTAAATTTCAGCATAAAATTCAGTTTTAAAAAGAATTTCAAGATTAATTTTATTATCACTTTAACGTGCATCCAGAATTAAAGTCCTTGTTGGATGCCTACTAATTAATATAACAATATAAGCAGACCGGAGTCTGAGTATAAAAGGAGCATCTACCACCCCTTTACGTTAATTAACCAGGTTCGTCTAATTGAGCTCAAAGACATACCCAAAGTTTCATCATAATTCAGAACATCAATACTAAATACCCTTTCTACTTAAACAAGCAAATTTCATCTTAAAATTAAAATTTTATGGTTAGTACAATTTCACTAATGTCCATTTAAAGTAAATCAATTATAAAGTTATTCAACACACACAAAAATGTCAAACAAAATAGTATAATTTACCTGAAGGTTACTGTCCTCGTAGCTTCAAGGTACATCGTCCCTTTAGTTAATCACACCATTCCAACAGGATTATATTTACGGCTTCTAATTCTCAACGCTTTTAAAATTTTCTCCATCACCATTTATTTAAAGTTGTTTCTGGGCTTTTCCGGAACTCATCTGTGTATATCTGACCCTTGTTTCGTGGATCCAGACACGTATTTGAACCATTTAATTATTAACACCCCCGAAAAATAACAAAGAAATTCATACTTCTGTCACCAATATACGCCAAAACTGCCTACTTTTGTGTATACATTTGTCGTTGTAAATTTTGCTAATTGGTACAGTGATACTAAATTTTATTACCTTGTATCTAAGTGCACTGAAGTACATTCATGTTAGCACGTAAATAACAAACTATTTTGAATCACTAAAATATACGAGCAAACTTTAAATTATTTTATCAAACTAAAATGCACTGTTTAACATCTTCAATCAAGTCGCGGATGTAAGAGCTTTTAACGCATCGAATAGTCAAAAGTCTAAGAGACCGAAATTCATATTACCACCGGTATATATAGCAAAAGCCTGTCTGTCGGTCTGTTCCCCAAAACAGACAATTCTTAAGAATTTCTCATTCTATGTTCCCAGTCCGTCGCTCGCGCGTCGGTTTTACGAATTTTCACTCGCCCCATTTAAAACTCAGAAATTCTCACGCACGCAAACATGTCCGAGAAAAACTAATTAATTTTGTACAGAAATTGTTGTTTCTGCCTCTGATATTTGCATCCTATTTTCAACCAATTGTGACCCTCGTGACGTTGCTTAAATCACGCCTTTTACTCTATGTGTCTTTGCTTGACGCATTTTCTCTTTCCTTTTCTAACCTGTTCGTATTGGTGCAAATTGATATTCTTTATTATCGATTATATTTTAGTCCATGTGGACTATCTGGGTTTAATAACCCCGTATCGCACATTCTCGTGAATATTAAGCCCCGGTTTCTCCAAGATTCTTTGAAACCATTTGTTATCTACACAATTTTCGCCGTACGTGATATTTAAACCACGCAGGTGTTCAAAATAATACCAATTCTCAGAGCTTTTAAATAAACCCTGTTTTGTATTTCGTGCTAAAGCATCTGACCGTTTCCAATATCCATAGAATCGACATGTTTATCTAAACAAATTAAACTGAAATTGCCTTTTAAAATACGCAGGTGTGTTCAAACATCCTACTTCTAACTAACACTTCTAGGATTTGCATTTCATTGGGTTTTACAAGTTTCTATAGATATTATCTGTTACTAACGATTCAATACCGGTTACTTGAAATAGAGTTAATTAAGATAAATTTTGCACGTAATTTCCATTTGTTTAGGAATAATTACATTACACGCAGAGCTTCCCAATACTGCTTCTTTTGATATAAAGCGTCTTGTACATGATTTAAATCTCTTATGTTTAATGAAACTAATAAATTTTTATGCTTCACGGTTTTAATAACGCGTATTATCTAATAATATTCATTATACACGGTGATTAAAATTATTTGATGTGATTATTTAATTTTCTACCCTGGTCTAAATATGAGTATTTTCCCCCTATTTGAATACAAATAATCCCACTTATTTGAATGCAAATATTAAGCATTTAGACAAAAAATTACAAAAAAAATTGCCTATCTCTCTCTACCCTTATCTATCTAACTTACCTACTTTGTCTCCAATCCAAAAAATATTTACACCTATCCTATATCCCTATCCTATTCCTAACCTCACCTAATTCTATAAACTGAAATTATCCCTAACTTCATCCTACTCATCCATCTAATCCTATATACATCCTATATACCTATCCTATTCCTAACTTTTAACTAATCTTCACTATACTTTACTTCCCCCTACCTAATCCTATATGCCTATCCTACTCTTACTCTATTCCTAACTCTCCACTAATCTTCTATGAAATATCTACACTTAACCTATCTTATTTTCTTCCTACATTTACTCTTTATTCTCATCCTAAACCTATTCCTAATTATCTCCCATATTTATCCTATACCTAGCTTTATTTTCTATAAACACTTACTTCTACTTTTCTATATACACCTATCTCTATTCTTATCCTATTTAAATTTTACTCTATTATACACCTATTTCTCCTGTGGTGCTGGTTCTCGGTATAAGGGAATAGTAGGTTGACGTGAAACCGTCCCTCTCATTTCCGTACCTACTTCCCTTAATAAATATGTGCACTCCCTACTACTTCACCTATCTCAAAAGGTCCCTCATATGGCAAGTGTAGTTTAGCACATGTCATCCTATCTCTCTTCCCTACTCTCAAGCTTTTACTACTACCTGGTCTCCCACTTTAAATTTTACCCTCTTTCTAATTCTTGCGTTCATCTTCCTTGTATATTTTCAGCTCTCTTCCTTAACCTCTCCTCACATCTACCAAAAGTTGTTGAATTCATCGTCCCTAGGCACAATTTGCCATGGTCTTCGGGATACTGTTGCTTGATCAGCATGATGGAACTGGTTTCTGTCACGGTACTAGGGTTTCATTGATAAAAGATTCAACCTTAGACAAATTGTCCTCCCATAAACGATGATTCCTATGTGAAGCTAAACGCAAAAACTTAACCGTCTCTTGAATATATCGCTCAGCTGGATTCGCTTGAGGATGCCTTATGCTACAAAACACCACTTTAATGTTTTGCCTCTCCCAATAATCTCTAAATCTTTGATTATTAAAATAAGTAGCATTGTCTGCTAATACCCGTTTAAAAGTTCCTACTTCCTACAAAATTGTTCCAATTTCTTGTTTGTTCCGACTGTGTTACAATCCCGAGTGGGATATAATTTGGTAAATTTCGAAAACACTTCAATCACAATCAGCACATGTTTGTGTCCCTTTGTACTTCTGACTAGATTACTCAAATAGTCAATAGCAACTAAGTCCAGGGATTTTTATGCGTGTATACTTTGTACCACATCTTGACTCGTACTATTTTTGTACTTTCCCAAAGTACATAAGTGACAAGTGTTGATGACTGACTTTACTAACCCTAAGTCTTTAGTTGAAAAAACGTTTCCTAAAATTAACCATGTCTTTCGGATCCCTATGTGACCATATCTTAAGTGCAGATCTTTGATAATTAATTTTGCTTGTACCCTATCCACTACATACACTTCCAATTCTTGAATTTTTTACACAAAAGCCGTTTATCATATGGAAGTTTTAAATCCCGGTTCATTTTCTAACTTCGTTCTAACAATCTGTAGCTCCTCACTCTGCCTCTGGTTCCTCAAGATCTCCTCTTCTCCATATACTGAATCATTTTGTAGTAGACTGTTCATGGCAATCATGATGTCACACGGTCTTTTGTTATCCATGTCCCTGTTTCTACTAAACGCGTCTGCTATAAAGTTATTTTCTCCTTAATATATTTAATCTCAAAGTCAAACTCCTGTAGTAACAACCCCATCGATATACTCGATTGTTAGAAAATCTCGTATTCATCAACGCACACAACGCCGAATGATCCGTTTCGATTACAAAATGTCTTCCTATCAAAAAATTTTAACCGTAACACCAAACACCACTGCAGCCATCTCCTTTTCACTAATCGTGTAATTTACTTCATGCGGCTTCAGTGTGCGTGAAACAAAAGATATGGGCACCTCTTCCCTTCTTGTACTTGGTACAACTCTGCTGCTAATGCACTATCCGATGCATCCGTCCTCAGTACGAAACCAACATCAAATCTGGGATGCCTCAAAATTAGTTGGTCGTGAAATTGTTCCAACAGTGTCAGATATGCTGCCTCTTGACTTTCCGTCCAACTCCATCTTACTCCCTTCTTCAGAAGTTTAAACAATGGACCCGCTTTTTCAGCAAATCCGGTACAAACTTTTATAAAAGTTAAGGACCCCAAAAAGCTCTTAATTTCCTAATGTTATTAGGTCTCGGATATGTCAAAAGTTCGGACAATCTTTCTTTATCGATACACATACCTTGAGTGTTCACCACATACCCCAGAAATTTAACGGTTTTGAAAAAATTCACATTTTCTATATTCAGCCTCAATCCTGCTAACTTAAGCTCTAATAATATCCGTTCTAAATGAGAGTAATGTTGTTCCTCAGTTTCACTAAAATTAAAATATCATCCACATAGTGTATGCAGAATTGCTCATATGCTCCTAAAATTGCTTGCATTGCCTTAATTAATGCTGCACTTGACGTTGACAAACCATACGGTACTACCTTAAAATTATAGATTTTTCCCTCTACGGAAAATCCTGTGTACCTTCTAGAATCTTTGTGTAATGGAATCAGCCAGAATGAATTCCTTAAATCTAATTTACTAAAAATAAACTTGCCACTTAATCTCGTCAAAAGCGTGTCCATGGATGGTGGACAATGGAATTGCGGTTTGGTCCGTTGATTAATTTTTCGTGCATCTAAACATAAACGAATGCTATCATCCTTTTCTTGACTACCACCAACGGATTTATGAAATGAGTGTTTGATACCTCTATTATGCCATCTTCCAACATTTTATTTAATTCTGCCTTCACCTGCTCCCGATATGCTGCTGGAATTGGATAAACCTTTGCGTTGAACGGTTCTGAATTATCCACTTCAATCTGTGCTCATAGCCTAACGCTGTGCTTGCTTCTACCCCCACTAATTCTGCATGTTTTTGTAATAAAGCTTGAACCTCTACTCTCCTATCCTCTGGACATCTTATTGTGTTGATCTGTTTACCTTCATCATCCTCTACCTCTACTACATTAATATTCAACCCCGTGTCATCCTCTGTGACTTCATAACTGCCCTTCCATGGCACTACCCTATCCTTAATCCTTATTACCTTCCTTTCCATATCTATCAAAACCCCTAACTGCATCATACAGTCAACACCTAAAATGCTCTGAAACTTCAGTCCAGGTACAATTACAAACTCCTGTTCACAGCTTAAACCTCCTATATCTATCCTAAGCACCACAACACTATTTACTACAGCAAACTTCTTTTTATTTGGAGCTACTAAATGGCTACGCTTTATAGGCATAATTCTATCACAAACCTTATCCCTAATTTTGCTGACGAATTCCTCCGATATTAAACTCGCCTCTGCCCCTGTATCAAGTAATACTTCTACATTATTCTCAAAATTTCTAAATTAATAATTGGCAAACATACATTTTCCTTAGTTTCTGGCTCTACTTCCTCCTCAATTTTGAAAAATTCACGTGGATGTTCATATACATTTACACTGAAATCTAGTGGTCTGTCGCGTTCTAAAAATCCTGTCCAGGTCTGTTTTCCCTACTCGGTCCTGGTCTAGCCGTCACCTCATCGTATGTCCTAGGCGTTTCCACTCGTTCCGTGTCTGTATTAGCAGTCCCGCTCATGTCTGGTGAACTATTCATTCTGGTAGGTCCCGGTCTCTGTGCAGGTCCCCTTCCTGAACTATTACTCCTAACATATGGTCGTCTCTGTTCCCAATTCTGTCGCTGGTATCCGTAATTATTCCCCCTTCTAGCATAGTTGTCCCGTCTATTGTCAAACCTAACTGTGTTGATCTGTCTTTCCCTGTTTTCCCGAGGTCGTCCACTACTTACGCCGTCGTACCTCTGCAGGTATTCCAAAACATTTCTCTGTCCACTATGTTCTGTAGTGCTACGTGCTGTCTTATGTCTACCTCAAGTGTCGTGATAAATACTTAATAATTTGTCGGTCCGTCAGTGGTGGGTTCAGTTGCTTTGCTATGCTATACTTGCGTATAGCATATTGCTCCTACTTCCTGAAAATTCTCCCTTAAATTTCCCTGTGATTAAGTCGTCTCGTACCTGATCTTGTCTGTGGTCACTCCAGTAGTGCTTTAGAAATTTGTTTTCAAAGTCCTGATACGTGTCTATGTCCTGTCCTACTAAATTGTACCACGCTTCCGCATTGTCTTTTAATAAAGCCTTTATCATATTTAGTTTAGTCTGTTCGTCAAATAAATTTCCCACTAGATTTCTTACACTATTAATAAAATTTGTGGATTTACCCTGTTATCGCCATAAAATTTCATGTGTTGGTCCAATGATACTCCACCTGTAGAAAATCTGGGACCATCCCCCGTTAAATTTGACATGTTGTATTTAATACTACTAACTTCGCGTTCTACCCTGCCTAACTGATCCCTACATGAGTCCGTCACTTCAGTCATTTTACATTAATCTCTTCTTCACAGAACATGCGTTGGACTTTAAATGTCCCATTTCCTGTCGAAGACCTGTAATATCACGCTCATTTTTTCAACCCTATTTTCAACTTCCCCATCTTTACGGTAAGACTATTTTTAAATTCTGAAACTTCTTTATTCGTCTTATCTATTTTCTCACTTAGGGTTTCCTAACTCCTGTTAATGTCTCATTCATTTGGTCAAATTTCCGATTTGAGTCCTCTCTCGCTCTATTCGATTCATCGCTAGCAGTTCTAATTTTCTGTTAGACTCCTCCATCGCTCTATTCGATTCTTCCCTAGCTAATCGCATTTCCTCTAACATTCTCATCATTAACTCATTTCCTGTTTCTCCTGATTCCGTCCTCGACTGATCTCTACTGCCTCCAGCTTCTTCCATTTTCGAAATTTTCTCACACAATGCACTATCGTCACTTCCAATTTCCACTCCTTGACTCCTTAACCACTCCTTTCTCTGCATACGTTCAAATCACTCACACACACTCTAAAATACTCCTAAATTTATACACACACAAAAACTCTCTCTCTCAGATCGCCAGTTTCCTGGAATAAAATCACAAAAATTTTATTTGGACCTCGAGCCCCACGTTGGGCGCCATATATGCTGTGAAATGCTCCTGTGTCTGCGGGAACTGGGTCCTTTCAACAAAAAAATTTTAGTCCCACCGATTGGGCGTCATAAACTGCTGTGATCCTGTTTTCGCCTCGGCTGCTCACCTAATTTTATAAACCTCCTCATTCATAAAATTAAACAACACATTCCTACCACAAACATCAACGTTAACTCTATTTACATCAATATTCAGAATACATTAAATTTTCAAATTAAATTTCAGCATAAAATTCAGTTTTAAAAAGAATTTCAAGATTAATTTTATTATCACTTTAACGTGCATCCAGAATTAAAGTCCTTGTTGGATGCCTACTAATTAATATAACAATATAAGCAGATCGGAGTCTGAGTATAAAAGGAGCATCTACCACCCCTTTACGTTAATTAACCAGGTTCGTCTAATTGAGCTCAAAGACATACCCAAAGTTTCATCATAATTCAGAACATCAATACTAAATACCCTTTCTACTTAAACAAGCAAATTTCATCTTAAAATTAAAATTTTATGGTTAGTACAATTTCACTAATGTCCATTTAAAGTAAATCAATTATAAAGTTATTCAACACACACAAAATGTCAAACAAAATAGTATAATTTACCTGAAGGTTACTGTCCTCGTAGCTTCAAGGTACATCGTCCCTTTAGTTAATCACACCATTCCAACAGGATTATATTTACGCTTCTAATTCTCAACGCTTTTAAAATTTTCTCCATCACCATTTATTTAAAGTTGTTTCTGGGCTTTTCCGGAACTCATCTGTGTATATCTGACCCTTGTTTCGTGGATCCAGACACGTATTTGAACCATTTAATTATTAACACCCCCGAAAAATAACAAAGAAATTCATACTTCTGTCACCAATATACGCCAAAACTGCCTACTTTTGTGTATACATTTGTCGTTGTAAATTTTGCTAATTGGTACAGTGATACTAAATTTTATTACCTTGTATCTAAGTGCACTGAAGTACATTCATGTTAGCACGTAAATAACAAACTATTTTGAATCACTAAAATATACGAGCAAACTTTAAATTATTTTATCAAACTAAAATGCACTGTTTAACATCTTCAATCAAGTCGCGGATGTAAGAGCTTTTAACGCATCGAATAGTCAAAAGTCTAAGAGACCGAAATTCATATTACCACCGGTATATATAGCAAAAAGCCTGTCTGTCGGTCTGTTCCCCAAAACAGACAATTCTTAAGAATTTCTCATTCTATGTTCCCAGTCCGTCGCTCGCGCGTCGGTTTTTACGAATTTTTCACTCGCCCCATTTAAAACTCAGAAATTCTCACGGCACGCAAACATGTCCGAGAAAAACTAATTAATTTTGTACAGAAATTGTTGTTTCTACCTCTGATATTTGCATCCTATTTTCAACCAATTGTGACCCTCGTGACGTTGCTTAAATCACGCCTTTTGCTCTATGTGTCTTTGCTTGACGCATTTTCTCTTTCCTTTTCTAACCTGTTCGTATTGGTGCAAATTGATATTCTTTATTATCGATTATATTTTAGTCCATGTGGACTATCTGGGTTTAATAACCCCGTATCGCACATTCTCGTGAATATTAAGCCCCGGTTTCTCCAAGATTCTTTGAAACCATTTGTTATCTACACAATTTTCGCCGTACGTGATATTTAAACCACGCAGGTGTTCAAAATAATACCAATTCTCAGAGCTTTTAAATAAACCCTGTTTTGTATTTCGTGCTAAAGCATCTGACCGTTTCCAATATCCTTAGAATCGACATGTTTATCTAAACAAATTAAACTGAAATTGCCTTTTAAAATACGCAGGTGTGTTCAAACATCCTACTTCTAACTAACACTTCTAGGATTTGCATTTCATTGGGTTTTACAAGTTTCTATAGATATTATCTGTTACTAACGATTCAATACCGGTTACTTGAAATAGAGTTAATTAAGATAAATTTTGCACGTAATTTCCATTTGTTTAGGAATAATTACATTACACGCAGAGCTTCCCAATACTGCTTCTTTTGATATAAAGCGTCTTGTACATGATTTAAATCTCTTATGTTTAATGAAACTAATAAATTTTTATGCTTCACGGTTTTAATAACGCGTATTATCTAATAATATTCATTATACACGGTGATTAAAATTATTTGATGTGATTATTTAATTTTCTACCCTGGTCTAAATATGAGTAATATATATATATAAAATAAAATGTATCTGTAAACAAACTCTTATGAAAATAATAAGAGCTTATTGACGAATACAAATCGGGCTAATAGTTGTATAGCCATTAACAAAACAATTTTATTATTGCATGGCAATATTGATAATTGGACAGGTAAATAACAGATTTATATAACTATAAAAAGTAATTTTTCATATCGGTGTTTCTTACCAGGTTTTTAAATCATCAAAGAAAATTACAGTCTTACAATTGTTTTATTTTATTTCTAGGTAATACTATTTAATTAAAATGACAATAGTGTATGAAAACCTTTAAACTCATGTATAGGTTTAGATCTGGCTTATTTATAGAATGTGTCAGAATTTCCTATGAATTTTCACTTTTTGCATCAAGTATTAGCTACCATTATATTATACCAGTCAAACAAATTTTCTCTAACTGCTCTAACAAATTGTAAAACTAAAATCAGTTAGTTTCTTTTTCAAGTTTTAAATTTTCTTAAAATATTGCCCAATTATAAGAACAAAAGGTTAATTTCTCAAGATAAGCTTAAAGTAGCGGTAAAATCCCAAAGATTACCATGAGATAAAGGTAAAATCCCAAAGATAAGATAACTTTGAGATAAAGGTAAAATCCCAAGATAATTTCTAAAGATAGTCCCAATATAAAGATAATATTATAAGATAATCCAAAGATAAAGATAATATTATAAGATGAAGACATATATATATACTTAAAACTAAATTCAGGGAGTGGTTTCGTAGAACCATTACAAAAAGAGTTTTCTTGTGTCCAAAATGGAGGTTCGAGAAGTAATATTCATTCTGTTGAACGTATAAGGGACCGGCTTACCATGAGTACATGATTGCCCGTGTCATGTATGGAGTCTAATGTGCCAAGGCAAACAAATTAACGAGAGCACTGCCATCATTTAAGGCGGGAACACTGGCGATGCATGGCTGAAAACGAAGTTCGCACAACATGAACTAGTGCCATGGGATGCTTGGTCCCCAGATGATACGGCGACTAACAGCAAAGAAAATGTAAATAAATTAGGTAAAGGTATTAAAAGAAGGTGATTGAAATCAGTATCCAACTGATTTCAATCACCATAGTAGATTTTGCGGTGAAGACAGTAGAAGAGGGGCTCACATTGAGCAAAAGATGGTAGACAAGACGAATAGAAAGCGCTACTTGGCTCACCAAAACGAAGTCAGGCACCCGGAGTGGAGGAGCACCACTCTTACGTCACAAGTGTAGGTCTTTGGGTCCTGTCGGAGGAAAAATAATGTGGAAAAGGTGACAGCAGGATATAAAAAAGTTACGTTTTTGGACAAGGGTCCTATAGGAGAGTAACAGAAATGTCCCCAAATAAAAAGAACAGGAAGTCTGAAGAACCCCGTGCCTAACAAAAGAAACAAAAACAAAATCCGCCCTACTATTTTAAGTAGGCATACTCAACTTAAAGACATCAAAAATCGATAAGAGAAAGAAATATGATAAATTTACACCACCTTAATCAAGAGAGTTATAAATTAAGCGACAGCATCTGATCCATGTTAGACAAAAATAGATAAATGCAATGAAATTTCTAAGTCACAAATAAAGAATAATGAGGGAAAGAAATGAAATACGATTATGAGTGAACATCGAGAATGAAAACATAAGAAATAAAAATATCTTGTCTTTGCAACTGTGAATATTTTACTTTTTCCAACATAGGCATGGTTTTCGACTATCATGTTTTTATTATATTTGAAAAGCATCAACTCAACATGAGCTTCGATGTGTTTTAAAGATTTATTGCGTTATTCGTGCCCAAGATATAATGGAGGGAGGGTGAAGGTGTAGAGAAATGGTAACCGAGAAAATATTAAACAAATTTAGTAAAAATGCGTTGAATATTTAAGAAGTTGAAAAATAATGGATTAAAGGTAAATTGTACAGATGAAAAATCTACATTATAGAAACAATTTATCAAAGGAATAAATAAATTTACAAAAACTAAAATGTTTTAGCTATTTAAATATGAAAAGTAGCATAGGTTTTCAATACCAGATAAGGAGAAAAACAAGTAAAGGAAGACGACAGTAAACATTATGAGGTATAAAATATTTTATAATACAAGATATATTAAAAAAGGTAGATAAAAAGTGCTTGTGGTTTATTATCAAGATCTTCAAGTTCGTAAATAAGTGTACCAACAACCCGTTTCACATTACATAAGATGAATTTTAAAGGTTATTTAACAGAAAACTTTTAAAGTGCAAAGCAAACTTCTTTCATTTTTAAATGTAGATAATTAATTTTAATAGTTTAACTTTAATTTTCTGAAGAAAACAATCTAAAAAATCAATAAATACATAACGAAATATTCAATAAGGGAATTTTTACACATCTATTAATTAAAAAATTTTAGCATTGAAACGGGTAAAGAATGCGCGTCGAAATATTAAATAATGAAGTGAAAATTACTACAATGTAAATATTTTGAAACATTAAAAATTACTAATGTTTGTCTTCAAAAAATTTACATAAATAATGCGTATATTGTAATATAAAAGAAAAGGCTTATTCTGCATGGTAAATTATTATAGTCCAAGTCAAAACAATGTTGAAATAAAATGGTGGTATTTCAAAATTAATCACTTTATATAGGACTAATTACGAAAATAAAGCACTTATAGATATCATATAAAATACGAGATCTAAATGCGTTATTAAGTACACATTTTTAAAGCTTTATTTGCGAAAAGCTATAATATTAAAACAAAAACCCTAATTATTACCTTAAAAACCTGTCTTGATACAAGAAAATGAAGTTTTCTGTTATTTTTAAAATATGTAATAAGTTACGTAATCTAGTAGAAAAAAAATCACTAAAAGTCGCATACAATGTATTTCAGAGTATAAAAACCCATAGAGCTTTGCAACAAGGAATGATATTTTTTAGATACCAAATTAAAAGATGTTTCTCGTCCAGTAAGAGAATTGATATCTTTAGTTTAGGTAATGGTTACAATACCAACACAGAATAACGTTACATACAATTTACTAGAGCTAGTTCATGATGTAATGGGTAAGAATTATTTCTTTTTTTTTAATTAATACAGAGAAAGAAAGAGCCAACTTTTGACATTCTTAAATTAATAAACAATATATGTTACAGGGAACTGCCCATTAGTTGAAGCGCCTATTATTTCGCCCCAAATATGGGCACACATTATTGCGCGTTAGGTGTGAATGCCAAATATTATGTAACTCTTTACTTTTAAATATTAAGATTTGAATACTGCAATTTTCTAACACACATCTTAACATTACACTCACTGTTTAGTTTTACGGTGATATCGTCTCATAGGTTCCAGTGTTGTTTAGGTTTCTGTAGATTTGTTGGACGTGGTGCCGGCTGATAGGAGTTGTAGTGCCTCTAAAGGAAAGGGTACTTCATGGAAAGCCATTATAGGTTAGTAACAACTTTTGAGCATATTTCTAGCATTCAAACATAACACATGGTTGTTTATCTACAATAAATATTGAATACTACGTACCATAGGCGACTCGTATAATTGAGCAATTTATCAAATGTGAAAGCAAATATTTATTAAAATAGTGTATTGAGAGTGAAAATGCAAAAAATACTCAAACTGCGAAATGGAATGTAACAAAGTTTTTATCACTATGAATCAAGATTTACAAAAAGATTTCTTTTAGCGTTACTGGAATTTTTTTGGTTTATTGATAGCATGGCTATTTAAAAGGTTTCCTTTAGCCAATGCCTTCTTTACTTAGATTGGGTTTGTTGCCTTACATTAATCATTGCCAGTTTTAACATGAGCATGCCTGATGTTGTGCCAAACTTTGCTGCCTCCATTATTAACGTATTTGTTATTAGTAATATGACAACATTAGAAAGTATTTTTTGTAGTTCAAAATTAGAATATTTAGAATAAACTCGTTCTCAAAAGTGGTTAGTCCTTATATCCCAATAACTTTTTTGTTATGCTCTTTCATGATACATTGATTTTGGTGTGTTTTTTGTATTGACTTTTTATAAATACATATTTTAGACAACTATAAATTGCTATCATTAGTTTTTCTTAATTTATTTTAGATGTATTGTACTAATATTAGGTTTTAAACTATAAAATTGGATTTCAATTTTGCTTTGTGCTATCTTAACAATTAATTATGTATTTAATATGTAACATAAATGGCAATTTGATAATTTAATAATAATATAAATGATTTTATTAAATATTGTAGCTATCAGCAGTGCGTAATCAACTCTTGCGTATGTATGGTGTTTGTCGTTTACATATGTTACATACATTAAACCTTGCATATAACAGTATTTTAACTATAGAAGGACTAAAGGACATGAATAACCTAAAGTGTTTGTGTCTAGCGGGTAACAGTATAAAGGTATTACATAGACAACAAGTTTTTTTATTATTTCTTACAGGTCTTTTGTAGACTATCGAACATCTTAATACTAATGTTAACTTAGAGCAACTTGATTTATCAGAAAATAGTATAACCCACATAAGCGACCTTTCATTTTTAAAATCTCTAAAGGTAATGATAGTTTATAAATTTTTTAATTTTATTTTTCTAATTGTATAGGAATTGTTGTTACATCATAACAAAGTAGGACATTTACATCAATGTGATCGTTATTTACCATCAAGCTTAACAACTCTAACACTTGCTTCAAATAGCATCACAGATTTAAACGAAATCAGTCAACTAGTTCATCTTACTAACTTAAAAACATTTTCTTTTGCTAATAATCCCTGTGTTGAGATGACTGGAAATGTGATGTATCCTTTTACTTATTTATTTATTTTAGTGGGAACGGATATATTTACCTTAAATATTAACCAGAGGATTTGATTACCGTCCATTTATACTTAATTGGTGTATGAATCTTCAACTTATTGATGGTTATATTGTTCATGCAATAGAAAGGTAACTGTATATTTTTGCACTCATATTTTACAATTGTTTTAATAGTTTAAAGGCCGAATGGTTGTATTCACAAGGTCGTGGTAGACATTTTAGAGTGGGAGACCATAGAGAATTATCGGAATATTTAGCTACTGTTTGTCCTTTGACTGGGGAAGCTTTAGAAACAGAAGAAGATCGTAAATTAAGACTTATTTTAAGTAAAGCCCAACATCACCAGCAGCAGCTGCGAAATCAAGAAAGTAATTGTAAGGTGTGTTTATGTAGTTTGATCAGATTTTACTTATGTTTTGCTTTAAGCTGAAACAAGCACTCCATCTCCTTCCAGTAGAAAGAAACTCAGTATTGCTAGAAGTTCACCTCGCTTAACATGTAAGTTATTTTTAAAGAAAACTGCATATTTTGTAGTCATTGAAAAGTTGTGCTTTCAACATTTTAATACTAAACTATTTAATTGCATTAAATATTTATGTGCAATTGATATATACATGGTATTAGTGCAATGTGATTAGTCAGAACGAGTAAAAATTTTCAGAACAGTATTGAATGGATTTTTATTTGCATTTCATATATAGCAGCGAGTTTATGGGATTGTATTCAAAAATAAGTTTTATTAATTCTCGATTTTACTTGTTGCTAATATTGACTTAAGCAACTATTTCTATTGCACTACGAATTGTGCTAGAGAGCATTGTGAGGCAGGTATTGCATCTACAAGTTGATTCGCTCTCTTACATGTGCAGAAGATCATTTTTAACTCATTCTTTATCCAATATAACTAAACTTGCAAATACACTCTTCTTGTATGTTCCAAAACATCTGCGGCTGCAAACAAAGCTAGGTTTATATAAGTATTTTTAGAGGTAGCTTAATCTGCCATTAGAATCAGAAAATATTAACATTTTTTTAAACATCATATAATATCCAAATAAATGAAATACTAGATTCAAAAACGTTCACAATATTTTTATCTGGGGAGAAAGCCAAGTTCCATCTTGAAGATGGTTTTGTTCAATTTATTGCAAGTCGGCGCTTTTCAAAGAATGTTATATAATATTGAAATTTTATGAGCATAAACTTAAACAGGTACATATTAAAATATTCCTTAGTTTTTCAGTTCTTTGCTCAGAATAATATTTTAAATTTGGCACTATTCTTTTTATTAAATCATAGTATAAAATGAAATGTTGGCGGTTTTTCTGGGTGATACCTGTGGTATATGAAACAATAAGAAATGCATAGAATTGATTTTGTTGTAATTAATTCGTATAGTAGCATCATGTTTCACAAGCTTCAAGTTATTCCATATCAAGCATCGATAGCAGTAATTGATCAGTGCTAATAGTTGGATGCTGATCTTCATAGATGAACTTTTTGCTATTGGTACATAAAATACCACATTATGGTATGTTCCAGGTACAATGAGCATTAAGTTGCTAAATTTTGATTTACCCTGAAGAGACAGGGATTCCGTAACAATATAAGAATGGGTTTCTGTCGAAAAATTGTAAAAGAAATTGAAATTATTTAAAATAAAAATAATAAAGACAAAATTAATAAATAAAGGGACTGAAATACAAAAGCTACGGGACTTTATCATTTACCCTGAAAGGTTGTCAAAATCTAGGGACATCAAACCATTTGTTACAGCAATTCTTTTTAATATTATTCCCCATACGGAAGACGGTTGTTCTGCATAAATCTTCCTTTTCAGTATCCTAAATTTTATCACTTTATAGACTACCTTTCTCAAAATTACCTTAAAAACGCTTATTCATTCTGTCGTAATTAAAGAAATTTCTCAAAATAAAATGCTTCTTCTAAATAAGGTTCCATAACTGGGGTAGCTGGATATCCTTTACAAAGATGTCTGTTTACCTAGTCTTTTAAATAAATTCGAATAAAAATGTATCCTTAACTTAAAGCTCTATTCACATAAAATAATTTCAAGTAAATAAAAAGATATACTCTTTTAAAAAAAAAAAAAATTCTCAACCTCAGTTCTCTATCATCACAACCCACTTACCTGTTCTAAATATTTGCTTACATGACATTTATAAATCCCAATTATTGGAAATGCCTTTAATAGTAACATAGAGAACCGTCAAATCCTCGCTTCTTTCATCTTATCATTTCATTGGCCACTCGAAGATACTAATTTTTTATGCTTTAAACACTAAATTCTGCTACTAAAACTTTCATTTTAAAATCCATATACACAATTCCATTGCTAATTAGTCCAACCCAATAATTACTTTCACTTTGATTATTTTCTTATTACATAATTAACAACCAATAGACATTTTCAGTTCATAAATCCATAACTAAAAATTTTGAACCTAAAGACTCGTTCTACTCATAGTTTAACTTCAACCAACTCCCTTAACTCAAAACAATCCACATATTTTAGCTTTCCACACGTCTTTTTCTTACGACACACACACAAGTTTGTAAAATCCCACGCATGAAAAAACATTCCTCGTCATAACTACAAACGAAGTTTAAATAAAAAATTTGCCCACCTTTTTAAATTTTCTTCTGAGGAAAAAGCCGAGTTCTATCTTGAAGTTGGTTTTGTTCAACTTAACCTCATATCAACCATGCAGTCACGTTTCCGCTATTACATTTTCGTAGAACTACATTTTAATGTTGGCTTATATAGGTTTGCAAATAACGTATTATTCATTCTTCATCAGATGTCTAACTACCATATTTTTTCTGCACTCTTTCTTATGTTCAGCCTGGGAATTTTTGTCATAGTATTCCTATTAAATTTATGAAGTAAAGTCCACGAAAGTACTTGTATTGTCATGTGATTTACTTCGGTTAACATTTGTTTCCTTCTGTCCAGCAATACATTGTAATGTATTGCATGAAATGATAAACTCATATCTGCAATCTAATATTCGCGGATTTCCCTTACTCATTGTCTGGGTCTTTACATTGTATTGAAGTATGTCTGGGTTATTTTTATGGTAATTCTAACTATGTATATTGAAGTAGTTATGTAACATTGCATACTGTTTACATTATTTGCTATGTATTTACAATATGCCTATATCATACAGGGTGATTATTTATACACGCGCAATTGTATTTTTTGTTTGGCATTTTAATGGATAAAAGTACACTTGTATTATACAGGGCGTAACCATGAATTTACGGAAATTTCCATTTTTTCAGGATTCTTTTATATTTTGGTGAGATTTATTTGTAGAATTTGGGTTTCAATGACCTCTCGTGGTCCCTTATCGCGTCGGTATATATATATATATATATATATATATATATATATATATTGCTGTGATAATTCACCAGCCTCTACGATGTTTTTAATTTTTAGCCTCACGGTTAGGCATGTCATAGAATGCTGTGTTATCCCCCTATATTAGGTCCCACGGTTGGGCATACCATAAAATGCTGTGATATTTTATTATATTTAGCCCCACGACTTGGGCGTACATAAAATGCTGTGTTACTTTCCTTCATACGATTCTTTAATGTAATATAATGCTCCCTTTATATTAATCAAGCACCTATGATGTGAAATGTTAAGTTATGGATTTTCTTTGTCTCAACTAGCTGATTCAATTAAATAAAGCAATTCTACAATACACAATATAATGATTAAATATTTACAACCTTTTTAAAATCTTCTCCTTTTTCAGAATATTTACATATACCAGATTTAAGAAATTGAAGTCAGCAAAACGAGCCTTTTATTATATTTAGAGACCTTTTGAAACGTTTCAAGATGCCTATTACCTTTCATAAATTGATCAATGAAACTAATGTTTTGTTGACTCTTACATGTACCAAAAATATTGAATTAAAACAGTTTTCAGTAATAAATTATATCAATATGGCTACCCTGGAATGGTCCCATAGTTCCTCTGCATCCCCCAAGAGTTTTCGTGCCCAGTCAGAATATTTAGAGTCGAATTTGGAAGTCGACATCAAACCAAAATACTATCCAAATCATTATTCAAAATCCCATAAGTTAATCCTATTTAGGATTCAATTTATATATCAGTAAATAAAAGGTTTTCCATCTCCGTAATTAACAAGACAGTAATAGAACATTTACCATGTAAGGAATTACCAAAGTAATTTAACAGGAGGTGAATAACTAGAGAATTCTCCAGAGTAATAACCAGAGAATATACCAGAGCCCTGTTTTATTTATGTTAGAAATTATATTTTTACTAAGTTGTTGTTTACTTACGTCTATAATAGATCGGCTCACACTTGCACAATTTTTACACATTTCAAAATGATTTTCATTTACTTTCGTATCACTGGTAAATAATTTAGCACTTCTGAGTATTGTCGTAGCCCAGTTTAAAATGTATACTAAACTCGTCGCTCAATTGTTATCGTATTTAAAGGCCGTACCTTTTGTTTTCTATTTGTTTATTCACGTGTTGGGGCGACACCTTTTGTTTAACTTTTGTGTACTCCGGCAAATTTTACCAATTGTATAGTTCAAATACTTGGATGAACGCTTAAATTGACACATATTCATTTACATACCATGATGTTTAATTGAGAAATCCCACGAATTTTCGTTTATTTAGTTACGTATTCATTGTTGATTGCTTATTCTAATCTAAACCGAAATAAATTTGGTGTTTGTTTATTTCCTAGTTAAATTGGATTTTGAACAAATGTAATACTTTATGTCACGTACGATTTATTCAAACAATGCATAATTTTAGCCTGCGTATACGATGATATATTTAACGCACTTGTTAAATATTTATCAAGCCAATTCATATAGGTTTTCCGTTGATTAAATTTTGATGCATTTCGTTACGTTTTTAAATCTTATCTTTGCTCGTAACTACTCTTGGATATTTCTATTTCTTATGCGTTTAATATCTTGTACTTTTATATACAGTGTGCTCTCAACTAACAATATGTACAGTGACCTATTTACTCTTATAATATCTGTAATTATGTGCTTTTGTTATCTGGAAGTTTTTTTTATTTTTTCTACGACCCCTGTGACTTAACCTACCCCTAAACTACCCTATAATTATAGCATTAATCCCCCAAATTAAAATAAAATTTTTTGGGAAATGTTAATTTTTGCGCCCAACGTGAACAAAATTTACATTGGTCCAAAATTATTTTATTTTTATTTCCTCTTTTGCTATTATTTTTACATCCCTATTCTTATTTTGATCTATACTATACCTATACAACTATTCATTCTAAATTCTATTACTATTATGTTATTATAATCTATTAATATTTCACTATTTCATTTCATTTCACTACCATTTACATACGACCGGATTTGTAAACAAATCAATTCAACATGAATTAAGGCTTAGTCCACATCACTGAAAAGAAAATATTTACGTGAAGTGATTTATTGTGAAGTAATAAATGATACAATGATAATTGTCAAAAATTAAGAGTGGTTTGTCGTTTTAACCCTTTAAAATCGTAAGTAACTAAAAGTTGTTTAATTTAAATTCTATTATTAACATTAACAATTCTCAAGTCGTAAAACAACATGAACGTGAGCTGAAACACGACACGCATAAATAACGCATCATTATTTCGCCAAGAATCCCAATTTAAACAAGCAGGTTTAAAAATGCGTAAGATAGCAAACGCATATAATTTAATACATAAATTATATAAAGTCTACAAGACTTCAAGCGAAAATCAGCACTTGATATATTGGAAACAAACACGGTATGGTGATAAAATCAAAGTTCACTAAATTTATTTAGACAAACAATGGTCTACGTGATATAGTATATAAAAATCCAAGACAATGAATGCTATTAACTCGAAATGCTACGTACCAAAATCAGCATTTCGGTTTTAATAAACAACAAAACACGATAGAAAGACCCAAAACCTGGTATGTAAGAATCACGTATAATAGCGAACTCTGCGCTTGTCAATAGATAGGCGATTCATTTAAATACGACCGGATCTGTAAACAAATCAGTTCAACATGAATTAAGGCTTAGTCCACATCACTGAAAAAAAAAATATTTACATGAAGTGATTTATTGTTAAGTAATAAATCGTACAATAGTAATTGTGAAAAATTAAAAGTGGTTTGTCGTTTTAACCCTTTAAAAACTACTCTGAATAATTACTGGATTTAATGAGGAAATGCAACAAGTATTTAATTCAATTATTAATTACTGGAAAGTTTAACAAAGGATGCTAAAATAATTTAAAGAGATGCTAAGAAAAATGCAGACCATATCTAAATCAGATCTGGATTCAACGTTGGGAGTATTAAATCACTAAGCTGAATACGGGAGCAGTTGAAACAACAGGATAGCCAATCTGAATTATTTAAAAATTAATATTTCGTTGGACATTTCTAATTTGAATAATTTAAAAATTGCTTTCATGAAAATTTTATGTGAGGGTCAACAAAGATCGCTTTTTGAATACACGTTATAAATTACATAAATATTTAAAGAAGTTGAATGAATGTGCATGGGGTTTCAGATAATAATAATAAGGGTGATTTTTGCTGGATTTTTGATTGACTTTGGGAATGATAATTATTAATTTTTATTCAATTATTAAAAGAAAGTTTTATTTAGGAAATTCTTAAACTTTTCCTACATTGTAAATATTTTTGAGAATATTATAATAATTGTGCTTAATGGTGTTTTGGTTTAAAGGAACAGGAAGTAGAGGTAGAAGGTAAATTTAAAATCTGTTTGTCGTATTGTTGCAAGCTCCGTGCGTAATTAAAAACAGCTAGCCGAGGTAATTAAAATTATATATTGAGGTAATTAAAATTATATATTAAGGTAATTAAAATTACATATTAAAAATTAAAATTGACAAAATAAATAAAAATTTTGACCTTTTTAATTCACAAAAAGGGCGCAACGTGTTATGTGCTACAGTATCATATATATATATTATATATATATATATATATATATATATATATATATATATATATGTGTAATATTAATTTTCTTGACCAATATATATATATATATATATATATATATATATATAGTTGAAATCAAATAAAGTCAAGCATGACTCATCGTTGCGCATATGAATAAAACACAGCCACAATACTGTTATGCTACTCTATTACCTGGTTCTCGCCCATCTAAAAAGGATAGCTAGAAAAATATTCGTTGGCTGTATAATTCAATGCAACCACTCTGAACGTATGTACATAGAATATTTTTGTTTGTAATTAATTGTCAAACATTTTTAAGGTTAGGTTAGAATTTGTGCTTTGTTATTTAACTTGCGATTTTGTACTTTTCTTTTAAAGATAATTCTGATATACAGCAAACAGTTTTTTTTTTAAACTAAGAACCTTCTACACATTGAATAGTGTTTGGTCAACACTTATCAAAATGAACACGCATTGTAACAAACATTTAAACTCTCAAGCTCAGTTGTTGGTGATGAATGTTCTAACATATTTTGAAAGAGAACGTGATAATCATGGAGCCTTGGCCCCATTTGAGTCAGTATTGCAGGTATAATCTAATTTTCAAGTGATATGTTGTGTTTTAACTGTTGCTTATTGTTAGCGAACATTGATGTTTAACCATTCATGACCTGCTAGAGTTTTTATACAAGAAATTTAAATTTTAGTTTCATTGTCATTATTATTTGTGCTATAAATTTATATCGACTCGTTTACAGAAAACTTGTTTGCTTTCAAAAGTTAAAAAAGGATACAATCATTACATCATTACCACCAACGTGACAATTTAAATCGGCCAAGTGTGTTGACTGCCACAAGGAAAGGAATACGTTAGGGCTTTCAGTAAACTGAAAGTGTTTTCGCTATTCCAATTATATTGATATTGTAAATCGGCAAGTCGTAGAACCCCTAAATTATTAGCTCCGTACGTATTCAAAAACAAAATTTCTTCAACCAGACAAACTACAATATGGAATTTTATTTGCACACACACGCTCGATGTTTTAATATTGTAATAAATTTAACGGTTTGATTCTTGCATACTCTTCAATAAACCTTTGCATTACTTTGTTTATAATCTAAATATAATTGTTCACGGAACAAAATATCCAATTGGGTAATTAAATAGCAACCTAACATAACCGTCATAACCTATAACTTGTTCATTGACCATCTGAAGTGTAGAGATGAGTCCCTCTTTCAATAATATTTTTCAATACAAGTATCACGAGTCACTTTAAAGCGCGTTCGTTTAATGTATTTAACGTGTTCAGTAATCGTTGCTATTTTTCCCACCTCTAATAAAGTTTAACCGACGACTGTATAAAGTTGAGAAATACGTTGTACTACTATTAGTTCTTACAGATTTGAATAATGAGTCATGCTTGACTTTATTTGATTTCAACTATATATATATTGCTGTGATAAGGGGTTGCTTAAGGGTGCACGTTATAGCAAAGATAGTTCGGGAATGAGTAATTAAGATAGTCAGCAGAAAACTACACTTATTTAAAGAGATAATTAAGAAATAGACATAGTTTGTAGATAGTGAGTAGTCAACACCCTGTATATAGAGTAGAGATAATTTTGGGCGACGCAGGTAAACTTAAGAGGACGCATAGTCGGCGTAGGAATGTGAAATAAATGCATTAAGTAGATAGTAAATATTAAATACCCTGTAAATAAAGTTTAGTTAATTTAGGTAAGACAAATGAGGATATTTTTCAGTGGAAGCACGCGTATATTTGATAAAGTGTAATTAGACACGCATTAAGAGGAAGAGTTCCAGACGATTAAAGTAATACGGATATAGAAAGAGAGTTTCAGGTAGCTAATATAAATGCGTACAAAGATCTAACCATGTGATAAGGGAAACGATTAAAAATTGCGTGAAACATATGTAAACATGGAAATGTAAAGTCGGGTTACATCAGTTGTTTATAGAAAAGCATGTAATCTATCAAAATACAATATGTTGACAATCGAAGACAGCTGCAGGCAAGTTGTGATTATGGGAAAATGTCGAGCATTGCATCAGAAACGGCTCGTAATAAAATTATTTGATTGGTCCGGGACAACGACAAGTCCTAGATCACACCCACGGTTGGAGTGGGAATTCGAAATGATATTAGCAAGCTCCGTGTTAAGAAAGTCAGTTTTAAACCCAATCAAGGCCGAAGTGCATTGCCATGAAACAGAGTAGTACGCGATACGTATAAGAGTGAAAATTAAATAAGTGAAAATATGATTACAATTGCCGTTTAAACAAATAATAGGGCTTCGATTTCTGGTTCTGATTCTGATGTCTGGGGAAAATAAACTACAAGGTCTGATGTTAAGAAAAATACAGTAATACAATTTAAATGTCAAAGGGGAAAAGAAGAATAATAATAATCTTGAAGTACAGGGGTGAAACGAGCTGCAATTTTAAGTCTGGGGCAAGAATGATGAAAGTTTAAGAATTGAAGCAAATTGGGGATATAATTTAATGGTGCTGATCAATAGCGTAATAATTGGAATGGAATCCAGAATTGGGGAAGATCAATTTTAGTGGGAGCGTCGATGTGAAAAGATAAAACCAGGTCAGAGATTTTTAGTTATAAGATATTTGTTTTCTATATGGAGTATTATTTTGTTTTTATATTTAATTTGCTAAATTACTATAGGTTTGTGAACAAGTCAACAAGAAAGGTTGCATACTATATGAATGAATAATGAGAAAACAGGTTTGGAATATTCCACGCTTTGTTGTAGTAAATGTTCTTTGGTGACTTTGGGGATTTTTGAGTACCAATTAGATAGTTGTTAATAAATCAAATTTATAAGAAAGGTATTACAAATAATTTCAAAAGCTGTATATAACATATTAGTTTCATTATACAAAATCTAAATTTACTGAATTTTATAATTGCAAATAAATGCTAGCCGAGGTCAAAGATTTAAATAGTAGAAAGGCGGAGTCACAAATTGAATAGAGAAGAGATAACGCGCAAGGCGGTAACATATTGAATTTTGTCATTGGTTGTTAAAGAGTTGTTTAAAGATAACGTCCAGTTTGATAGTGATATTAAGAAAACAGCTGGAGGAGGAGATAACTATATTTAATAGTGAATGTTAAAATGGTGGTACAATAATTTAATATTATAGCAATTAAAATGTCTACCCAAGTAGGGGCTCGATAATACGTAAGTATTACAGCAATTAAATATGGTCGCCCAAAGTAGGGGCACGATAATATTGCGGTATTACAGCAATATATATATATATATATATATATATATATATATATATATATATATGTATATATTGCTGTATTATCGTGGATTTTAAGTTTTTAACATCGAGCCAGTGTCATCACATTATTTTCAAAAATGCACGACTTTAAAAAAATTTCTTACCCTGTTGCTTTATGCTTCAAAAAATCTTCAGCAGCTTCCCTGGCTAGCTCAGCTGTGCCTCTTCTCGGATACCTAAATATACAGCCATTCTTTCTTCACACTCGCACACCATTCAATAAAATCACCAAATAATACAACAATCATACAATCTTTTATTTAGCGCTATTTACAGACAAATTATTCACATGTATAAAAACAGTTTGGTACACTAATTACAAACGCAAAATGTGATATGTTTTTAAAGTCCTTGATTTTCTACTTATTTGCAAACAAATTTAATGAGATATGAGTAGAAGGGCCCCACATATTACCCTAAATTGATTGCACACTGGAGTATGGTGAGCTCATAATAACCCAGTTTATTTAGTATATGCCTTTTACCTTGCATAGATTAATACAAAAGTTATAGACCCGTTTATCCTTTACAATCTAATTTATATTCAGAATAAATTATAGTAAGTTTTAAATACACCTTTTCTCAATATCTAAATAACCCCAATAAATTGTCCAGTACATGTATCTTTTCCAATAAGTTTATATAACCATAAATAAACCCCAAAATTCACTCACACAGCACCAAAATTTTACAACAGTTTATCAGACAACAGAAATTTGAAATAAATTACCTGGAGAATGCTTCAGGCTTCAATTCCTTCGACGACGATCACCAGAACTTCTTGGCTTCGTGACCATGCGCTGTGATACTCAGCTATTCACAGACAATAACCCCAATTGCGAGCAAGCGCCTCGTTTCAAAGTACCATTCCATAACAGCATACAATTCTGGTTGTTTATGATGCTTACCCCACATATTATACTTCCATTTAATATACACTACTCGTATTTCGCGTTAATAAATAGAAGGCCACTACTAATAATTTACACGTGCAAGCACTATTTACTGTATTATTAACATATCTAATACTCACATAACCAAAACTCTACTAGAATGTTGGTCTACTGTAGTAAAGTAGTATAAAAGAGATGAGAAGACAAAGAGACAAAAAGAGCCCTTAATAATTTCTGTTCAGTATTTATATTAGTTCAAAATGCTACCCCCGGACACACTTCACGTGAAAAGCTTATTTTCAAATTTAGATTCTACTAATTTTGATACAACCGTGTTGAAAATTCCTGAAATTTACTCCGTCTATGTGCCGTACGTATCCGAAATCGCTCCCACCTGTCGCATTTGTCTACGTTTGGAGAACTGTCAGTTCTTGACCAATGATAATATACTCTGTCATCATAAAACGCCGCCTGTACTATCTTTATCTCTGTCTGATGCATGTCTGCTGTCGTGTTCAAAACCCCACTTGAGTTATAGAAAATCTATATTGCTGACAGCTCAACTCCACTCCACGTGTATTAGTACGTGCGTTTTCAATATCAACGCTTTTATTTCTGTCTCTATCTGTAGTATATAACTGATCGTGCATTTCCCTTGCTCTTTAAGAACTTTGTTAGCTTGTTGTTCAAACTAAACTGACAGTTGAAAATATTTTTTATGAAGTCCTGTCTTAATATGCTAATAAAGTCGACGAATGTAACCTTTTTTAAAAGCGCAGGTGTTCGTTGATTATCAACTGTTTACCACAACAATTCTTAGATTTTATATTTCGTCGTATCCGATATAACTGACGTTTGCTTGTTACTAAGAAAACTTTTGCCTTGGAATTATTGATTTTCTTCCCCTAGTGGGTTTTCTTATGCTTTTATGTGTCGAATTAAAATAAATTAAACTTAATTATGCGTATTCTATTTGTTTTAAAACTGTTTTTCCTTATGTACTTTTAACCTTTCAATCACTAATTATAAAAATACGTCAATACCTGTCCGTTCTCCCTAAATGAATTGAATAAATTTTGCACGTAAATAATTTGTTCTTTTCTCTATACAGGGTGGTTGAAATGTTATTGTTTACCCCAAATTTAACCCTTTGAATCCACAACAATATATATATATATATATATATATATATATATATATATATATATATATATATCTCGAAATATGGAAAATATAAGTTCCCTGCCAGGATTTGAATCTGTATCTTAGGGTTTCCTGACCAATGCGCTAACCAATTTGAGCATCACTTCCGGTCTATTTCTGACATAAGCTAAAAACTTGACACTCAAATATGATTGACAAAAATGCCAAACCTAATTGAAAGTTATTTTGATGTATAGTTGCATACTTAATTTAGATTTGTATATCTTTCCAATTGTAGTCATGTGTCTGATATGGAAAGACCTTGTCTAGATTTTGCATACCAGCTGAAAGAAATGTGCAGGGGCTCTGTCTTGCATAAACAACATATGTGCCCTAAAATTAAGCGGTACTTCTTCAAGCAAATTGAAGAAAATTTAAATAAAGTGTAAGCCTGGGTGACAGTTGAAAAAAAACCCAAAGCTGAGTAAGATGGAGGCGAGCTTCAGGACCTTGCGGCAACAAATTCTGAACTGAAGTAAAGTGGTATGAAAGAAGCTTCTTTTTGTTTAAATTCTCCTAATTGATGAGTAACTTATGCACATTGCCGTACTTAGACGATGGGCACATGTATCAGGATTTTCATACACTCTAACCAAAACCTCCTTCTTGCTAAACTGAGATAGTTTTGGAGCGTTATTTTCACTTTCGGGACGAAATGAACCCTTCTTGCCTAAACGATTGTACAGGTTTCGAAAAAGTTTGTGATTCGTTTGTCTTCTTTGAGGTATAACTGGGTATATCTTTAGGTCACAGCGTGGTCGTTGGAATTTGTTTGTGCAAAAACCACACCAATCTCTCTTCTCACTATTGATAAAGTAACTATGACGTGACATTTTTCAACTATTTTAATGGAAGAAATTTCCAGAAGAAGGTTGAAATAAACACTTACTGAGTTGATACTTTAAATACCTTCATTGAGTCACTAAATAAAAACTGACAGACCCTAATGACGACTGTCAAATAGTAAAACAAGCTTACTAAAATATTATTATTTTCGGCGTGGCATTCCACTAATAAGGATTAAAAGATAATTTGAATTAAACGATTCTTTCTTGGAAACAGATTGGAATATCAAAAAGGTACAAGAATACGTTTCTTTGTGTAAAATAGGTTGCTCTTTCAGATTTCGAAGTCCGTTGTACACTAGATATAGAAGATAAAAAGTTATGGCTAATTAATCATAAAAAGGGTTGTAAGTATCGCCCTCCATGACTAAAGTAGAAAATAGTATTATATTTTTCTTTTTTACTCAAAAGCATAAAGATGCCAATTTTCAAGTCGATAACCCAAAAATTTTCAAAATAATGACAAAAAATTGATATGAAATTATAGTCTTCTTAAATCATCAACATTCGGATAAGAAAAGTTTGGCTCAATGGTCATTATTTGAAGCATATTATCTTCAGTTAACCATTGTCCCATTGTTAATGAAACTCCCTGTATGTGTAGGTTGTTAGACATTTAGCGTTTGTCAGCATAACAAAAATATTTTTGCACTGTAGTATGTATAGCATGTTATTATTGATGACTATTGGTAAAAGGGCCTTTTTACTACTATATTGTAATAGTGTACTATTTTCTGAAGGTAATGTACCTTATTGTTAAGAGTAAGTGTTGTATAAAATAAGAAAAAAAATTTCTAATGTGCTGCATTACTGCCTCACGGTTATGTGGGTACAATAAATGACTTGTAGAGAAATAAGTGTTTTTACTTTTTAATATTACAAACAGTTCATAATATACCAGTTATAAATCCCTTTTTTTTTAAATTACTGTTATTGCTTTTCTGATTTATCTACTTAGGTGGACCGATTAGTGCACGGCCAGTATTTATTTACTGATTGTGTTTTTTATTTATTTATAGCCTGCTCGATGAACAAATGGTCTGTTGTGTTATTTCTATATTTTGTCTTTTTAATATTTTCATTTTAGGTGTACATTTTATATTTACACTTTGTTATTTTTCTTTGTCACCAATCCTGTATTTATTTCAACAGGGCGAATCGGTTCTTGTATTGTAGTTTCATTCCCACCCCATAATCTCTGATTGTAGTTAGCATAGTATTTATTTTTCTCTTTTTCGTTTTGTGGTGGTCATTCGTGCGGGTTCTTACCACATGTTTCTGCGTGATTTATTCCTGACCTGTGCAGGTTACCATCACAATAAGAACGATAGGACAGAATATGCCCTTGTTTAAGAATAGGATCAGAGTCAATGCCTTGAACCACCTTTGACGATGTAACACTGCAAGCTTAATTAGTAGTAGAATTTGATTCCAATGAGGACTCAACAGCAGGTACATTAGATTTCATACAGTTGTGAAGAGGAAGTATACAGAAATATGAGTATCCAGATTGTTTTTAGCCAGTAGCATTGAACATACCAAAGGACCTACCTTAACCATGAGTAGTAATTTTCCTGAATAGTTGACGTGGAACCCATAATGCATATAATTACGGTTGTTTGATGGATATAAGGGATCAATAAACAGTGCACTATTTTTGAATAGAGAGAATAACATAAGGTTGGTTTAAAAATGATACTAAAATCAAATACGTTATGCCAAAATGGGGGTACGAATAAAAATGGCGTTAGTGTGGTGCTATATTATTACGTGAAGTAAGTAGAAAATGACTGGTAATAATATTTCCGCTAAGGGCATTATTAGAACTGGCAAAAATAATGATGAAATCATTATTTGAGAACCCTTTAGGCAGGAGACCAATATAAGCAACAACCTACTCAAGCAATTCATTAGGTTTAACAATGGCTGAAATAGCAGTTTTCTTTGTCATATAGTGCAGTAACTGACCACACAGGACCCTGACTATCACTCAGAAATAAAACTTTTTATTTAACTAGCACGGGATAATACCTGTGTAACAATGCACTTTACTTAATCAGCAATGGTATCAGGTATGATAGATTTAGTAGGAGAAGCATTTGTGCCAACGATAGATTGGTGTATGTTGGATTTAGTAAGAGACTGATTATGGGTGACAGACCTTTTTGTATAAGTAGGCGGATAACTGTACATGATTTGAAACCACTCGTCTGAGAATGAATTATTAGGATCACAATTAGTGATTGGGGGGAATATGATTGGTAACAACAATAGTTTGAGTTCAGTTGGTTTGAGTTCCAAAATTGTGGGAATATGATCGGTAACGACATGTGTTTTGGTTCCAATAAAGAAAGATGTAATTGAGATGTGTTTTCAGTTAGAATTATGTAGGAGTTTAAGATTTTAATTAGATGTATAATCGCTAACAGTGAGAGTTTGAATTCGAGTTGAACAAGATATTATGGAATTACAATTTAAATTTGAATTTGACTTTGACTTTCCTTGCCACTTTACATGTAGACCTCGAGTGAGGTGATCTTGTCTTTAGCCTCGTGCAACTGTTCGTTTAGGTGTTCTTCATTGGCAATTGCAGTTTCTATAAATATAGCATGACTTGTCCATCGATTTATTGTATTGCTAGCAGAGCAGCTAGATGACAAAGAGATACAACTTTCACATAACATGAGGTTTTCATGTAGTTTATAGTTAGCCATTAGTTTGTTTATGCATAGCAATTATTACTTTCATATCTACATTTTTTACACTAGAAGTTTTTAAAAGCACTATATTGAGTAGCTATGGCATGGAATGTTCTTCATGTTTCTAAAAGGAATGTTTTTTTAAATTATAATTGTATTTTTTTTAGCATCAAGGCTCAGCAATCGTTTAAAATCACCAGACCGAATGTCTTCTAGTAGTTACTCAACAAGTACAGTAATAAATTCACCATTAATGACTCAAAGTTTGGATCCTACATTATTAAGTAACAGCATGTCATTCAAATTGACTGAATTTAATAACACCATAAATGAAAGACATCAAAATGGCGCCTTAGAAAAATGTTTAGATGGTTTAGATGGTAAATATATTTTTAGTAATTTATAATTTTAATTATATTTATAGATGTTAGTAGTCCTCTTCAAGCTTTATCAAAATTAGTTCCTGTACCAGAGTCATTAATGAGTCCAGACTACCGTCCTTCGCCATTAATTAATCGCATAAATGCCTTAAATTCAACGACATCGACACCAACTTCAAATCATACTGTTAGTTCTACTAAAATAATACAGCCAATTAGATCTCCAAAGCCATCACGGATTGCCACTGTTAAAGCAAAAACCACTCCTGATGGTAAAAAGTGTAGTTCGCCTTCACAACAACGAAAAATATTGCAGTAAGTTTTTTTCGATAGTTATTAACTAAAGTTATTTAGAAAATATTAGAGGCGAATTAATTATTTGTTATTTTAAATTTTAAAAAGTATAGATTTAGCTATGAGCTACATATAACAACACATGATAGATTGACCAGCTATTGATGAGAAAGTCATTTGGATACAAATATTACAATAGATACTATAAAATATGAGTAACAAACAATAAAATTAAGACAATGAAAAATTTGAACAATACTTATGAATTTTGATTATGCCATTCACTTATTATTTTTTTTATATATAATCTAAAACACTACATTTGATTTTTTATCTGGAAATATTGCATTTTGCAGAACCCTTACTGTTCCAAGCAAGGTAGGGATTTTTAACATGCGTAACAACACACATGGGACCTACATTTTACCTCTCATCTGAGCAAAGGCATATTTTTGTAAAAATAGCTCACTAACATTTTTCAAGCGGACCGTGTCGGGATTTGAACCTGCACCTTGTGCAGAGTAGTCACACGTATATCAACTATGTCACGAAGCCGCTCTATATAATCTATAACAACAGGACATTAGACAAGAACTTCTAAATCAATTTTTTTCACAATTTATTTAGTACTTTGCATTATATTTCTAAAAATACTGAGTAACTTAAATACTACAGTGTTTCTTAACATTCATCTTAGAGCAAACACTTCAATTTTTAAATTAGGCCAATATTTATATCTAATACTATCAATGTTAATGCCTATGTCTTCTCATTTAATTAATTTTCTATTCATGCTATTCATTCCAGGTCACTGTTATTCATCTAAAACAAACAAACATGAGTTGCATTCTTGAACTTCTGTAAAATTAACCAGTTGATCTTAATGATTAATGTGGATAAGAGGGACACTTTGGTTTAAAAGAACAAATCGCTTCATATTAATTTGTATTCTACAAATGAAAGAAAATCCAAACTAAAAACTTCTTTAAAGTTTATTTTAAATTTCGAAGATTCGCCTAACTTAACCATAGGTTATACAAATTATTATTTATTGACTTGTCCATTATTGAATTTTATACTGTTCTTCAAATTTAATGCATTTTCTAATCTTTCGAACTACAGTTTGAAATGTTACTCTTTTAATGATATTTTGACTTATGTTGAAATAGTCTGGCATAAACAGGCATTATAACTTATAATTACGAATGACTTTTGAGTCTAAACCACTAAGTCACAATAAACTATTGGTTCATGTCTGTCTATTGATTAATGTGTCTGTTATATATGTTACCGGACAAACTCGAATTTCGGACATTCCCCTAAAAACTAGGCTAAACGCAAACTTCCGATTGCTGGTAGGAGCTTTGCAAGTTTCTTAGGATAAATGCGAAATGACTGCTTATTTCAGGAAGTACTAGTTTTTAAGATAATGGGTTTAGTTTTCCCAGGAATTTTTTGAATTAGAAATAAAAAAAAAATTGGACAAACTAAACTGCAGGACAATTGAAGTGATCTACTTATTAACTTTATTATAAAAACCATATATTGATAAATTATTGAAGGTTAAAGTATGATTTATTATTAGTGGATCACAATTGTCCTGCAGTTTAATCTGCCGTCCTTAGCAAGAAAGCGGTAACTAACATTTTTTGGAGAATTGAGATTTTGTTACCATTTGATGTGTATGACTATTTTTCAAGCATTCAGCAGACAAAAAATTGGTAAAATCCATCCAAAACTGAGAAAATTGAAATTTTTATTGTCGTAACTATGGGTACGTCATCAAAGTCACTAGTATAAAAACCGTAGCTAGCATTTTGTAAGCACAAAGGCGGTAGCTGTTGTGATAAATCAGTTAGCGCCTTTTTACTAACCATTGATAGTTGCGGCTTTTTCAACTTTTAAAACAATGATGTCACAGAACCCTAACGGGTGATACGCATTCTTACCGCCTTTCATTTTACTCAATCTGTTTATACTAATAGATACTAAAAAGTGACAACATGTTTTTTATTTGTAAAAATGCGACAATGCTGACACTGAGTATGTAGATACTGCTATTTGTAAGGTTTATCTTCAGATATCGCTTTTTAATACTGAGAATTAATTACATGTGTTGTGGTATCACGGATGTCGGCAATCTGTAGAGTTAGCAAAAAATATAAAGCTAACCCAGATAAATATAAGAGTATTAATATTTATTTAGTGTCTTACAAGCCAATAATGTAAAGAACACAAGGGGTTTTATTCATTAAGCGCTAATAAAGTATAAGGTTAACAATCGTATATAATCCAGAGAAACATGAAAAGTAAGTAACATTTACTTAAACAATGTTTACCAGAGCGTTAAGTTAAACATATTGCATTTTTCTAGAAGTTAAATTTAATTCATTTTAGAGTGTAAATGTAAAGGTGTTTAGCTGAGGTCATCTTTTGGTGAAAATGGCTCTTGCTGATAGAGCAGACAACTAAAAAGTAAATAAAGAATGTACTCGAACTAGTTCCTCAAAAAGTCAAGGTATGTGTATGTAATATCCAGCATTGGCGTATCTGAAGGTTCGTGAAATTTTGGACTACACTTTTACATTTTCTAAGATGTAATTTTTTATCATTGTTATTTTTCAATCCATCTTTCTAACATAAAACTGACTACAACCACACCTTACGTGTTCTAGCAATGTTTTAAATCTTTTACCTACAAGTGCTTATTTCATTTCAGGAACACCTTCGGATGCTGTGTATACACCTCCTGTAGTTAGTTCCGTCCCATCAAATAATATAGAAAAAAAATCTAAGACGCATGTACGCCTTACAACCAAACTTACGGAAATTTTATAAAAGGAAATTATATATTTTAATTAAATTAAATAACTAGTACTTAAATGTTAAACAAAATTTTATTATTATAAATATAATTTAATAAATTTTATTGTTTTAATCGTTTGAGTCAGACTACTTAATGATATAAGTTCCTAGCACCACTCAAACAAACATAAATCTTAATTTAAACATGAATTATAATTATTATATAGGATATCTATTAAAGTTTATATTAGTTTGTACTGTTAACATTTCTCAAATAAATTCGATTATCTCGAAAACTAAATGAGATATCGAAAAGTGTATAGCATATTTGTAATCAGCGTAAAAAACTAAACAAGGTACATATATATCATTTATTGTATCATTATGGGAATATGGCAACGGACGACGGCGGCGACGCCGACGACGTAGCGGTTATTTTAACCTAACTTACTTCGTAAGTTTGGTTGATATTGATATTAATAATATTACTGATTTTATGTACATTGATGAATTTACAATGACTAATACTGAATTTTTTGATCAACAACTGACTACTTCTCATTTGCTGGACTTAGATGAACGTGTAGCTAATACAGATTACAGAAGTGTTGAGAATACTAACTTGGTGCACAACATGACAAGCAACAAAAATATTGATAGTGCAGCAAACCGTTTTTCTAATAACAAAGACGACAATTCTAGAGAGTTATCTTTCAAGTAATGGAAATATAATTCCAAATGTTCAATTTGTTGTTTCGATTTTCAATAACAGTGTAGAACCTAATACTGATGATGATGTATTATTTGTAATTGATCCACCAGCAAACAGTCAGACTAACATAGCTTATCAGAATATTGAAACAATTGGAAATACTGAAACTGACAATACAACCTCTGAGAACGCTGAACTAAATAAAAACATTGAAACTGGTCATGTATCTACAATCTCTGACTATAGTGAAGAAAATCATCTACTAACCAAGAAAGACAAGCTCAGAAAAAGGAAGAAAAAAATACAGCTCTCAAAGCTGGAAAAAAGAATGAGGAAGTTACCTAATTACGAGGTTAAAGCACCATGTACAGCCCACCGTAGAAAAAAATGTTCTTCAATAATTGGTACCGAGCATAGAGAAAAAATTAACCAGGAATTTTGGAAACTTAATTGGATTGAACAAAGACGATTTATTTTAAGTAACACACGAAGACTGGCGATTAAGAGACTAACAACAAGGGAAGAATCTATGTCTAGGCAGAATTCTTTTTCATATCATTTTATGAATGACGCAGGTTCAGAAGTTCCAATTTGTAAGACCTTCTTTCTAACAACGTTAGGTTATGTCTTCAAATGATCGAGTTGTACAGAATGCGTTGAATAATTCTACCGAACACTTGATTCCAAAACCAGATATGAGAGGTAAGTTCAAAACATCGCATAGATTCAATTTTTATTAGGAATATTTCCTTTTAGGCAGTAAGGCTTCAACAAAAAAATGTCACCAAACAATTATTCGTCAACATATTAAAACATTCCATCCAGTAATATTGCGCTATCGGAGGGAGAATGCTCCTAACAGGTTATACCTGGCCAGTGACATTACTATTACATTTATGCACAAGGATTATTTGGAAAAGCATCCTGAAAAGAAGTGTTCTTTAAACATATATAGAAAGACAATAAAAGAAATGAAGATATCGTTCGTCAAACTTGGTAATGAAGAGTGTGAAACATGTACAATTTTCAATATGCATGAGCATGGTAAAAATAAAATGCAGTCTGGTTGTTCAGAATGCTTTACTTATAAAAACCATATCGATAGGGCGGCCAAGTCACGAGAGGAATATCAAAAAGATGCCAGCAAAATGAGACAGTCTGGTAGAGGTCTGCTATTCTGCAGATTTGCAGAAAATAATAATGTTGCCACGAATGGAGCAGTTTAAAACTGTATTATTCACTCAAAGATTAGTTACTTTCAACGAAACTTTTGCCCCGATAGGCAAAAAACAACACAATTTGAAGCCACAGGCATTTATATGGCATGAGGCTATCGCTGGCCATAAAAAAGAGGAAATAATAAGCTGTTTCCATCAATTTTTACTACAAAATAGAGATGTAAAACACATTAGCTTTATGGCTTGATAACTGCTCAGGTCAAAATAAAAATTGGTGCCTGTTCAGTTATTTTGTTTATGCAGTAAATTCCAACGATATCAACACTGATGAAATTTTAATTAAATACTTCGAGACAGGCACACCTTTATGAGCGCTGATATTTTTCACCACCAGGTGGAACTATCAATGAAACATAAAAGCAAGGTATACGATTTTGTTGATTTTAAGAATGCCATTCAAGACGTGTATTCTGGCAAAAGTTTATGTTCATGAAATGAAAGCTACAGACTTCAGAGACTGGGTTGATTCAACTTCCCAAGCTAAACTTAAAAAACTTGTTTCTTGTCCATACCTAGCTGATATGTCCAAAATTTTATTTAAACGCAGACATAAAACATTTATTTATGGGAAAAATCATGATGGTGTTGAAGTGGCATTCTTAAATGCTAAGGCTACAAAAGGCAATTTTAGAAAAGGACGTGCAAGAGATGTCAACTGGGGCATTAACTCTGAAAATGCAGTATTAATTGTTATGAGATGTTGCACTTACTGCCTTTTAACAGACATTTCTTCCATAAATCAGAGGCCAAATATGAACAAAAAGCCTTTCAATGATTTTTTTTCCCATAAACAAATATAGTAATTACGTAAAATTTGTAAAGTTGGCTAAAACTGACCTTAATCTAAACTATGTAAAACAAATTAGTTATTAAATACACTTGCAAACCATTTGGATCAATCAAATACTTTAGTGCCTGTTTTCTCATCAAATGACTTTTTGTAGTTACCACTTTCTTGTTAAGGACGGCAGTAATTTTCCCAATTTTTTTCTAATTTCAAGTTTAAAAACTTCTTGGAAAAACTAATATTGTTATCTTAAAAACTAGTATTTCATAAATTAAGCAGTCATTTTGCATTTATCATAGGAAACTTGGCCCAGTCTTTACGGGAATGTCCGGAATTCGGGTTTGTTCGGTAACATATACAACAAAAAAAAATTAAAATTATTTGGAAACATCTAGATCCTGTATTTAAAATTTACTACATAAATGTGTAACATCTTTTTTAAAATGTTGCAATGAAAGTGTAATTTCGATTAATAGCATTTACATTTTGAGTTATCAAAAAGAAAGTTATTTATTTTGTAAAATGAAAAACTAACTCAAAACCAATCCCATGTAATTCAAATCACATCAAATAATTCAACTATAATATAAATTCCCTAAGTAACAGCAAAACTATATTATTTTATGCAACTAAAACATTCACATTAATATACTCATCAAACATACGCGTAAAATTACATGTAAACACTGTAACTTTCAAAGTATCTAGAGAATTTTTTAAGAAATATAAATAAAACTTGTGCGGCTTAACTATTTGTCCATATACAAGTTATGTAAAATGTGCAGAGAATATTATTGTAAATAAGAATCTAAGACATTGTTAGGAAGATTGCATGCAAAAACATTAGTATTCAATGTATTGAGAAAATTTTTGAATATAAAGAAAACTATTCCTATTATTCTTATGGTGTAACATTTCTTTGCATAGAATCTATCCAAAACATGCAGAATATAATACTAATGCAGTTATAGACCATTTTTTCTACTTAGTTAAATATAATACTGTGCATAAGTTACTACAAGCGTAAAAAGTAACTTCAATTAATCTTTTCCAAATCAAGAAAATGTTAACTACAACACCTAACAGCAAAGTTTCAATTATTTGATTCAATCTGGGGACATAAATACCAAGTGTGATATTTTGTATCATTCTGTACAAACAGAAGTAAAATAATAACTTACAACGCTTTTCATTTTAACTTCTAATAACATTTTCCAATAATGGTATTTTGAAAATTTGTGTTAAGTATTACTTAAAATTTTATCTTTACTCAATATATCATAATAAAAGACATTCGGTATATCCTTCAACAGTTCTAAGTTGCTGAAATTCATTTGTGTGAAACATATTTAAAATGAGAAGTAATGACTAGATGCTATAAAAGTTTTATGTTTATCAGAAAACGTGATGAGAGTTTATGATTAGGGGTGGGCGATACGGGATTTTGCGTATCGAATATCGTTACATATTCTATATCGATATGTATCGATATATCGAATATCGATATATATCGACACGTGATCGATGCGTATCGACACGCATCGATGCGTATCGACATGTATCGATTCGTATCGGTGCGTATCGATGCGTATCGATACGTATCGATGCGTATCGGTGCGTATCAATACGTATCGACTCGTATCGATGCATATCGATACGTATAGATACGTAGCGGTACATATATATAGTGATTCGTATCGGACCGTTTAGATGTGTAGATTAAGTATACATATCGAGACGTAGCGATACCTATCGGTACGAATCGATACGCATCTATAAATTTTTCTACTTTTTCTTTGGGAATAAAATCACGAGATTGTTTTAAAATAATGTATTTACTGACAATTCGATCTTTCACTTAAGATTGTTTGTTATCAAAATAATTAAAGTTTCAAGTTTAATATTTGTGACATAAGTATGTATATAGGGGTGGGCGATACGGAATTTTGCGTATCGAATATCGATACATATTCTATATCGAATATCGATGCGTATCGATACATATCGATACGTATTGATACATATCGATACGTATCGATACATATCGAGTATCGATATATCGATATTAATTTTTTGCTTTATCGGGGGGGGGGGGTCGATACGGGGGTCGTATCGATATATCGATACGCCGACCCAGCCCTATTTATGATTATCAAGCGATGTTACAGGGGTAGATTAAAATGTAGTCCATAGGTATAGATATATTTTTATATGTTCCTTAAATTGCCACGAATCTTTATTGTAATGGTTATGTTTATTAATTATGTGTCAGAATGTTTTTTAAGTAAATTAATAATTTGTTAAATGGTGATTGTGTGGTGGCTATTATTGGTCTTATAGGTATTTCTTTTTATGAATTTTGGGCAGACCATACAATCTTGGTGGTTGAGCGTTGTTCATAGTTAGTTCCCTTAAAACTTTTGGTGAAATATATCCTTTGGCCTTCCATTGCTTTATTATATCATTGTTGGTTGTTTGGTATTTATTCCTAGGATTTTGTATGATTTCTTTATATGTGTTTGTGTCATTTAGCATTTCTCTTTTTTTTTATCATACATTTCCTTTGTCATTATTACAGTTTTGTTTGTCTTATCAGGTTTTAAAATTATCAGGTTTGGATTTTGTTTTAGAAATAGTTTGGTTGATTTAATTTTCTTTAACATATTTTGGTTCTTGCTTTTATTTTTTATTCTTTTTTGTTTGTTTACAAAATTATTTTTATAGTTTGTAATAATGTTACAGCTTAATGCACGGATTTGTTTTTTATTTTTGTTTTGTAAGAATATAGCAAAATTGGGACCTAAGCTGAGAGTTTCGATTACAGTTTGGGGTAAATCTTGGTTAGTTACGTTTTCAATCCCGTTTTCCTTGGTCGGTAGTTCATTTCCTTGTTTGTTTTTATTATTATTATATATAATTGCTGTGATTTTTTCTGATTTCTAATTTTAATTTTGTTGAATTGATGTTCGTATACGGATACTAGTTTTTTATCTAGTATTTTGTACATATTATTAGTAATTGTATTTATTAGCCATTTTTTAATTTTAATCATTTCGTTTTCTAGTGCACTTGAATTGACACTGGTTTCAGTTATTAATAAATTCATTGCATTATTTCTAAACTTATGCATTATTATGTAGTGAAATTTTCGTTTCAAGTTTACATTTCTAAACACAATGTGTTTAATATTAATGTCTAAAACGCAGGCATTAGATTTTAGTGTTTTCATCTTAACAGAAATACTCTCCTATTTTTCTGGTTAGCTATTCTGTAGTCAACTTTTTTATTTGGATAACAAAATTTAGTTCTAGATGTTCGAATTTGAGCATATTTTCACCCATGCCTGTATTTATATGTATTAACAGTTATTATTCTAGACCTTCTTTGATTATAATTAGCAAATTGAATTCTTGGGTTTTAGGTCAATAGACTAGACATAATTTTAATGATGTATTTAATTTCTTTTTTTTTTTTATTCAGACGTTTCAGCTGCAATTGCGTACCTTTTTTAATGGTTTTAGATATATGTGTGCATATACCTGTAGGTTCAACATTAATATTTTGTGATTATTTAATTTATTTACACTCTTACCTTGAAACGAATATTTCGTAGCTTGTGATTGTGAATAAAATTATTTTCCGTGTTTAATTTAATCTGCCATAATAAATTATGACTAAACTATATTTTATTATAGTAGGGTTTTAACTTTATTTATCTCATTCGGAATACAGAAAAAATGCAATTAACAAATTGCATTTTTTCAAAGCTAAACAAATTTTACTACTAAACAAATATCCACAAATATTAAAAAAGCGAATACATAAATACTATAATAATAACAAAAAAATCGATAAAAACAAAACAGAACACAAACTATATTGCAATGCCATACATTCCTGATCTATCTGAAAAACTACAAAATATATTTATTAACCCTTTAACTGCTTCGCCCGTATATATAAGTTTTCAAAATACATACTTAAAGTGCTGCTTCCGTAAATATATGTTTCATAATTTCAAAAATCTGTACGTCGTCAGTAAATATACTTATGAGAAGCTCACCTACTCTATTTTATAGTTGCTTATATGTACTTCGTAAATCACAAGTATTTCCGGTTTTATTTGATTTAGTCGTGTTCAGATTTTCAATCGTGTCACAGGTGCTTTCATTGCTAAATAGTGCACTTGTAATGGAAGGATTTGTGAGTTTGACTGATAAGGAAGCCGAGCAGTTACTAAGCAGTTATCGGAAAAAAAAGAAAGGACAGTAGATATTTTTGTCCCGACTGTAACGTCGGACTTTGCGTGGTACTCTGTTTTCAACAATTTCACACATTGAAAAAGTTTTAAAATATTTAGCACAACTGATTCTTATTTACATAATAAAAAGTGTAGTATTTATTTGTATTTTTTCAATATCTAAGTTTGACAGGTATACTATGAACGTATGAAAGCACCACAAATTATATAATATATATGCTATGTCAGTAATTATACGTTCTATGTAATTCTGAATGCTACATCCGTATATATACGTTTCTAGGTTTTCTTAATTCAGCAAACAAGTGGTGCAGTTTCATCCTTAATTCAGCAGCGAAAGGGTTAAACACAATTTATCACTAGCACACAAAAGTTTTAATTTAATAGCAACATGTTTCAGCAATTTAAAATAAGAGATCCCACATAACAAAAAAACACATGTTGTATATTAGATATCGTGCCAAGAAAAATGCGATCATATATACATTGGAGAAAGTTCTCAGTATTTGGAAAATGATGAAACGGTCATAAATTGGACAAGATAAATAAAACAGCATTAACAAAACACGAAAATCAAACAAAACATAAATTTCAATACAATAATACAAACATTCTAAAAGTAGAAAAATATCATAGAAAAAAAGAACTACTCGAAATGATGTATATATTAAAAAAACCAGAATCAATAAACGACAAAATGGACATGAATGAACTGAGCAAAATATATCATAATTTAATTAATAATTAGCTAAAAGTAATACTAACCCTAATAACAGACTAAACATATATAGATTGCATAACGGAAACGGTTATATTAAAAAAACCAGAATCAATAAAAGACAAAATGGGCATGAATGAACTGAGCAAAATATATCATAATTTAATTAATAATTAGCTAAAAGTAATACCAACCCTAATAACAGACTAAACATATATAGATCGCATAACGGAAACGGGACGGAATACTAATTTCGGTTACAACAGAATAAAATCACTGCAATTAATACAGTTCGATGTACCTAAGTCACAGGAATAATTTGGACCCCCCCTACTTGCGGATGTGTCACAGCATCCTAGCGGCCTCCGAACTTAAGACTCGATTAAATAGTTTGAAAATTAGAGTTTCTTGACATGTAAGATTTTGTGGAGGTATTTCTTTTATTTTTGTAATAATATCGGATTGGTTTTCAGTATGACTGATAGGATAAAAAAAGTTCGTGAAAGTTTGAGAGCTGAGGGAGTAAGTTTGAGAGCTGAGGGAGTGGAAATTGAGTCTCAGGAAAGTGTTTATATGGAAGAAACGAAAAAGGAGAATCCAGAGGCCAAGAAAGAACAGAGTGTAAGAGAAACTCAGGAGTTAAAATTTGTGACTTTTTTATTAAGTCTAAATTAAAATATGCAGGAACAAAAGGAAAATATGAAATAAATGAGTGAAAAGAATGAGAGAAGTATAAAAGAAATGGGCGAGAAATGTCTCAAGGAAATGAATGACAAACATGAAGGGAATGAAAAAAGTATGAAGGAAATGAGTGATACATTTGAAAAAATACTCAGGAGTTGCGAGCAGAATTTGGAGAAAACTTCAAAAATAGGGAAAGTCTGAAAGTGAGAAGAATGAGAAGAAATTTAAATAGATTGGTGAAAAACTAAATTCGGACTTAAAACAAACTAACAAAACCATTGAGGAAATGAAATTCGAAGTTAGAGGAAAAGTGGTACAAATTTTAGAGAATGTGAATGACGTCAAAAAGAAAATTATTCAAATAAAGGCGAATCAGGAGTGCTGATTGAAAACCAAACGAAATTGAGAGAAGTTGCCAAACTGGTTTTAAAACATTTAGAAATCATCTCGTAAAACTTAAAACAGACTTGGGGAATAAGTTTGAGAATTTAGAAGATAAAGTTAAAAATATTCATGTTGGGGAACCGATGAGATTGAGTCCAACTAGTGTTGCGTTCGAACAACATTCGAAATTTTATGGGGATAATAAACTTAACTCTAGGATATTTTTAAATAACATGAAAACTTTAATACAGGGGAGTTGGGATGAACAAATCAAGCTAAATATCGTGAGATCCATGTTGAAACACAAATTGCCAAAAATTGCATGCGTCATAAAAGAACGACATATATAGAAAAAGTGTAGATTCCATAAAGGTAGATATTGAATATATATCTATGAAATTTATGTTAGCAGATGCACTAACAAGGTCTGTGGCTAAACTGAAACATGAATTATATTTTAAAGGTTTATTACAAGTAACCGAAGCAAAATATAGCGATTAACGTTACATGTTAATGATTGTAATCTCACATTTTGTTATCAAGATACATTGGTTAAGTAAGTTGTTTTGAAATTATGTTTTGTATAAGCAATAGGCGTAATAAAAAAAATGTTTATTTTGATATCAACTACATATGTAAGAAAATTGTCTACACATAATTGGAAGTTGTTCTTATAGTTCAATTAAAGTAAATTTGCCTTAACCTTTTATTCATCCACTTAATAAATCTTTAACTCACTATATAACTACAATGATTTGTTTTGTGTTTTTCTTAATCTTCTTTCGTAATTAAACCACTCATAGTTGTTAAAATCTACTTTATTAAGATTTTAACAACTATGACTGTTTTAATTCCCAAAGAAGATTAAAAAAAATCAATAGCTTATTTTTTAGAAACAAAGATCATGCAGCGAATACAAAAACATTAACAACAGCACTAAAGAAATCTTTAAGTAGTGAGGATGAATCTGAAATATGCGCTACTAAATTACAAACTATACATTTGAAAGCTGAGGAGAGAAGACAGCAGAGGGATGAACTAACTAGCAATAGTAGTAGTGAGGATAAAGTTGAACAAGCTGCAATTTGCATACAAAAAATATGGCGAGGATACCATACTCGAAATAGGAATAAACACGTACGTGAATTGTTTAAGAATTTAGAAGCGCAACGAGCCAACCAATATATTCAGTAAGTTATTATTATTTGTCACTTGATTTGATATTTTGTGTTTATAGAAAATTAGCAACAGATATGGAATCTACAAAAATGGCACTTGAAAGTGAGCGCAGAATTCAAATGCTTCAAATGCAAGCCATAAATGCTCTCTGGAAAAAGGTATCAACTATGCAGCCAGAAGAAGTTCAAAGTTCAGTTTCTACTAGTGTGGATAATAAGGATGCTGTTAAAGACTTAGCTGTTACTTGTAACGTACTTCAATCACAGGCAAACTTACTTTTTGTATGATTTGTTAATCATGTTATCATTTTTAGATTCAACAACTACAAGGTTCAATGCAAGATATAATTCGATGTATGTCTGTTTTAGGTCAAATGCCTAATCAATCTTTAAACGAGAATGCAATTGCAACTCAAACAGAAATTAGCGCTGTCCATACTCCCCAGGTAATTTTAATTTGTTAAGATATGAGAAAATGTAAGTTTTGTAATTTATTAAAACACTAGTGATAACTGTTTTAATCAGTCGATAGTATTTATGCATGAACTAAAATGATTAGCATTTTTGTTAAAGAAAATAATTTTATGCCAAACAAATATTTAAAAAACTTCTAACATGGACAAAATATAAGGATCTTAAAGAATATATTAAGGATAGTTGTATCACGGATATTTGAAGCGGTAAATTCTTAAATTGGAATTGCCTAGAAGGGGCAGAAATTTCAACAATAATAAGAATGCATCGCCTAACTACAGTAGTGCAGAATGGGTTACTATAGAAATAAGTAAGGGAAATAGTTAAAAAAATTCAGAAAATGTAACAGTTTACTAGGTGCAATTTCAAGCTACGTTACCAGTCACACTTACCTTGAAAGGCTTTCAATCACTGTCAAGTTTATAGGCGTCAACTTGTCTAGTCCAATCATCTTATGGTGAATCGGCATTCCTTTTACAAAAAGCTACCTTTATGTGTAAACAAATCAAAAACAATTTCCACTTACTACGTCACATAAATCTATTTTAATGCAATATTATTCTAATATTTCTGTAAATAGACATACATACAAAATTCTAAAGTTACTTACATCAGTTTAAACATCAGTGACGTAATGTTCTTGTAAACAAATACACACACAGAATTGTATAATTTTATAAACAGTTAATAGTCAGTTGATCACAACCTTGATGCTTCAATGATAATCATTTACAGCATGCCTCAAATTTCCACTTAAAACTATCAACAGATTCTATACATATAATTTAATTTTATACTGTAATCCAAGAGTGGATACACAATCTCATCAATGTTTTTCAAGCAGCAAACAATCATGCACAAATGGAACAATAGAAAAACAAACAGACATTAGTTAATTAACTTGCCCTTGTGGAGTTTCATGGTAGTGTTGACGATTGTAATCTAATTTATCTTGTATTTTCTTCGGTAGCTCAGCTATGGTCAGAATTGGAATATTCGTACCAAGGACAATGTTCTTAGTTGCCAATACCGGTATTTACTAGCAAAACTATAAATATATAAAACTTTTGGTCCCAACTTTATTTTGACATTATTACTATTGTGTTGCTAGGAAACCATAACCCTTAATCTAATGAAACTATGATTACAAAAAAACTACATATGATAACAAAGTGTTTTCAGCATTATAATAATAGTCCATACCCCCACCCCAATTGGACAATTGAAACGACCAATTAAAAGTTAATTCGTCTCTTGACTGGGAAGTGGGCAAGCTTTGAAACTGTACGTTTAAATATTCCATTTTGAGTTTTTAGTGTAACTACTCGAACGTTGTCACTATCAGGATGTGTTTCCACAATACGACCAAGCAGCCATTTACACGGAGGTAGCTTGTCTTGTTTAACAAGAACTGAATCTCCTATTTGAAGTTCAAGTAAAGGCTTCTGCTATTTATATCGTTGAAGTTGATAGAGGTAAAATTTTGACCAATGATTCCAGAATCCTTGGTTCATATGCTGAAGTAATTGATAACGAGACAATTGATTCAGACATATGTCATCCGGAAAAGTTTGTTCTGCTAACATGTTGAGTGGTTTTCCAGTAAGAAAATGCGAAAGTGTTAGAGGCTGCACATTGTTCGGATCACTTGACAATGGATAGAATTGGCGAGAATTTAATGTTGTCTCTATTGTAGCAAAAGTGTGTTGAATCCTTCAATTATACATATTGTGTCTTTGATAACACGGAACAAGTGATTTTACCCCTTTAATGTTTGATTCCCATAAACCCTCAAACGTTGGAGAATTAGGTGGTATAAAATGCCAAGATATTCCTTTATTAGCAAGACAATTTGAATTAACATTATTTGAACGGTATACAAAGTCATATAAAACTGTTAGTTCCCGTTTGGCTCTGATAAAATTTGATCCATTATCGGAATATACGTGGGAAGGTATACCACGTCTTGAGCACAAACAGCAAAATATTGCAATAAAATTCTCAGTAGTTAAATCTGTGACTTTGTAACAATTTTTTTTGACGACTGCAAATCACTTAAAATTTATTAGTTAAATACGTCTTTTTGTCTGTTCGATTAAACAAGTAAATATCGTCATTTAAATAAATATCCGTATTGGGATCATGTAGCCCAACCATAATACAGTGATGCTAGTTTGGTTGCTAACAACAGGCGTTAACTGTTTGAATAAACATTTCAATGTCAAACGACTTTGATATAATATGCACAGCGTGTCGACTGCTCACTTTGGCTGGGGCAACTGATACGAGCACATCATGGAGAACATTAGAGTTATAGCCAGCAATTTGTGTGTGGCTTTACGCTTATGTGTTTAGTCCAAGTGTAATAAGCACTTGAAGAAGTGTTTTTAATAATGGTAAGCAAATAGACATAATCTCTTAAACAAACTAAATAATTTTGTTATAGCGCTCTTATCTTATCTTATCCTGTCTAATTTTGTCTTGTCTAATCTTATGTGATCTTTTCTTTTCGTCTCCGCTCATCAATTTTACCATTTAATGTGAACATTTATCAATTTGATTATAATATTCGAAATTTAATAAGAACATACTTCAATGTGGCGATAATAATTTTTGATCTAATATGAACGTCCTTCAACTTGACCGTAGTATTTGAGATTTAATAAAACGTTCTTCAATGAGGCCGTAATACTTGAGATTTAACCAGAATGTTCTTCAATTTAATAGCAATTCTTTTGTTTTAATCTAAATGTTCTATAATTAACATTTACGATAATCCTTTAATTGCTATGATGAATTTACAAGTAATAATGTGGATAATTATACTCAAGATAATTGTTTGGATAACGAACTAAATGCAGTAGTAGAAGGAAGCTTTGCATTTTTTGATAATTGTTTGATTGGATTTTGGTTTGTTCCGTTATTGTGTAGAAGAAATACGCTTTGAGCTTGTATAATTGGGTCCAAGAAGCATACAGTTGATTGGCTTCACTACAACATGTGAACAGCGATGTCATTTGTTTGTCAAGGGACAGTATGTATGCACATCTGGTTTAATACAATGTAACACTGTCACACAAATAAGATACCTGGCGAAACAAGGTAAGCGTTCTTTATTATTTTCACATGACGTCCACATTTGGCCAACATTGATACAAGGCAACATTAGAAAAATAACTTTGTGAATGACCTATTCATATTATTTTGCTTAACAAACTATAAAGGACTTTTGGCGTTTTTAATCGTCAATATTTAAATCCAGGGTAATAACCATTATTATTATTAACGAACTTAAGCATCTTAATTGAGTTCTGATTAAAGTTTCATTTATGTGTAATTATATTTAAAGCTTTTGAACGTTAAATTATTAGATTTTTGATATTTTCATATAAACTTGTAAGCCTAATAACAGATCTGATATTTTGGGTATTGATTTGAGTTAATCTTGTAGCAAAAAGAAATGCTTAACGTATTTGATATTTTATTTGAATTTATCATTCTACATCTGTGTAGAAGAAATTATAGTACCATTTTTGATATGTAAATTTTGTACATACTACTTTTTATCATGAAGCAACATTTAATTAAAGAATCACCATTTAATTCATTTAATTAATTGTTTTATTTTGAACAAGTGAGTTCAAAAATAGGGTAATTAGATAAAGAAATAAAAGGCATAAATACCTTCGATATAATGATATTTGTAGCTTCCATTTGACGAAGAAGCACTGATAGCTCTTTCAGAATTTGATGCCTAATATTTATGTCTATAAAAGTGTGTGCATAATTAATATTTACAGCTTTTCTTATTATGAGGTAGCAAGAGTAGACCTCTTGTGTCCTCCCTTTGTTAATTTAATTCAATTTTCTTTACAGCTCCTGCATAAGCAGTTAATACTATATTCCTCTCTAAGGACTCCCAAGTCCCCCCTAGGGAAACTCTGTGTTTAAACTTAATGACTTGGTGGCGCCCTCCCCATACCCCTATTTTGGTATAAATTAAGCCATAGTAAGTGAATAATGTTTTGTAAAAAGAACCACGACCAATCCTCATAAACTCTACCCGAGGAATAGACCCCTAGCATAGTCGGAAGATATTTGCGTTCCATCATTTTAAGGAAATCCTTCCTTAAAATTCACTGGTTTCATCAGGGGAATATTAAAGAATCCACGGGTCACTGGATTATTTTACTTACGCCTAAAATGTGGCTAGATTATTTTACTTATGCCTAAGACATAGCCTTTGTTTGTTTTACTAGCACCCAGAAATTGGGGCTTTGATTTTTTTTCACTCGTGCCTTGTGTTAGAGGTTTCGATGGTTTATAGCAATGTTGAGACCGCATTGTGAACGTTAATTTTTTTAATCTATTACGAAGTAGTAATTAGATTTCTGTCGTTGTTAAGAATATTGCCACGCTATGTCGTTTTGGAATTTTTGATTAAAAACTTTAATGGATCAATTGGAAGTAAGATAATAATTGTTGTAGTAATTTAGTCATCAGTAGGGAGAAGTTGTGAATTCTAGATCTAATTGTAGTTGAAAATATTTTGTCAATCGTGGATAGTTGAGATAAGTTTGGATTCGAAATTTTTAAATTTCAAGATTTTAGTTAAAGTTTTTTTGATATCGATCTTAGAAGAGTATAAAAATGGCTGATACTTTTCAGGTTGTGTACTTACTCAAAGAAGAGTTTGATTATGAACTTCGAATAAGAGGAATTGAGAGTAGTAGACCAGTTGTAGATAAGCGGAAGATATTAGGTCGTTTATTAGTGAAAGAATCGAATAAACTAGGTTGTCTAATAGATCTTACAGATTATAATGTAGAATTTTCAGTAAAGAGTGAGGAAATCAACAATACCGTTGTGTCTATTAAAAATGTTTTATCAGAATTTGAAGGCGATCCTTCTGACTCTGTTTTTAAAAGGGTACAGTCAAGACTAGTACACCTAACTGGTCGAGTTAAACCATGATAGCTACCCCGTCGAAAGATAATTTTTGGTTTCGTAAAAATTTTAAGTCACAGTCTGAGAATAAATGTCAAGAAGGAGTTAGAAATACTTCTGCATTTCGTAGTAGGGTTTATAGAAATAAATCGTCATCTCCTCGAGTCCAGGTTGTAAGTCAAGAAAAACCTTTAGATGTGAAGTCGCCAGGCGTGGAAAGAGTCTACAAATTCGTGTGTTGGAATTGTACACGTCCAGGTCATACGTTTAATTATTGTAGAGCCCCTCTGAAAATGAATAATAATTAACATATCATTTCGTATTATACAGTTACTATCTAGAGAGTACTAAAAATAAAGTTTTGGTAAATTAGGTACATTAGTTTGTGCTGTCGTCATATTGTTTGAGAATTGTCTTTGTGCATAGGTACGTTTATGGTTTAATGGCAATCTTTATGTTTTATATCAGCGTTGCAACGCAATGTAATTGGTTTTGTGTAGTATAGGCGATACTTGTCGTTGTAGTTGGTCGCTCAGCAGCACGTGAGTCTAGACGAGACTTGTGAGGAGTTGGTCGCTCAGCAGTGCGTAAGTCTAGACGAGACTCTAGGTGAGTTGTCGTTCTAATAATTTTTGGCATCACTAGTTTGGAGTTTAATGAGGAAATTTTTTTTGTAGATTAGTCTAGGTGAGGCTCATGAAAGAGTCTGTCATTCTAGCGAGTTTATGTGTTGTGAAGCAATTTTTTGTTGTACTGACAGCTTGATTATAACGTATTTCATCAGTTTGATTAGAGATTAAAGAGAGTGTACCTGTACATTAATTTTTTTGTTAGCTACCGTCGAGATTAGTTTCCTTTGAATGTATATATTATTTCGTACGAAAGCCGGGAAGTGGCATATAAAAGACCTGAAGCCTTTTTCGATACTAGACCAAGAGGATGCCATTTCAATATAGTCAATTGTTGCTCACTAGGTTTGAGTTTGAAGTCAAGTATATCTCTTATAGTTTCGTTTAGTTTTTGTTTTTGTGCAGAAGAATAAGAGGAAGAACCTCGTCTAAAAAAATTTTTTTGAATACGAATTCAACTTAATATCAAATAATGTAAGACTGGTGCCCAGCTTTAATCGCAAAACATATACTTAGACAAATATACGCCTTATATGTTTTACAACCCCTTTCTGTCTTTGAGTATAAAAGGTTCTGCTTAGTCAGTTCCTACAATAGTAAATGGACTTGAAACAGTTACCCTAAATGATGGTAAATCGGCCATCAATGGATAATGAAACTTTGGTTTAAATTTCAACCATGTGAGACATTGTCTGACAATCAATTTTGTCGTTGCCGTACCTGCAATTGACCAGTAATGTTGTCTCACTGTAGCTAATAAGAGCTGTGGGCCTGCGTATAGTTGCTTAAGATGTTCATATTTAAAAATTTGTCTGGTTAATTTGTGTTTACCCTCAAGTAATATAGGGTGTTTTGAATTGAAAGGTAAAATTGAATTTTTTATACGACCACCAACTCTCATTAGCCCACGTTTGTCAATGAATGGATTAACAGAAAGAAGCCGATGATTTAATTTAATCTCCTTTTTAGATCTGAGAATTGTTAACTCTGTATAGAAGCTATCTAGTTGAGCTAATTTGAGAAGACTATCTTTGCTGGCATTTAATTCTGTAACAGTCAACAGACCCTTTTGTCGACAATTCCCAAGCACTTTTAGGTTTGGCATAAACCTTAAACAATATGCTTGCACTCTTAATAGTTTGCTTAAATCCGAAAAATTGTCGTAAATTGAACGAGCGGGTTCTGAAACTACCCAGACTTTGGATTGTTTACATATTTCTGGAACCTTAATAGATGATGAAAAAATGAGAGACCCTGACTAGCTGCCAATGCCATTTAAAAAGCAAAGACCAGTCCACCAGAGTGGACAAGATATCAATGTATTAGCAAATGCTCCACGAGATACAAAGTCCGCTGGATTGTCGTTTGTATTCACGTAATTCCAACATTTAACATTCGTTATGGTTGAATTTCTAAAACCCTATTTGAAACAAAAGTTTGCAATAAATTCGCTTGTGAATTGGTCCAATACAGAACTATTGTAGAATCATACCAGTAGTAGAATTTGAATTTATTTCCAAGCGCCTTCAAAATGGGATTTGCTAACCGAGCTAACAGTAAAGCTCCACACAATTCAAGTCTCGGAATTGTCTGAATTTTAAGTGGTGCAACTTTGGACTTACTACATAATAAATGAACGTATGCCTGGTTGTCATGGTCAACGCTTCTCATATAAATAACAGCACCATAACCCTTTTGAGATGCATCACAAAATCCATGTATTTCGACAAGTACAGGCTGCTCACATATAGCATGTTTAGGAATACTGAATATATTGATAGACGATGGGCCTTGACAAATTTGAATCCAAAGTAATTGCAATTCACTCGGGAGTGCCTCCTCCCATTCCAATTTCATGGACCATATTGTTAGCATAAGGATTTCATCAGTATAATGACAGGGTTTAAAAGCCCGAGTGAATCAAAAATCCTTGCAATTTGCGACAATACTTATCTCTTTGTACCAGATTGCAAACTTGAAACAATCTTAATTTGAAAATGTAACGTATCTTGCTTAGTTCACCAGTAAACACGTAACGTTTTCACTGATTGACTGTTGGAAAATTCCAAAACTCTCCAAGTATCTGTATCATCCTTTAGATGTTCAAGAGCAGTTGAGTTATTAAACAACCATTTACGTAATCAAAATGAGGCCGAGTTAGAATGTTAGAAATTTCATTGCACTACATTATGGCTTCGTCTTCAGTGTCATAACCTGTAATTAAATCATCAACATAGAAGTCTGATGAAATAATTTGATATGAATGCGGAAACCTGTTTTGATTTTCAATGACTAATTGCCTTAGACACTGAATAGCAAGATACAGAGCACTTGCAGCTCTGTGTGTTACCGTGTTTAATTGAAAAGTAATTATCTGTTGGCTTGAATTGCTGCACGAAACGATTTGTTGCATTGATCTGTTATCAGAATGAAACCAAATGTAATGATACATTTTAGTTATGTCTGTAGAGACAACAACGTTGTATTGTCTCCACCGAAGCAAAATGCTAAATAGATTGTTTTGTAAAGAAGGTCCTATAAATTACAAATCATTTAAAGAATTTCCAGTTTTGACTGCAGAACCATCAAATACTACCCTTAGTTTCGTAATTAAACTTTCTGCCAGCAGAACCCCATGATGTGGAAGAAAGTAGTTTGGTTTACATTCGTTAATGCTTGTAAGTGACGACATATGTCCTAAAGCAATATACTCACTCATAAATGAGTTGTATCACTCTCTTAATAGTGGGTTGCCTTTTAACTTGCGTTTCAAATTAGCAAATTGACTTAAAGCAATTTGTTTTGATTCATCCAATTCTGATATAGGATATTTAAATGGAATCCTAACAATAAAGTTTCCATTATCATCACTGCTCATATTATCAACGAAGCGTTTTTCGCATAACATTTCGTCATCACTGGTCGTGCAGGCTGATGGAGTTTCTTCCAAAAGCCAAAACTTTTGCAAATCATCATGAAGTCCTTGATTGGAGACAAAATAGCACTGTACCTTTGGCATAGAATGAGGGATTTGTCCCGAAACCACATATCCAAAAACTGCAAAAACTGTGTTTTGAAGAATTGGCATATTTTTGCCTAAATAATATTTTCCCATCCATCAATAATTTCCTGAATAGGTTTGCTCCAATAACCATATCTATAGAATTAGAAACATATGTGTGGATCCGCATGTCGTAAATTGCTTGGTATCTTCTACAACCTTAGTATCGATGTTGATCATTGTAATAGTGTCCGTGATTTTTGATAAAAGAAAACATTGAATTGTAAAGGAACATTTTTGAAATAGTGATTGTACTGAAACCTTGCACATAGAATCGGGGAGGGTTGTAGCATTAGCAATGCTAGTAATAGTCAGACATGTTTACTTCGCTTGCATTCAATTGCAATCGTTCACATAAATCTCGTGTAATCAAACAAGATTGACTTCCGCTATCTAGCAGAGCTCCGATCTTATGCCGGGCTCCTATACATCGTAGGCATAGACCAAAACGGATGACAATAGAACATAAGTACTGCCTTCAAGGTTTGACAACGTAACTGTATGTGAATTAGCAAAGTCAATTTCTTGATACGAAACAGAAGTACTTTATGACACTTCTTGCAAAGTTCTAGGATGATTAGAACTTGTAGAAGCAACAGTTGAAAACCTGTTTCGTTCCTAGGCTGTGTATGAAGTAATGAGTTGTGTTTAATTTGGCATATTTTGCAAGCGCCGCACTTACAAGCCATTTTAAAATGCGCTGTATGTAGGCAGTTTGAACATAGTCTCAAGTTTTGTATTTTATCCCAACATTCAGAGATAGTCAGTTTTAAAAATGATGTACAATTATAAATTAAATGTGAAGATGAGTTACAAAAATTGCATTTTTGTCGACTTTCAATCTGTTCTGCCAACAAAGAAATACCTTGTGTGACTTTGCCACTTCCCGTTGGTAACCTCCTTTTGATTACCTTCAAAAATGGCTAAAAAAACTGCTCTGTTTCTTAAAAATGTATTCATTTGCTAAAATGGTGGCAATTCATCCTTAGATGCCTTGAATTTTTCCCATTTCTTGGAGCTACCTTTGTCTAACTTTAACGATACAATGTATACTAATAATGCATCCCAATGTTGGGTAGGTAATTTTAAAGAAGTGAGTACCCTTAGATGTCTATTTACGCTATCCACTATGATCCTTAAACCGTAAACCGATTCCTTCGCCACGAGGCATATTAAAGAGTCCTTTAATGTGCGAACCGACTAAAAGTCTAGGACTATCAAAGCGACTGCACAACAGCGCCCACGCATTTTGATCATGTTGAGCTAAAAATTCAAGTCTGAATGATTGTTAATGCATAATGCTCCAATGAAGAGCGCAAATAGTGATATCGTTGCATATCTCCTAAAGAATCGTTATTGTGAATTAAAGATTCAAATGTGTCTCGGTATTCTACCCAAGTAGTTATGTCAGAATTGAATGTAGGAAGCACAATTGGAGGTAATTGACTATTAAATTTTGTGTCCTCCCAATTAGCAATAGTTGAATTAACCTTTACTCGAACAGTACTATCTGACATACTTGTAGCTTTATAATTGATAAATGCGCTTTTATTTGTAGTTAATATGAATTGTGCTGCTGACAAGTACTTTATGTAATGCTTGTCAAACTCAGAGAGTTCTGTATAATGCTTGTCTAAATGAGCATCATCGCATAAAATTTCTAGACAGATTTAATGTTCTTCAAACTCTGAGTAAATTGCTTCTAACTTAGTCACTTTTAAATGTAGTTCGGCATGAACCTTGTCATCAAGGACAACACTTTCCTCAAATTCCATTTGAATGGGATCAAAATATTTTATAAATGAAGCTAATTTATGCTTTACAGCACTGAGTTTACGTGAAAGTGTTTTAAATCTTCAACTATTTTTAAATATCAACTGATATTAAATGAATAGCTTATGAAGTTTGATGCCTAATTGTTAAAGCATCTATATACCACCAATTCGCCAAATTGTGAACAACTTAAAGTTTAACGTACCTTTATACTTTAAACTCTTGAAATAGTAATAATTACAACAAATAGCAATGCGTTACTTTTTAGATAATAGCAATCTCAATGTCAAACTCAAATAGTTTGACGTTTGCAATAGATATGTGTTATGTTATCAAACCTAAAATTGAATGGCATTAAATATCGGCAATGACAACTTGGTTAAATTGAAAGATGTTTACCAAATCTGACTTGTTCTCGTATTCTGTGTTATGTAAATTGCTTAACTAAATTAGTCCAAATTATAAAACTGTGTGTCAATGTGAAATGCAAAGTTTTCTAGGTCAGTAATACTCCAAATTCTGTTCCAAAATCCGGCTCGAAGACCAACTATGTTGACGATTGTAGTCTAATTTATCTTGTATTTCCTTGGGTAGCTCAGCTGTGGTCAGAATTGGGATATTCGTACCATGGACAATTTTTCCTTTATAACTTTAAATTTAAATTGAGTAAAAATTCTACAAATCTAAAAATGAAAAACCATGAAAGAAAATATTTTTTCAAAACTTAATGAAATTGCAAGTTAAGTATGAAGCACTAGTACATTTGATAAGCACCTGAAAGATATAGCCCAATATTTAAATTTAATACATTCTAATTTGTATACTAGATATTGCTTCATCGCACTTCGGCAAGTTTAAGTAGAAATTTTGTAAGTTTTTTCATATAAATCTCTAGATAACTCCTGTATCCTTTAGTTTAGACAAAAATGATAAAATGCAAACTTGTAGAATCTTTAGATGATCAATATGCTAAAGTTAATGGTTTCGATGCTATATCCAGTTACAGAGAGACACCCACAAAAATGCTCTAAATTGATCCACCCCTTTAGGGTGGGGACTTAGAGAAAAAATGTTAATTAACTTTGTTCTTAGAAAAGTATCCCCTATCACCACCTAAAATATTTGCACCGATAACGGGGACACCCTATATATATATATATATATATATATATATATATATATATATATATATATATATTGCTGTGATCCTCGTCCCTCCGGTACAATCTCCTCTGATAATCGATTTCTTACCTGAATATCGCCTCTTGACTCCTTCCGCCTCGGCTGCTCACCTAGATAAAACTTTCATCCTCATTCATAAAAAAAAAACACATTCCTACCACAAACATCAACGTTAACTCTATTTACACCAATATTCACAATACATTAAAATTTCAAAATTAAATTTTAGCATAAATTTCAGCATCATAAAATTTCAAGTTCAAATTTTATCATCATTTTAATTTGCATCCAGAATTAGAGTCCTTGTAGGATGCATACTAATTAAGTAAACAATATTTGCAGACCTGAGTCTGAATAAAAGGGAGCATCTCCCACCCCTTTACGTTAATGTAACAGGTTAGTCTAATTGAGCTCAAAGACAGGCCCAAATTTTCATCATAATCAAAAACATAAACCTGATAAATACTCCTTTTTACTTATACAAGAAAATTCTACCTTAAAATTCAAAATTTGTTGTTTATACAAATTTACTACTGTCCATTTTTATCAAACAAATTATAAAGATATTCAACACACATCAAAACATCTAAGATCGAACAACAATGCATAAGTTACCTGAAGGTTAATGCACTCGTGGCTCCAATGTACATCATCCTTGCTGATCCCACCATTCCAGCTGGTTTATGTTTACGTCTTTGGCCGCCTTTAAAATTTTTCTACACCACCATTCGTCTAAAAGGTTTCAGGGCTTCTCAGGAACTCATCTAGGCATATCGAAATCTTATTTTGTGGATCCAATCACGTTTACGAATAACATTTGATCACTTACACTCCCGAAAAATAGCAATGAAATTCATAATTCTTTCACGCTATACTAAAACTGCATACTTCTATTTATTTATTTATCGTTACTAATTTGGATAATTGGTACAGTAATACCCGCAAATATAACTAGACTTTATTATCTTTATTTATCTTCTCTAAGTGCACTAATGCATAATAACTTTTATCGTAGCACGTAATAAAGCGCAAAACTGCTTGAAGTATCGAATAAAATCAAAAATAAAAAGAGACCTAAACTCCTATCAGCACGGGTTTATATAATGGCTCGCTTGCAAGTCGAATTTGTTCCGCGACGGACGATTTTCAGAAATTCGCATTCTATGTTCCCTTCCGATGGCTCGGCACAATGATTCTACTGAAATTTGCACTCGTCCGAGTTGAAATCTAAGAAATTCCCACACGCCTCGCAACACGTCCGTGAACAACTAATTAATTTTATATAGAAATTGTTATGCTTCCACCTCTCATGTTTGCATCTTATTTCAACCTTAATCGCCAATCTAGTCTGTTCTCTCTATCTAAAACCTGTGCTCTTGTTTTACATATTTCCCATCATTTAACTACCAATGCATTCCCTCTCGCTTGTCTTTATACCACAAACTTGCTTTCTTACTTGCACTCATATATCTTGAAGCTTATCGACTATCATATACATCGTTATCTTTGCAGGTGTTCTGAGTTCCAATACGCCGAAGGTTCCTACGTGACTTCCCCACGTCTTTTATAATTTCTCGATAGTTTTAGTACTTGGAAAGATTAAATTAAATACAAATTGAACATTTTAACTCTGCTTCTTTTTATAGAAAGCGTCCAGTGAATAATCTAAACCCCTTATTTTTAACGAAACGAATAAATTTTTATGCTCCATGGTTTTAATAATGCGTAATATATAATGAAATTCTACATTACTTCCTTCTACACGTTGATTATGATTATATACAAACCCTACATTTTAATTGAATGATTTAAATCTACACAGTAGGCATTTAATTAAGCGTACTATTTTCCACTGCTTTGATATACATGGTGATTAAAATTATTTGATGTCGTTAATTAATTTTCTACCCTGGTCTAAATTAGTGTAATATATATATATATATATATATATATATATATATATATAACAATTAGTATTATTTCTCGAACGAAAGTAGGTAAACAACTGATTTAATTGAATTCTTGGGATACACTCGTTCTACCAGATAAAACTACAGCGTCAAATTGTAATTTTTATTCAATATTTCGGCATTGACTTTATGCCTTCTTCATAGACTGAAAAATTTAATGAAGGTTATTACAATTACATTCAAACAGTATAGCTATGTACTTACATAAATTACTACGACTTAAACCTGATTTAAACTTAACAAACAACACTTATTCATGACATGCAACTTGGTTAAAATTTTTAAAAAGTAATTACGGCAACACAATTAAAATGTAACATAGTCAATTGGATAAAATAAATAAATAAATTAACATTTACAACATGCATTTAAACCTAATCATACGATTAACAAGCATAATAATATATATAATATATATATATATATATATATATATATATATATATATATATATATATTATTCTTCTACCACCTCTTTCTTTTTTTTACTTTTTACTTTACTTTACTTTACTTTGGTTGGGTTTTTAACTATAGTCTTCCTTTTTATTTTTATAAACTTTAAAAATGTGCACACCTAATGCACTCCCCGTACTTGCACCGTTTGGTTGGTTCTTTTATTAAATATTTTTTGCAATGCCTCGACTCTATAAAACTCTTAATCTCAGGGTATTCAAACTACTTATAGTGGATTCCGTTATAAGTAGATGTGCTACGTCAACCAAAGTGCAATCTTTTGTTTTACTACTAAAATTGCTACTCTACTTTTGTATATGCCAAAATTTCTAATTAGATCAAAGTTACTATGTGCCAAATTAAATTACAACCAAATTTTGTATGACTAAATTTTGACGTATTAAAGAATATGATTTTAAACACTCACCTGGTCTATACTCTGTTGATGCCTCGCTGAATCCTGGCACAAAATCCTAATCACCGTATACGTCTTCACAATGGTGCTCTTGAATTTCCGTGCAGCTTCCAGGTGTCCTCGAATTTTAACTGTTCCCCAATATCTGAAATGATTAACCCAAATTTTAAATTTAGAAAATACCGTGTTACAACTTCCCCTGTGCTAATATCCACTTCGAATTCTTGTTTCCTCTGTAAAACCGTCCGCTTCTCCGTATCCAATCTCCAATCTACTCGTTTCTTTATCTTTCTGTTAGATGCTCCTTCTAACCTTAAACCACAATCCAATATCCAACTTTTAATCTATATAACCACTCTCGATGACCTTCTAACTTTGAACCACACTCCAATATCCAAACTTCTAATCTGTATAACCACTCTCGATGACCTTCTAACTTTGAACCACACTCCAATATCCAACTTCTAATCTGTATAACCACTCTCGATGACCTTCTATCTTTAAGACCACTCTCCAAATCCAATTTCTAATCGTCGCACAATCACTACTATTCCCTTTATAATTCCGATGCTTGTATCTTCTACCACTTTTCAATTAAACTCATTTTAAACAATTACTTTTATTTTCTTTTTCAAAATATCTGAATACAAATTAGCACAGCTCTGAAAACACGTCTTTTACAAAATTGGTTTGAAAATAATCTGCTTTGTTTACTCTCTAAGGCGACCATGTTAATGCTCTACTAGCCTACTACATCTTAAAATTCATCACAAATAGTTAAGTCCGTGTCGCACATACCATAGTTCATGTCTTTTATACAGTTTCATAATCACATTAAATTCTAATATATGTCCTAAATCTTTACATTCAACCAATCACATTTTACGATGTTTTAACTAATAATTTTGGGTTTACAAATATTGTCCAAAAGTTGATTCTATAGAAAATGAAACCAAAATAATTTACCCTTGACCCTGGATGCATGTTGATAGTGAACATTCACAGACGCATCCGGCTTTTGGACGGCAAATGTACTTTCAAAGGCTTTTTTAAAATTCAACTCGGTATAAACCCTTGAGCATTTCACATCTTACTACGCCACTTAGTCATTTTAAAATTTCCTTTTGGCACTGAATTTCAACTACTATATTTGAATGGTATTTTAGTGTACATAAAATACGGCAAACATACATTTTTTTAAGTATATGTGATCGATTATGTGGATTATTTTTGTTTGGCATATACTATCTTGTACTAAACAACCCTTATAACTCTTAGTAGCTCCCTTAGACATTATATTATATATATATATATATATATATATTGCCGTGGACTCTACAAAAATTCGTGACCCATCGTTTGGACATCATAAAATTGCTGTGGAATTCGATACCAATCGAGAACGCCACATGTTGGGCTGTCCAAAAAAATTGACGTGGAATCTCTATAAAAAGAAAATTTTCGCCCACGGATTGGGCCAACAACAATTTCTGAAATAAAAAATTTAAAAAAATTTCTGAAATAAAAAAACTTACAATTCCTTTGGAACGCCTCCTGCTTCTGCACACCCTGGCTAGCGCAGCAAACTGCTTCTTCGTGAATACCTACCATCCTAAGTACATTCCTTTCTCACAAACACAGACAAATGAAATTACCATTCAAATAATGTAACAAGACATACAACCTTTTTATTTACACATATTAACAAGTGTCCCTTAATAATAAAATATTTACACATTGGTACATACAGTTTGATAAAACTTGTAACATATTAAATTCCTCAAAAGGAAAATAATATGTCTGCTCTATCATACAGGCGGCAGAGCCTCGATAGATTACGAGGGGTTCCTGTTTGACGGTCAAGCCCAGGGTAAAAAGGATGTTGAATGACTTTGAGAAAAAAGGAAAAGAGATCTTCCAGCCAGCTAAGCTTCTTCAACTTAGGGTAGAGCTATGAGCTAGGGTCGTAGGATGGTATACGATAAAACAAAAGGAATTTTATTGGACGCCACCGTATCTTAATGAGTGTTTTATAAGAAATTATTCGAAGATCAGATACGGAAATTTTCGAAAGGAAAAAATTTACGACGAGCAACATAAACAAAAATACTTACTTTGGTCTCTGCAACCTAGAACGGGAACGACGAACTCGTGCTATCTGAAAATTTAATCACACCTAAACATATTCAAACTAGGGCTTCGTTAGAGCCTAGTCACTTTATCACAAAAAAATTATATATAAATCCAATAGTCAAAATTATACTTTCAAAAAAAAACTTTTAACTTCAACACCAATAATATCTTTCTTCAATATTAAAGTTTCGTTTGTAAACAGTTTGCTTCTGTAGGATAATTACTGTTGACTTCACAGGAAGAAAATTTTGAGACAACTTAATATTTTTTCTATTGATTTTTTTTTAAAAATATGTATATATACATCGTTTATACAAACTTATTTATACGGAGACTTTCGAAACAGTTCTGTTTTCACTATTTAATATTAAACTCTAAGCATTCTTGGAATATGGTTTTATTAATTGCATAAATTACTTCAGTTCTCTTTAAGAAATATGACTTTTATTTTATGTTACAGTGACTTCATGCTACTAGAAAAAGATCCTGTTCAGTGTACAAGAAACAAATTACATATTCAAAAAACAATTTCTCTGGTTATGGATGTACATTTTTAATAGCTATCTTTAATAAAATCAAAGGTCAAAGAAAAATACTTATTGTCGACATTGAATTGCACTTCAGGTGTACTATCACAATGTGTTATACACAACAATTCGGCAAACAATTCTTATCATATCACATGTTCAATAAAGCAAACCTTTTAAAACAACTTTGTAACTTCAAATACTAAATTTTCAAACTAAATTTTACGTGAAACAAAATAATTGAACCATGAACTTTAGCAAAATTTCGAGAATTTATTTTTAAACAAACTTATGTATAGCTTCTTCGAAAATACCGGAGCATTTTAAATGAAAGTTCCTTGGAAAGAATATAGATATAAAAATGGAGGATGACTCACCGCTGGCCATCTGCTTTGCGGCCGGTTTTCCTTCTTTAAATTTTTTTTAAACATCTGCGTTCTTACTCTTATAGTTGAGCGTGGCTGACGCAGGGGTCCAGATTTTAACCTTCATACAAACCAATCACATGTGGGGGTTTCTGCTTTCCTGCCTCAACAATTGAAGCTGCTTCTCAGTTTAGTGCTTGCCTTATGTTTAACGATTGTTTTTTTTATAATACTTAAATTTCCAATGCATCATTACTTGTGACTTGAATTTAATATTTTAAAACTCGGAATCAAAATTGTCTTCATTTTTAATAATTGGTAGATTAATCCTTAAAACTCTAAACTAAAAAAAGAACTTGCGCTGAAATCAAACGAGAGAATAGAATTTAGGGGTAAGCTTGTGAAATATTTTCTTACCGTAAAAATATATCTACAACCATTAGAACGGATGCTATTACCAAAACTAAACTTATGGTACATGTTGACTCCACTTAACTAATTGTTCGGGCGGCATGTTTAATTAAAAACCTGCAGGCCCTGGATAATACTGGTATTCGAACTACATCTGATATCAAAATGGCTTATTTCATGAGGCAATCTTAGCTATACGAGCATGCGCCGGGAAGGAGGATATTGAATCAAAATACAAACAACTAGACGTTCACTTAAAGTTTACTTTTGCTATTCTAATGTAGATGGCATACTATGTATGAATTCGTAATAAAAGGTTTCAATAGAAATTTAATATTTATTGACTAGGTGTATTGAACAAAATCGTATATTTGAATAACAGAAAATCGTAATTGTTACAAACTGTTACCATCTCTATCTTTAAATCTTTTAAAAGTTCATGATTTTTTATGTATTTCAACAATTTTATTTCAGATGAGTAGATGGGCCCGTCATGCAACCCTAAATTAATTTTATCCTTGTCTATTTTGAGCACAGTATAATCCAGTTATGCTAAATGCTTTTAAACCTCGCATATTTATTTAAAAATAAAGCTAAAGACCCATATACTCCTTACAACAACATATTTATATCATCAATAAACATTTTTAAATAATCAATATTAATTGTCTTGTATATACACCCCTTTAAATGAGTTTTTTTTATGGTAATCAAATACACCCCCAATAAGTCATAACACTCAAGCACCAAAATATCAACACAAATGTTCAAGAAAAAGCAAGAAATTAATTTTCTTTACCTGGAGTCAGCTTTGTCCGTCATTACTTCTGAAGATGTGTACCAAAAAACCCTTGTCGTCGTGTCCATATACTTCGTGATTATGCCTGGCTCCCACTGATATTCACCAGCTATCCAAATCTCTGCCACCACATTTAGTATTTCTTAACCAGCCATACCATTACACTTCACACATACTAGTTAAGCTTTTCAATTCGCTTACCCAAGTGTTATCCTTTCATTTGATTGTTTCGTGTATTAATCGCTTCTGTGCTACGGTAGTACCCACTTGTACAAATCACTTTTAATTCGGGTACATTACTAACCGCTTTGCACACTTTCAAATAAGATGTGATATACTACTTCAGCGTATAAACAATAATCAGCACGTAATAAGATCTAAGAGCAAGCGCGAGCAAGAGAAGAGACTTTAATAATTCTATCCGTGTATTTATATCCTTTTCAAACCCCCCATGGAACCTATTTTCATTGAAAAGCTTATTTTCTAAACCGATTCGTAAAATTTGTATCGTAACGAACTCTCGCGTCTTAGAACTTGCTATTACATAAAAATCCGTTCGATACCCTCAATGGACGCGAGCTTCTCAAAAACTGCTAGCCTTCGACCAATGATATTTCTTTCCCCCATTATAACGTTCCACCTCCTAGCTACCTTTCTCCGTTCCACGCATATTTATTGTCTCTTTTAGAACCCCTCTTAAGCTACAGAAACTCGATATTGTTGACCTTTGCCTGTCCCGTGTATTCTAGACGTGTATTGTAATCAACCTTTTATTATACGTGTTCTTTGTCCGTTTTACATTATAGGTCTTTTATTTCACTCAGTCTTCAAAGCCCTTGTTATTTTAGTAACTTATACATTGACCGTTACAAACAATTCCTTAGAAATTCTGTCTTAACGTTCATTTACGTTTCCTGAACTTGGCATTTAACTAACAGGTGTTTCTTCAAAGCAACTTGTTGTTTAGAATAACAATTCCGAGTTTTATCTCCTCCTTAGCATTTGTATAACGAACGTTTTCGTTTCTTTGAATGGAAATATACGTTTAGATTATTGATTTCCTATACTTGAAAGCTCCGTTTCCTATCCCATGCACTTGATTTAAAATTATTATAATTAAGTATGCGTATCCTTGAGTTTTCCTGTACCCTAAAGCTTTTACCCGTTATGCAATTTTAACCTTCCAATTTAAAAAAGAAAAATATCTTAATAACCGTCCCTTTTCACTATCTAAAATGATTAATTTGGCGCATAAATAAATTGCTCTTATTTACTATATACACAGTGTTTAAAATGTTATTAGCTAGACCAATTTAACCTATAATTCCACGACAATATATATATATATATATATATATATATATATATATATATATAGGGAATATGCTAATACTAATTCAAAAGTAAGATTGTTTAAAGAATAATAACATAAATTTTTTGGAAATATTTTTTTATGTTAAAATATGATTTTTAAATAGGGCGAGGCTGCAAAACTTTTCCCGTTTCAAAAACAAACAAGGCCTTCATCTTTACCACTGCCAGTAATTCAACGAACTAGACTTCATTCCGGTCCCCATTGTAGTATTGCGAATCAAGAATTAAAACAATTTGCAGGTAGTCTTGTAGATGGCGCAATTAAAACGGTATCTGAAACTAAATCTGAATACGTTGAAAGCGCTGGTGATGTAGAGTATGCCGCTGCTGAAGAGAACAAACTCGAAGAATCTTCTATAGAAAATTAAGTTTTTAAATTTTGTTAGACTCATTTTTAGAATTAATGTTTTGTTTCGCTGTTCATTTATTAATAGTGTAATATGAAATATAAATTAAGAAATAACTAGCACTTATTCACTTGTGTAGATAACTAAAGTTATTTTATTTTAAATGTGCTGTGAATTTACAAGTTTTGCCTTACTAAGAAAATTAACCTCACAGTGAGCTTTAATACTCATGTGCAATTATAACAGTTACAAACTATATTGTTCAATTTTTTACTACTGTTTATAATTATTAATAAGCATTTACCTAAGTATTCAATACCGACAAACGTTAGCACTTGTAGTGCTTAGTTGCTTTAAATAAAATTTGTTAATAAAACAGAATTTCGACTTTATTATATTTTGTGGAGTTTTTCTTCCATATGTGTGCAACATAAGTAGTAAATGTAAGTTGTAGATATTCTTTAAAAAGTGTAAGAATGTGGGACTTGAATATTGTATTGTATTGTATTCTCTCACAGTCAAACGTAGGTAATTAACACGTGTTACGGTATTCCGTGCGAACAAAAAAAATAGTGTACGCAACGAAAATAGTCCGCACCGTGCACTGCAACAAAAAAAGGAATTGCAAGAATGTCGTGCTAGCTAAAAAGTCGTAGAGTGGGGGATTTAAAGACTAAGAAAGGGTATCTCCATCGAATTTTATTTACAATAACCAAAAAAAATTTACACAAACAAAAATAAACCAAACAGAAAGGGTAAACAATTTTTATCCAAAATCGTTCTATTGGGTTTTACACAATACAAAAATATTTAAGTTTGTATATTTAGTAACACAAAGGAAAATAACTAATTATTAGAATTTTAAGTAAATCAAAGGAAATGTTAAAAAAATTAAAATAAATTCTAGTGGTGGTTTTACGCTACTTGCTTAAGACAATGTTTAAATACTTGATGTATTTTTAGTATATTCAAGATCTTCGCCAAAGATGTATACTTATGTATTGTTTACAAATACTCCTTAAAAGTAAACTTCTGATAAATTAACATAAACAAAATTTTTTTAATAGGTTACTATAAGCAAGACAAGAAAAAAACTTCTTACTACTAAAATGCATTTCTGGAGTAATATCAACAATTATGTAATAACAGCATCTACATAATGTGTAAGATTAATTAAACCAAACTATACCGAAATCTACCACATTAGGAAAATATAAATAACACATTTTCCATTGTTACAATAAGTGTTTGAGAAGTTTATTGTACTTGGAAACTTTTGAGAATTAAATTTTCCACGAACAATTATATTGTCAAATACAGTTTGAATAGGACAGACTAAAATCACACTTGCAATCGCACGTCACAGGTTCCAACATAGCAAACAAACCACAACTTATGTACTCCTAATACATCCCCACTTCTGCCTTTGTGTATAGCAACTTACATTTACTAATAATGAAGACGGCCTCGGAGGTAGCAGTGTCTAAATAGGACTGTGACTAGAACACTTGATAGGAAGTATCGCCCTCGGCAATTGACATTTTAAATCCTTCAAGTTGTGAAATCGCTTACTTCTTATCTTTGTATCTGAAACATTACCTTTTTATTGATGTGACCCAGCTTACACCTTTAGGAACAATAACGACCTTAAAAAACCCATTTTAAAAATATTGTGGTTTCTGTATGCATAACTGTACCATCCTGGAAAGGGATCCGCAAAACCAAAATTGTCGGCCAGAATGGGTGTACAGAAGCTCAGACAATTTGGTTCAACTAAGACTTCGGACCATACCCATTCTTATTCTGCCTCGTCTTGAAGCCAGAAAGCAAAATTATGCCTTAAACCCAGGAAGGACGAAAGATCTAATAAACCAATTACAATGTATGGTATTTTTCAAGAAAAATCCATATGTAGATAAAGAAACTGGCAAATTTGAATGGAATCGAACTCGTGAATTACATATGTAGAAAACCCATGTTATATAAAACTTGTGGTAATACTTTTAAATAATTCAAACATATCATTTCAGTAAGCACAAATTTAATTAAGATATAACTGAAATATTGCAATGCAGGAACTGCACGACACACGTGTACTCAATTCTTAGCCTGTTGACGATTATTTCTATAATAAAACAATAAATAAATATTAAGCAAGTTAAGCTATGAATGTTTTTATTAAAAATGCATCATCATCAGTAGGTCTTCAGTCCTGAAACTGGTTAGACATAATAAGTTTATTCAAAGTAATAATATAAGAACAAAATTATATAAATAAACAATGTAAAAAAAAAGTCCACTGAGTCTATTCGACTGTGCATGGACTATAATCTATATAAATTGACATTAAGTAAGTGCGTTTTATTAATAAACTATTTTAAATCTTTGTACTTTGCATACATAATATGTATTGATAGTTTCTATTTATAGTGAAAACAAAATGTGTATTAAGGGTTTGACCCACTTCCAAATATAAAGGTTTAGGTTTCAGCTAATAAACTACACGATACTATGTACTTGTGCACGTCCCAACGCTATAATGTAATATTTAAACATTTTCTTTACTAATGGTAATGAATTGCAAATTGTGATGTAGTTTTTATATATGTTAGGTAACTGGTTATAAATCTTGCTCATCAGGTTCATAAAGCTACGTATAGCGATGCTTGAATATAAGGAGGTCTTTCAATGTTATCATTTAGTTTATACCGGGTGTCGTATTTATGGTGGATATGTTTCCTGATGTTTTTATTTTTATATAAATATAAAATATTATTGTACATAAACAATTGCTTGATATCCATTATGACCGTTTCAAGGAATAGCAGGTGTGAAGGATAAATTAAGGGCTTATTGTATATTATTTTAAAATTCTCTTTTGTAAGACGTCAACTTGATGAAGATAACAAGAGGATGCTCCTCCCCAACTTAAGATATTATAGTTAAGTCTAGATTCAACTAATGCATAATAAATAATTCTTAGGTGGGTAATATCGAGTATTTCTTTTAAGCATTTGAATTTGTATAATAAGGTTCTTAAAACTTTAGCAACGTTATTTAAATGAATATTCCATCGTAAATGAGAGTCTAAATACACACCTAAGTATTTTGTACTTTCTTGCGATTTAATTTTCACCCTTTCATGGGATAGTTGAATTTTAGGAGTATTAAATTTTGGTAATACGACTATGTTATTAGAGAATGGAATAAAACATGATTTTTCATAATTCACTGTTAATAATTTATGACTATATATGTTAAATAGTATTTTTAAATCATCTTCAACCATTTTTTCCATCTCTATCCAAGTATTTCCCGTGTATGTAATTGCCGTATCTTCAGCAAAACTAATTATTTTAGCATTTAAAGGAGTGGTAAGTATATTATTTATATATATTGAAAATAGAATTGGCCCTAGAACAGTCCCTTGAGGTACCCCATATTTTATATTTAGAGCAGTACTGTAGTATTTCCTATTTTAACAACTTGTGTCCTTTGTTCCAGATAACTCTGAAAAAGCTTATTGGAAGCTCCTCTTATTCCTGAGTAATCCAAAGCTTCCAATAGTTGCGTATGACTAACAGTATCAAATGCTTTGGCTAGATCTAGGAAAACAGCAAGAGTTGGCTTACTTTCTTCAAGACTATTTGTAATATTTTCAATTAAGGAATTTATAGCATCACTAGTAGAATATCCTTTCCTAAAACCAAACTGGTTATATGCTATAGTATTATTTTGATTAAAAAAATGTATGATGCGGGTTTTCAAAGTTAATTCAAATATTTTCGCAATGGATGTAATAATAGATATAGGTCGGTAGTTTGCCGGATTTACGTTATCTCCCTTTTTATGAATCGGTATTACAACCGCATTTTTAAACGAATCCGGAACAATGTTTGTCTCATATATTTTATTTATTAGAAATGTAAGTGGTGAAACAATTGAATGGCTTATTTCTTTTAATAACTCTGATTTTATACCATCGCTTCCAACAGCTTTTTTACCTTTTAGTAATTTTATTATTTCTAAAATTTCATTTTCTTGAACCGGTCTCAAGAAGAAGGTTTTATCACATTTTTTTGTATATGGTACTGGAGTAGTTGGTTTTTTTATTTTACTAGCAAGTGCTTCCCCTACCTTACAAAAGAAATCATTAAACACGTTTGCTATCTGTGTTGGATCTGATATCATGTTGTTGTTTACAAAAATCTCCTTGACCTTATTCTGTACAGTACGATTTGTATTACTTACGATGGTCCATAACTTTCTCGCAGAGTCTTTATTAGCATAAATTTGATTGACATAATAATTGTATTTTGTTTTTTTTATTACCTTGTTCACAAAATTTCTGTATTGTGTGTAAGATGCCTTTTTTAGATTGTTACTTGGGTCGCTTTTGTATTCCCTGTATAATAAATTTTTCTTGTTTATGGAATTTATTAATCCTGGCGTTATCCACTCTTTACGTGATAAATTATTCCTTTTTACTTTTTTTATAGTTCTATAATGTGTAACGTATGTATTTATTGTAGCGATCAGGTTATCTGTTAACTTATTAACATCAGATTCATCATAGTAAGTAGTCCAATCATGAGTTTGTACGGCATCTTTTATTTTTGTGTAATTTATGTAAATAATTTCCTTTAATTTGTTTTTGGTTTGACTACACTGTTCCCACGGTATATATAAAGCTGTGGCCCTATGATCTGTAATGTAAGTATCTATAACTGTCGGAATACAATTTAGGTAGTGATCTTTATTTCTTGTTTTCATAAATATATGGTCTATGCAGCTTTCAGTGTCACCAGATATACGAGTGTTTTTGTTAATCAAAGAAAGGAAACCGTGTTCGCTTAAAGTATCCAGATAGTTATTTGTAGTTTCTTTTTCACTATTTATGTTTATATTGATGTCTCCGACTATTATGTGGGTATGACAATGTAGCGTATCTGTTTGTTGTAAGTATAATTGTAAATTAAATATAAAATCTTCATCAGGTTCGGATGGAGATCTATAAATTGCGGTTATGAGATATGTATCGTGCTGTCTTTTATTTTTTAGGTAAATGACTACACCATCGTTTTTATTAAGTGCTCCACCGCTATACAGCATTGAATAACCATGTAGTAAAAACGGTGTGTTATCTAAAATTTGGTATGTTTCCGTAAGAACAAGACAATCGTATTCAAACGGCAGTTGACTCAACGTGATTTTTAATTCGTTAATGTTTCGTCCTAGGCTACGAATATTTTGGTGAAATATTTTAAAGTATTATGGTTTTTACTATTCCAGTAATTGTTGTGATCCAAGATATTAGTATATTCGGCAGTGTTAATCTGGTTATAGTTCACTTCGCGAATGTATGGGTCCATTTTTTGCAATTATTTAATACTAATATAATTAGAAAGTGTATATAAACGCAAACGTATAAATTTCTTATTAATAGACTAAGCCTAACGTAAGATGTTGAACAATAACGATCTGCTAATTTGCGATATGTTTTTGTGTAGGTGAATTTGCTTATATGCACCACACCTTAGATATTTGGAAGTGTCACAGTTTATATAAACCCAACAATAATTTAGAATTAGAATTATTAATAAAATTGTTCAGTGAATGACTACGAGGTACTTAAGGAAAAGAGAAAAAACGAAAAATGAATACTTTATAGGCCTCCTTATTAAACTAAATATATGATAGTGTATCGTAAGGTAATGAATTGAAAAATATGTTTGTATTTTAAATAAATGTTTTCTAATAATATTCTATCTGTTAGTTAGGTTCTCCCAAATTATTTTTATAAGAAATTTATTCTATAAACACCCAATGCTAATTGAAATTAATTGTTAATTACGGTTAATTATGGTTTGATATAATGTGATGCTTAATAACTAAAAAGAATGTAAAAGATGTGAAGGATGTAAAATATTTCAAGGTTTTTCTTACTATAATTAAATGATATGAAGTTTTGTATCTTAACTAGTATTTGTATACACGTTTTACCGTCTGAGCAGCAATCTAGTTATGCAAGGTTGTCCAAATGGATGGAGTTTGTAATTCTGTGCACTTTGTTCTGATATTTAACAAAATCTTTCCATCGTTTGTCCAAACATTATTTTGCCAAACTTTGTCACAGTTAATTGAACGAGTTCCCGACGTTTTTGAGTTAAGTCATCTCTTAATACAATAGACGTACCTTTTAGTTTAGATTTCTTGCCAAAGATCTCCCTTTTAAAGTTGTAGCTTGTAAACTTAATAATGATGGGCCTCTCTCCATCATTATTTCTAGTTGGTATCCTGTGACTCCTATATATGGCATATGGTGGGATATTTATACCTAGATGTTTTTGAACCAGTTCAGTGACGATAACGTCTGTTTGCTTTTCATTATCACTTTCTTTGACCCCATATAATATAAGGTTATTACGTCTAGAGTATTGTTCTAAGTTATCACAGATTTGCATATACTTCTCGCATTCCTTCTGGGACTCATTTAATTTTGTTTCCAATTTCGATGCAATGTTCTTGTAATCTACTATTAATTCTTCGAAATCCTTTAAAACAGCTTCTTTTATTTTTAAACACAGCTTTTCCATAAATGTGTCAGAGTACATTACTTTTTCCACAACACGCTGTATTAATGCTTCATCGCCCTCACTCGTATTTTTTGAGCGCAAATTTCTTTCACTACCACTCATAATTACTCGTTAATTCTTGACTTTAGAACAACAGAAAATGTCAACCAATTTAATACTTAGAGCCACTCGTATAACACGTCTTACTCGCGTCGCGACATCAGTATATCATGTACCATCATTGTTTCCTATTCTGAACTAGCCTACAGATTTCCCTGAAATTTGCACAATCTGCATGTATCACTATCTGATCTAGGTCTACAGCTACCTCCTTTATCCTATCTCTGCTTGTAATATATCCCATACTATTCCCCAAAAATGCCTTAGAACATATTCTGCCCTTCTCTTTCCCCTATTTTTTTCCACAGATATCCTTGTACCCCTACTGTTTCTATAACCTATTTGTTATTACCTTTGTCTGTCCATCCTCATACATCTAAAGCACGGCATTTCAAAGGCTGCTACCGTTCTTCTGTCTGCTTTTCAGACTGCTCGTATTTCGTAGGCATACTGTCTGTGCTGTGCTCCACACATACGCTTTCAACAACTTCTTGTTCCATGTTTGTTGTCTTTCATAATAGTAGCTGTTCTTTCGTGTTAGATGCAGTTCGGTCCCTTTCTATTGTTTTACAATTATATACCCTATTTCTCCGACATTCAATGGTTGTGAAGGGGGGGAATCCCGACACAACTCGCTTAAAAAATGTTAGGCGTACATTTTTCACAAAAATACACCTTCGTTCGGAAGAGAGGTAAAATGGAGGTCCTGTGTGTGAGTGTTGTCACGCACGTTAAAGATCCCTGCCTTGCTTGGAACAGCAAGGGTTCGGCAAAATTTCAAATTTTCCAGGTAAAAAAAAACTCGCTTCCTGGCCAATGTAGTACCTTTGGGTGGAGCATTGGAAATCACATGTAAGGTTGTGAAAGGGAGTAAGCAGCCTGTGGCTGCCAAGTTCCCCCAGCACTTGAGCATTTACTGATTTACCGCACAGTCAACATTAGTTGCAGATATTTCACAACCAACAACTAGTTGTTTATAATAATCATCAGATTTATCTGTGCTTATTTTTTCGTCATTAGGTTTTCCGTCCCAAAACTGGTTGGACACGTACCTGCACTTATTTATTTTCTGAACTAGCCTACATAGTTCCCTGAAATTCTCACACAGCATGTATACAGCTCAGTTCCCCTTCTATTGTTTTCTAATTTTATGCCCTATTTCACCGAAATTCGGTGAAGGGTGTTAAGCAGTTTGTGGCTGCCAAGATCCCCCAACACTTAGACATTTGTCAAAATAATCGTTTTCCCGTAAATCCTTTCACACAATTACGATTATTCGAGAATATTGCCCACCTAATACTTGTAGTTGCTTATAATAATCATCATGTTTAAGTGTATTTACTTTCTTCATCATTAATTTATCCATCTTGGGACTGGTTGGATGCGTACCTACCTCCATTGATTTCTATTCTGAGCTAACCTACACATTTCCCTGAAACTCCTACAGCCTACATCTTTCACTATCTGTGTGCAGTAGTCTAACCTAGGTCTACCTCTTTTCTTTTTTCCTCTCTCTGTTTCTAATATATTCCGCACTATGTGGCCTATCATCCTATCGCTCCTATTAAAAATGCAGGAAAAACAAATTACTGTAAATATTTAAATATTAAACTTGAGCTCAATTCAGTGTTTTGAACATTGGGTTCATTATTTAGGATAAAAGTACACTTGTCTCTAAAGCATATCAGTGATAGAAAGTGACAACCATTATTAGTTCATTCTTGTATCTCTTAACATAATGCACTGCAAATTGCGATTAAAGGACTTCTTTTAAGTTTGTCAACGTGTCTTAAATTATGCTGTTCTTCACAAAGAGTCTTTGAACAACTAGTTGAAGGGTTTAGAATATATGACAGTGTTTTAATCAAAAACGACCGAAGTTGGCTCCTTAAATAGATTCGTTATTTTATTGGAATGGAAGGGCATGTAACAAAATATGCAATGACATTTCAGAACTACCGTATGAGAGGCGCAATACGATTGTCTCTAATGTACGACTTACGTGCAATGTAGGAAAACGAGTCGTTTAGAGTTAGGTAGGAACCAATGAAAGAATAATGGTTCGGGTTGCTTCATACTGGATCGTAAGGGTTAATTATGTATATGTGATGGTGGTACTTAATAATTGTAAAAGTGATATGTCATTTACATATGTAATAAATTACGCTACTAAAAAACAACACTCTTGCTTAGCTGAAGGTGCATATAGGTCTGAAAATGTTTTGCAGTAGATTTAAAATATAAATTTAATTATTGATAAATCTTGAATTTAATGTAACAGCAATTTTGGTAATTTTGAATGATATTGAAATGGATAAATGTGAATATATTGAAGTGTTGTACCTATTCTTGCAAAAAAGGGTAAGTCCCAAATGGTAACTTAACTGACAGCTAAATCTTTCATTTGCTTGGTTTAAGTACTTGACAAGTATATTGGTTTTTACTATTACAAGATGCTTTCGTAGGTTAATACTACTAGATGGATCTTTTAACACCAAATCTACCACGGTCGTTAAAGGATCGTTTTTCAAATTTCGATTTGAATTTACTGTATACAACGTAATTGTCTCACCTTTGAACTTCACTTTTCCCATCCTATGCAATACATTGTTCAATATTCGTTTCTTTTTTATTGTTTGCTTTTTGGGAAAAATGTGAGCTCTGTCGTACCTATCACAATCGGTCGTTTGCCCGATTGAATGTTTGATATGTTGTAACATTTTCTACTGTAGGAATAAAAAGACTCTTTAATCTCATTACGGTCGGGTGCTTCTTGGCTGCTGATTGCTGTAACAATTTATTCTTATTGCACTTTGAAAAGAAACTCTGATGTAGCTTAATAATTATATTTCAGGAAAACAAATAAAGTAAATATTACACTCCAACTTAATTTTGTAAAATGATAAATTTCCTTAAGGCAAAAAAACTAAAACCAAATTATTACATGTGGACTTGCAAGTATTATAGAAAGCATAAATCTTAAGGCTAAACCGAGGTACCTTTATGATACGGCGAGACATATACGGTAGTCCGTGTTTTTGTAAAGGCTGAGCTTTTGGTATACAATTTTACTTTTGAGGCGATAAGCGAATATTTGAGAATGTCATCTTGTTATATCAAACAGGTGGTGTTATTCTTGGCAATTTCAAAGTAGAATTTTTATAACAATCAATCACATACTTTCCTGATGCAAATAATAAGACACTACTTTACTTACGATCTTCCCCTTAGAGAAAACACTCCTGGTATCATATTGGTTAGCCAGGAACTTTTTGAATTGTACATCTCACACTTGTTGCAATGAAAACCGATAAGTTAATGATCGCATCGTTATCTTGTTTTCGGTTCGTACCTACAAAAGTACTAGTACTGCTAATCGCCACTACGCCAATCTTATGGCAAAGGGCGCTGTTGGTAGACTTTTAAATATTTGTGTTTTTTATTATAATAAATAGCCGTCACTTTCATAATAAAATTAAGCGGACATGTTCAAATTACCGTAACAATGTTGTTAAAAATGCGGCGGTATTTCAATAACTAACTGATGGTAGAGGAAAGTGGAACATGTATACGAAAAATAAATGATAATAATAAAACAAAACAATTACTTCAAACACTGTACCTTCGCAAATAGCGAAGCGAAACATTTATTTTCTTGCGGCCATGCTCAATCGAAAGCGAATAAGACTTCTTTTCTTCACCATGGCAGACGATAACGATAGTCCTTGCACATGCGAAAACAACATAGTTTATCGATATCGCGGCACTTACAACACAGACGCAGTGTTTGAAGTAATGACACGGTAATGCAATGATATTTGAATACCGGGCGGAGGTAAATATTTAACAAATCCTAAATGCCAAAAATAATGCAAGCGGTTATTATATACATTAAAAACGAAACATACCGCACACCAAAATGCAAGGCATTTTAAAGAAGATAATTAAAAGGAGCAGGGTGGAATGAAGAAGCGAACAAGAAACAAAAATATTTACAAAAACAAAAAAAAATTCTACAATGCGGGCAAGGGACAAAGCTTTGACACAGGTACGCTTCAGCTCGCCATACGTAGTTAGGGACCAACGAAGGTGAGGAACATTAGCAACCTTAATCAGCACTAAGTTGCCCAACTCAACTTGAGATGATATATGCCACTTAGAACAAACATTGTTGTAGCGAGTTCAAATATACTGCTTGGTCCAACAGAACCAACACTCTTGTTGAATTTGCTGGAGCATGTGCCAAGGAGAGAGGCGGTTAAGCGGAAGGTGAGAAAGGGCGGGCTCCGGAATGGCGGTTAAAGGGGCCAAAGTTAAAAAATGACCGGGCATATGACAGCTCAGGGGTCATTGCTCAAAGAGGTGAGAGGACGTGAGTTTAAGATGGTCTCAATTTGGATAAAGACTGGTCAATTCCTCAAAAGTTAACACTTGCTCGCCAATAATACGCAGGAGCAAGGTTTTAACCGATTTCACTCCCACAAGCCACCAAATTAGGTTAGGCAGGTGGTATAAAATGCCACGAAATATGGTACTTAGAAGCGGCAAGCTTGGCAAGATGAAATAACTGTTTATGAGCACCCGCAAAATTTGTGCCACAATCGCTATAGAGGTGATCACAACGGCTATGCCTGACAATAAATCTGTGCAGAGCCGCTAGAAAGGCGTCCGTTGACAAATCGGCTACTTGTAATTATAATATTTACCTACCGCGTGAGGGTATCCAATTAATAATAAATAATAAATGGGAAGGACCTCTTACACTATAGTACCCTCACGTTTCGGGACATTGCCTCGCAGCTGCTGCAGTCGGTGAGAAGGGGAGGTTCATTAAACAACAACACACTAAGACAAAATTCCAATTGTTTTATTAAACGGCCTACTAACTAACTTAACCTAATTACATATGCATACAAAATTATACAGTGATTAACAATATTTACAATAGGGCGCCACCATGGGAATTAAACGGCCCATGGACCGATCGCGGTAATAGCTTTCGTCGCACTTTGTTCGTGGCGATGAACTAAGATTGCAAGACAGAAAATACGTCACTTCACAGGGACAAATGTTATTAAGTTTCCGGCTAGCACAACACAACTTAACTAAACAATTCTAAAGTCCTTATTTTATGAATATTAACAACAGTTCTGGGTGCAAACACCCCAATACATATAATTAATTAACGCTACCGTAGTCTAACTAACTTGCATACTGAAACGACCTTCCTTTAATCACGGGGTCATCAATAACAGGAAAACATGACCTTCACACGGGTCAAATAGTACAATAACGGAATTCGTGGCTTAGTTATTACAATCCTCGGACTACGTCGACACACAATAAAATAAGAAACCCTTCAAAAGATGCGGTCTTTAACAATAACCTAAAGGGATTAAATACTGGAACGGAGATTTAACCCGAAGTTGTATGTTATGAAAGTCGACAGATATTGTATTTAAACAAATAAATGACTTATGATGCATAACACAGCTTTGAGTTCATAGTAATACCATATATAATAATTACTTACTCAGAAAAATAAACTAACTTTGAACATAACGGCACGCACTTGAATTCAGAGAAATAAAACACTTACTCAATCTTGCAAGACCACGAGCTTCAGACTCTAACGCGTCTGAAATAAACAACCCGATTACCACCGGCTGGCATCCTTATATACATTTAAGTTAATTGAAAAATAACCCCTTTCTTGGCGCTCATACTCGGCTTAGGATACGCCGGTCGTAAATCTTTAAGATTAATTAAACTGCCCATTGCCTAAGATTGCCACACAAGTAGATCTCGGAACTAATTTTAGTTGAGTGCTCCGCTAATTGAAAAATTGCTTCAGACCACCCTGACATAAATAGGATCCTAAAGCATGATTGACATCTAATCATAGATAGCAACTAATCTGACATGTTTAGTGCCCTTAAAGTAAGTGCCTTTAGAAAACTGATTGACTCTTGGATTAGATCTTTCTGGGAACTTAGCTGGGAACCTACTTGGGTGATCCCGCAGCCGCTACAATTGCAGACCTTCATTCTAATAATTAGAATGCTAAAATTAAACTAGAAAATAACTATTTTTAGGAATACTAGAACTATTAGAACGTATTAAAACAGTATGTTACATACTACCTCAAGGTGCAGCGCTTTGGTAGCCATACGAATAAAAAGACAAATACGATTTTAAAACTTTGGCGCACCGTAGTCGAGACATGGTAATAGAAAAGGGACCAGCAAAGTCGATACCTGAACACAAAAAACGTTTGACTCCAGTAACTCGACATGAAGGCAGGTTGCCCATAGAGGGTTGCAATGCGAACGGATTGGTCTTCCAGTATGTTATACAATGACTCCGAACATGACGAATAGATTGCCTCCCAGAAATAATCCAGAAGAGCTGACTGACAAGGAAATGAACTATTTGAGCACCCACGTGGAAGTATTTGAAATGAACATAAGCAACATAAAGATCAGTAAGTCGACTTTTGTTAGGTAACAAAGCGGGAAATTTACAGTCAGAGGACAAAGGTGCGTGACCCAGGCAACCCCCGACCCGCAAGATTCCATCACGAATAAAAGGGGACAACTTGCGAAAACTCTTTTTTAAAATGGATCCGGACTGAATGGCCTCAAACTCGACAGCAAAATAAGATTTTTGAGTATATGCAAAAAAAGGGATCCAAGCATTGTGCAATTCGGAAGATGACAAAGGTCTGGAATACCTTTCAAGTGACATAGATTATGACGAAAACGGAGAATCCAAGCAACAATGCGCGTAATAAAGGGGAAGGAATAGTGATTTTCTAGAATTGATCGAATCCAACAGAAGGTTACGACAGTGGATAAAACAATAGAGCGGTGTTCAGTGAGAACTTCAGGAGCCTCTAAAAGCGGAATATGTCGACTTTACATGTTATTTTTTCCAATACTCCATCCAAAGGTACTACATTGGTCAGGAAGCGAGTTTTTTTACCTGGAAAATTTGGAATTTTGCCAAACCCTTACGTGACAACACTCACACGCGGGACCTCCATTTTACCTCTAATCCGAACGAGGGTGTATTTTTGTAAAAATGCTCGCCTAACATTTTTCAAGCGGACCGTGTCGGGATGGAATATGTGGACTGTAATTTTTGAAAGACTGGTACAAGGTTGGTGAAGCCGCCCACCATAAAAAACATTGGCACAAGTCGGCTGGGAGTAAACCACGTGACCCAACATCAGCAGGATTCTCGGTGGAAGGGATGTGATGCCAAGAGGCGCGAGACGTGTTTTCCTGAATGTAAGCTACACGATTGGCGACAAAAGTCATCCAACGCCATGGAGTCAGACCAACAGTAAATTTTATGAAATGTAAGGTTAGAATCAAAGGTTTTGAGGACAGATGAATCATTTGGATGCCAATGCGGCGGCCAACAATTCGAGCCGGGGCAAAGTTATTGTACGAAGAGGAGCGACCACAGACTTGGCGCACACCAAGCGAACCTCAACGGCAGAAGGGGTAACAAAGCGAAAATAAACCACTGCACAGTAGCCACGTTTGGATGCATCAACAAAGCAGTGAACTTCGCATGTAATAAACTGTGGCGGGATTAGCAAGCGGGGTAAAACGAAGTCCGAAAAAAGCAGTAACTCATGCAAGTATCTCTCCCACAAACGGCAGTATCCCAATCTAATTTAAACGACCATTAACGTTGAATTCTGTGTTTTACCAGGAAAGTAAGGAGGGATAAAAGTTCCATGAGGTTGAAAATACGGGCCAAGTTGGAAAGTAGGTTGCGCTTGGTACAGAAGGTACTTAGTGGCTGAACTAAAAAACAAAAATTATCTGAGGTGGGGTTGCATTGAAGATCTAGAACTTTTAGGGGTTGAGTGTCAGGATCCTTAGAGAAGCGGGGTTGCGCGAATTGCTGCATAGCGGACAGATCCTTTAAAAATTCGGGATGGTTACTTCACCATTTATGAAGTTCGAAACCACCAAATTTTAGAAGAGCAATTAGTTGATAATCACACTTTAAATATGTCAAAATACGTGGTATAGGATCATTAGGGAATAATGAGCTGACATCAAATGAAATTAACATTTCGTTCTCTTCTAATGTGACATACTTAACTTTATTAATAAACTAAAGAGTTTTGTACAGCCAAACTATTTATCTTTTAATTGTTAAGTTCATTTGACAACCACTGTGATAACCCATAAGTCGGTGAGTTAATACCTTAAACAATTGGCCTCATTGATTTATCTTTCTTATGAATTTTAGGCAAACAGTACATTTTTGGAATTTCAGGGTATGAAACTTTTAATTTTAATATGGGTGAAATTAGGGTTTGGGCATTCCTTCAAAACAGACTGTTGTTTTTACCATTTTATTTAAAGGAATCTCATATTTCCTTTTTGTGACTATTTGTCTATAAGGACCCTTAGATATCAAAGTTTCTACTCTATAGACCTGTTTGTCCAGAATGACTAAGCCTATTACCCTTGTCCGCTTTTAAATAAAAGCAATCTTTCTGTCGTAATTCTTTAATGATCAGAAGGTCTTTTCTTGCCTGTTCTGGGACTTTTCTTGCAGAGGAACGCAAGTTATCTGAAAATTGAATTTTGTGCATGTTCATAATATAACTTTTTGATTCGTCATGTAACCTTAAAATAGAGCTCCCAATTCCTACAATTATATCTTCTAAAGGGATTTTCGTATGTTCTAACACAAATTTTAAGCCTCAATCAAGAAAAGTCAATTCTTTATTATTAAAGATTTTTGACGACTTGTTAACCACTATTGAATCTATTGGAGGTGAACCAATTTCCAGTTTTTTGGTTTATTGTTATTCTTTAGTAGTTTTTCTAGCTTAACATTTTGACTATCAATCCTAATTAACAATTTATGATTGTTAACCTCCAAAAAATGTTTCTGGAAATTACTGTATTCCTAGAAACTGGACTCTAACAAATTGTGCGTCAAAGCTAGGTGGAATTTGTACGTTTCCAGTTCCAAACTACTAAGTTTGCTATAGAGATAATTTATTTCTAAATTTAACCAATTAATCTCAGCAAAATTGATTATTGCATTACCGCGTTTACAATTACTGCTAACTTTTACATTGATAAAATTTAGAAAAACTTTGAACTTTCTACAACTTTCTAGAAATCTACGATACTTGTTAAGTTCCGAAGGCGTATTAATTATTTTAACTTACCCTGAAAGATTTATCTCTGTCAAAATCGAGGGCCACCAAACAGTGTCATTGCAAGACTTTTGATGTCATTTTTATGTGGAAGACGTGTGCTGCTTAAACTTCCTTGCTTTGGTACCCTAAAATTGGTCATAATTAAGTTTCTCAAAATGAAATGCTCCTTTCAGATGCGACTATCACTAGTTTTAACTAATTCCTAAATCAATTAAAAATAAAAATAAACCTACACTTAGCCTCTATTAACATAAAAATAAGTTCTAGATGCATACAAATATTCTTTTCTAAAAAAAATCCAACGTCAAATTTGTCCAGATGTTCCTAAAATAAAAATACCCTGAGAGAAATTCTTTAAAAAACTTAAATCTAAGCTGTCAACAAAACCATCCATCACTCCAAATTTTCATGTTTTCAAACTGAATTACAAGACTTAAATATCAGCGTTGTGCTATATCATTGTCCTTTCCAAAATCACTAAATTGAATACTTTTAATACCCTAATTTTCACTAATAAATCTAGCATTTCAAATTACTAATAAGTCCAACCAAATAATTATTTTCACTTAATTATCGTTTATTACCAAAACACACGATTAACATGTAAAAATTCATAATATTGTTTTTAAAATGTTACATAAAAGTACTCACTTTTCAATTTCAAGATTTTCAACCACCATCAGGATTTCTTCTCGTACCATTTAGTAAAGATCCATACACAGCAGCTCCCATGACTTAAAACCTTCCTCACAAAGTTCAAATTGAATAGAGGGATTCCTACCCTTTTGTTTCAAATGGTTTTCCGACCATATATCCGCACTCACACGTCATGAACATACCCTGACATTTGCCGAGGTATTCCATTTTATACATGTCGCTTGCCATCTATTCCCTTCGGGAATTGTTATACAATTCTTCTTGGAGCTTCTGTGCCCTCTATCAAATCTCCATATACATTCACTTCAATCAATCCACCCACCCCCCTCTGTTCTATTCACCCATATCACATTTTCAAGAAACCAAGTTCTATATATCTCACTTCAAACCTCCCCTGTTCTATTCGCCCGTGTCTTGATATTTTTATGTTTTCAGGTAACTGAGTCAACATTGGTATTAAACTGTGTTCTTGTTTGATCAACAACATTATCAAGATTTTGAGATTCTTTAATTTAATCATTAAATAGGAAAGCAGGGAAATGTGGATGTTTAATTGGTTTTGTTGATGGTTTAGGTTAAGTTTATCTTTAGAGTTTCGTTCAACAACACCTGGTCAGATTGCAGATTAGTATTTTTAAAAACATATATTTATATGTGCATGTGTAATGAAATTGTGTCTATGTTAATAGAGGTTAAGTTAGATTGACTTTTATTTCAATTATTTATGGAATAGGTGTTAAAGTCGGTAATTTGTAAAGGATATCCACACCTACACCAGTGCTAGTCACATCTGGAAAAAGTATTTTATTTTAATCGTGAAACTTGACGACCAACTGCTAGAATATCAAAGCAAACGAGTTTTACGGGATTAACAGTCTTCCACATAGAAAGCACATCACCAAGCCTGCGGGGACAGACTGTTTGATGCCTCTCTATATTGACAGAGACAAGAGCTTTCGGGTTAAGTGTTAATGTAATATAGAATTTTTAATTTGAAACCTTGGTAGTTATCATTTTTGTATTTCTTTATATTCTTTTCTCATTTAACCACAGGAACCCACTCCCGCACCATAGCAGCTAGACAATGAACATTTGTATTGTTACGGGGTCCCTCGGGACAAATCAAAATTTAAATTGTTTTAATGTCTATTTCACCCATAACAAACTCTTTTTGAGTATTTAAAAAACTTTTTCCCATTTTTACATTGTCAAATGCTTTTACCAGATCTACAAACCCTATATACACGCTGCTTTTTCCTATTTCTATAGTTTTCTCCATTATCACCCTTAAAGCTGAAATGGTCTCAGATGTTTCCCTATATCGCCTAAACCCAAATTCGTCTCCTAGTTCTTCTTCAGCCCATTTTTCTATCGGTCTTAGTACAAGTCTAGTTAATATTTTTGACGAGTGTACTGCAAAAGTTACTGTTTCACATCTAACCGCACCTTCCTTTTTTGGTATAGTAACTATGGTGTTATGTTTGAAATCTTTGGGTATCATACATATATATACCTTACAAGTTGGAACAAAATTCTGCTACTGCTTGTCTAGCGGCTTCAAGAGTTTCTGTTTGCACCTTATCTACACCCGTGCCTTATTGTTTTTCACTCTTTACTGCTAATTTAAACTCATCTCTAAGTATAGGATATCCCGTCATTCTCTTCGACGTCTGATTGTTGTTCTAGTGCTTCTAGTTCTGGTCCTGTACATACATTTCCTATATATTCTTGCCATCTAACCACTCTCTCTACATTTTCTATAACGATGTTTCCTTCTGCACCCCTTATATTTTTGCTATACGGTTTTATATCTCTAAAATGCATTCTAATTAGTTTATAGGCTTCGTGTGTCTTTCCTATTTCCATCTTAGTTTGTACCTCTTTGCACTTTTCAACGATCCATTGTTTTTAGGTTTTCTGACTTGTATCCATTTTCCTGCTTCATCTTTTTTGTGTTTTTAACTTTCTTCTATTAAATTCAGAATATCATTTGTTACCCATTTCTTATTTTCTTTTTATTTATACCCCCAGAGTATCTCTGGCAGCTATCTAAGCTGAATTTAATGTTATTCTATTCTGCTTCTACTTCCATAATATCATAAATTTTCCCCGATGTGTTTTAGCGATTCGTTTGACTTTTTCTCAAATCTTTTGTAGATATCTTTATCTTGTGTTTTCTCAAAGTCAAAGTGTCCTTTTCCCTTCTTTTTTTTCTTTCAATTTTTAAATTTAAGCATGGCTTTCATTATTACTATGTTGTGGAAAGTATCTATATCTACTTATTAATTTAGTTTATTAACATGTAATGCAAAAAGTAGAAATCAAGTGTACTAATCTTAAAAATTCATAATAATTGTACAATTTAATTTTTGAATTCTGTGAAGTTCAAGCCAAAGATATCGATTTCTGCAAAAAAAACCTATTATAGGTTGTACATAACCTCAACATGCAGTTAGTCAATTCACAATTAGTTTGTGTTTACATTCACTAAAAACACCCTTGTATCTAGTATTTTTTAGTGTTCATCTAAGACCAATAATGCCCAAGTCTTCACAATCTTATGATGTTGTTCAAAAGCTTATATAAAAAGACAGCCATATTGTTCACATGTCTCTGTTCCACTACTAACTTTCTCTTGGTATCTCGATCCAGCTTATAAGAAAATCCACAACAAAAATGTTACAAATTTATTCTGAACACATTCTAATATGTCTATATGACATTTATAATGAGACCAGATGAGAGTTATATTCAACAATGCTTGGAACAAAAGCTGTTTGGGATATCTTTGTATAATTGTACATCTTCGCTGTGAATCTGCTGTACGTGTATTCGTTGACTCTTAGGACCAACTTAACAATAAAACTGAAAACTTGTTTTTTGCTAAGATAGAAATTGTAAAGAATGCTTGAACGTGGAATACATTTATTGTCATCATTTTGTTTTCGACCTTACTTAAGGTCGGTTTGACGCAGCTCTAACTTCTTTTCTAATCTGTGCTAATCTAAAAAGTTCTACATACCCTTCACAACCTAAATTTCTAATAATTTGACTAATATAGTTTGGTCTAGGTCTTCCTATATCCTTCTATCTTTTTCCTATCCAGCTGACTCTACATAGATATTAGCAACCTGCTGGTTGTTAAAGAAATCTAACAAGTTTATATGATTACCATTTATAAGGAAACAAAATATAACCTGGTTATCCGCTTCAAAAAGGAAAAGTGTTAAATTATATGTTATGGTCAGGCTTAAGCAACGAATCGCTGCCAACATGCCAGACCGCTACCTAATTGTGAGTTATGTCATGGTGACGTTTATTAAATTATATGTTATGGTAAGGCTTAAGCAACGAAACGCTACCAACATGCCAGACCGCTAACTAATTGTGAGATGTCCTGGTGACATTTAGTTAACTGTTTATTTTTTTTTTGTTTTGTTTTCAAACTTACTTAAAGTCGGTTTGACGCAGCTCTAAATTCTTTTCTATTCTGAGCTAGTCTAAAAAGGTCTACATAGCCTTCACAACCTAAATCTCTAATAATTTGACTAATATAGCTTTGTCTAGGCCTTCCTACTCTATTTTTATTTGGTAGTCTATAATCTAAGACTTTACTAAATAGTCCCTCATGTCTTAACTGGTGCCCTATCATTCTATCTCTCCTGACCTTCAATTGTTTCCACATACAGGATCCTCACCTATCCTTCTATAAACTTCCTCGTTTGTTACTCTATCTGTCCAACTAATCTTTAACATTCTCCTATAACACCAAGTTTCAAAAGCTTCTATCTTTTTCTTATCTACTTCTTTAATTGTCCAAGTCTCACTACCGTATAGTAGAACGCTCCATACGTACAACTTTAAGAAACTTTTTCTATTATCTAAACTAATACTATTAGCTATTAGTAAGTTTTTCTTTTTTAAAAACATTTTTCTAGCTTGAGCTATTCTAGCTACTATATCCCTTCTGCTACGTCCGTCCTTTGTAATTATACTACCTAAATAGCAAAATTCATCTACCTCTTCTAACTCGGTATTACCTATTTTTAATTTTGGTTTAGAACTAGGCTGTAACTCACTTGTCATTATCTTTGTCTTTACTGAGTTAATTCTCATACTATAGTTACTCCGTAGTATCTCATCTAAAATATTTAAAAACTCTCCTAACTCTTTTCTAGACTTTGCTATAATGGCTATATCATCTGCAAAACGTAACATGTCTATTTTCTGTCCCTGTACACTAATACCTATCTCTTTTCTCTCTCTAGCTAAGTTTAAAGCTTCCTCAATATAAACATTAAAAATCAAGGGAGACAGTATACAACCCTGCCTAACACCATTTATAATCTTCGCTTCCTTATCTATTTCATCAAATCTAATTACTACGCTTTGGTTTTTATATAGACTGTAAATAATTTTTCTATCCCTATGAGTGATTCCTATTTTTTGCAAAACCCTGAACATAACAATCCAATTAACCCTATCAAATGCTTTTTCTAAATCTACAAACGCGAAATGAGTCTTTTTATTTTTTTGTAACCTTTTTTCGATAATTACCCTAATCATTAGTATCGGTTCTCTAGTCCCTCTGTCTTTACGAAAACCATATTGGTCTTCGCCTAAATAATTCTCAGTCAAAGCTTCTACTCTATTTTTAATTATTATTGTTAGTATTTTGGAAGCATGAGAAGTTAAACTAACCGTTCTAAAATTCTCACACCTATCAGCTCCTGACTTTTTTGGGATTGGGATAATAATATTTTTTTCGAAATCTATTGGAACCTCACCTGTGTCATATATTACATTCACTAGTTCATATAATCTGTCTAAAGTTTTCTGACTTGCATATTTTATTAATTCTGCGGAATATCGTCTATCCCTGGCGCTTTATTTAATTTAAGATTCCGAACAGCTCTATCAAATTCCTCTCTTAATATTGAGAACCCTATTTCTACATCCTCGTCTTGGTCGTTCTCTAACTCATCCATATCGTCTCCCTTATATAAATCTTCTAAATATCTTTTCCATCTATCAGCTACCTCAACTTTATTTATTAGAAGCTCATTATTCTCGTCTCTAATACCATTATATTTTTTCCTATCTTCCCCGAAAAACTTTTTAACTGCTCTGTAAGCCCTGTCTGTCTTACCTACTCTCAAATCATCTTGTATTCCCTTACAATTCTCCTCCATCCATTTATTTCTAGCTTTTCTACACTCATGTACTATCTTATTTCTAACTGTATTATATTTTTGCTTACTTTCACTATCCACTTCTCTGAAAGGTTTAAGCTTTCTTCTATTCTCTATTAAATCTAATATCTTCTTTGTTACCCACGGTTTTCTCGCTTCTATTTTTTTCTTACCTATAGTGTATTGCTGTATTTATTGTAACTGAATATAATTGAAAAGTTAAGTAAAATATATTAGAATGAATGGGTATCAGCTGTCACGAGCTAACCCCTCAGACATCTTAAACACGAATGAAATTCTGGAAATGAAGCACGCAACAAAACATGAGCGTCTTCTGCCACAAAAGTAGTTCTTGGCACAAACACGAAGTAACTTCACATCTTAAAATCTATAATCCCCAACAAAAGCATTAAACAGTAACTTCAAAGAACATACATCATGTAAATCTTTACTATTTCTTTTGATGAAGCCCAACATTATTTGGTCGATATAATCAGAAAAAGCTAGTTTCGTGACCAAATAGATTCTAAAAGGATACCATTGGCGTGATAAATAAATCTTATAGGATTCTTACATTTATAAAAGCTAATCGTTTTACATTTGCCAACATTAAGACTAAGCTGATTATGTTTACAATCATCAATTAAATTATCCAGATCGTGTTGAATACTTAAGCAATCTGCATAAGAGTTGTAGCTGTAGATATAGAATGTCAGGTCATCAGCATAAAGAAGGCAGTGAGTTGACTTAAACACAGAAATTACATCATTAATGAAAAGTGTAAATAATACTGGCCCAAGGTGTGATCCTTCGGGCACTCCAGACGTTAACAGTAATCACTTTAGATTTAACACCCCATATCTTTACATATTGTAATCTACTCGATAAAGAAGAAGAAACCCATTGAAGCTAAATCCCATGAATTCCAATTGCATGAAGCTTCACAAGCAATAAATTGTGGTTAACCTCACCAAATACTTTAGATAAGTCGGTGTATTATTACATCAACTTGGTTGCCATCCTCTAAGCAGTTAACTAAAAAGTCTTGAAAAACGGTCAAATTAGTGTAAGTTGATATCCTTTATAAAAACCACTAGCAGCGGTTTGTAGTACTTACAGGACTACTTTGAGCGCCCCGCCCTCATCGCGACCAGCGCTCTTCGCGCCCCGTGCTCTTCACAACCCCGTGCTCTTCGTGCCCCGCCCTCTGCTGGGAACCATTGGCAACCTTGGGAAACCATCTGGACCCACTGAGAAAAGGATCAAGATCACTTCGCCCTAGTACACTTAGTCGAAAGCACTTCGGGAGTCAATCGGATCAAGATCACTTCGCCTTAGTAGACTTTGTCAAAATCACTCCGGGAAGTCGATCGGATCAAGATCACTTTGACATAGTAGACTGTCGAAATCACTTAGGGGGAGTCTATCGGATCAAGATCACTTAGCCCTAGTAGACTTTGTCGAAATCACTTCGGAGAGTCCATCGGATCAAGATCATTCCGCCCTAGTAGACTTTGTCGAAATCACTTAGGTGAGTCGATCGGATCAAAACCACTTCGCCCTAGTAGACTGCGTTAAAATGATTTCGAGGAGTTTATTGGATCAAGACTACTTCGCCCCAGTAGACTTTGCCGGAAAATCAATTGGGAGTTAATCGCATCAAGGCCACTTCACTCTACTACATTTCGTTAAAACGACTTGGAGTAGCCTAGCGTATCTAGATCACTTTGGCCTAGTAAACTTCATAGAAAGAATTAAAAGCTATATACAACGTAAATAATGGAAATACAGCTTATAAATATTTTACAAACATAGCATTCGAAGGGTTTTTAGCAATGTGAACAATATTAGTTACGTAGATATAAAAGAGCAACGGATAATATATACCATGGTTAAATAATCAATTGTAATAAGCAGTAATGTAGAAAGCTTAACCAACTGTTGTTTAACAACTCAAGTCATGTTTCTGAACGTACCGTGATCTTTCAAAGTTATTTAAATCAGCTGATCGCTTAGCTTAATTCAAGTTGGTTCGAAGTTAATTCCAACTGTTGTACCTAGAGTGTAAACTTATTAAATGGAGCATTCTGTAAGATGTGTTTATTACGATGTATTTGATCTTTACATATAAAATTAGACAATGTAGAAAATTTGGAAATAATCGTATCAATATAAAACTTGACAATTTTCAAAAGTAATAAAAATTTATACAAACATATGTTATGCAGATTGTAATTACAGTTTACAATATCTCATCAGTTATGTTTCATTGAAATGTAGTTGAATTCTTCATAATGTACTTCTGACGATTACCTGAAAATGAAATAATTTATAATGTATGTAATGAAGTAATATAGACACAAACTTTATAGCATGTTATGACAAATTTGTACTGAATGCTGGACGTGTTTGTAAGCGATTGATTTTTCTCTATGAAATTTTGTAAATAAAAATAAGAATAATTTAATCAAGCAAGGTTTTTTTATTTGTTCGATAGGTCCTTCCAATTCCAGGTAACTGAAGGTTATAAATATACCGTACTTTGGAATGGTTGGACCCTGTGGCTGTTTTCAGGAGTAACATGATTGTCCAAATTAAACGAAATAGATTATGGGCAACCTAAAACAAACATTCCGTTATTGCAATATAATTATTAGTAAAAATTGATATTTTTACCTGTATATTTGACGCATATAGTTTATCAGACGTATTGTAATAATTTTTTCAATAGGATTAACCTGCAATAAATGTAAAAAATAATATAAAATAGCTGCATAAGCGCGAAGCGTCCTAACTTGCATTTTTAGTCAATATGGCGGATTTTTAACAAATGATATTCGAAACTGAAATCCACGCACACGTGATATTTTATTAAACGTTCTAGAACAATTCTATTTAGGATTGTTTGTGATGAATAGATGGCGTTACAGGTTATTAAAAAAAGAAAAAAATTAACTTGCGATAGCATCGAATCCACAACTATCAGAATGGTAGCTGAATTTCTTAGCCCTGCGCTATGTCGCTTGACAAATACGAAAACGTCATAGTTGATATGTTTTGTCTAATATATTATTCTAATAACGGTTATATTCAAAAGTTTGATCGTGCTCGTCGGTTCACTGTATATGAATTATATAATTCTTCTTCAAATGTAGATCATCTATATTAAAAATTGATATGTTTTTAAATACCTTTTTTAATAAATAGGTCAGCGCGTCTCTACAACTTGGACAATTTCAGGAAAAGTAAAGCGTTACAAATGGTTTTTGAGTATCTATGGCTTACAATTTAGCAATTATAGACCTGAGTAAAGCATATGAAAAAATGATTTGTTTTTTATGCATATTGTTGTTAAATAAATGCTGATGGTTGTTTAAAAAGTCGACACCAAATAAAAAAAAAGTAAAATTTGACTGGGCATTGAACCATCCAACTTACGAATGATAGCTAGTGATCCTAGCATTACGCTACCGAGATGACGCTTATTAAAAATCTGTTGGTGGTATACTTTCATTTTTTCGGACACATATGAAATACACCAATTTCTGATATAATCATGCTGTGTTGTAATTGCTCAGATATCATCATAAAGAAACGCTAAATGTAATAATTAATTATTTCTGAAATAAATAGCCTGTGTATATTAAAAAGTTATGCTTTTGTATAATAATAATCAATTATCGGTACTAAGGCATATTAAATGATTTATAAAGTTCAATTTAAGAAATTTGAAATTTTTTTTGTAGTTTAAGATTTTGAAGGTATACGCTCGTACTTTTATGCCGGAGTTCGTTGCCTGATTTTGACGTTTCTCGAATTAATTATTCAAATTTTACTAAATGTTTTAAGAAAATCCCATAGCACCAGCTTGCAAACCGTTGATAATTCAGGTTTTAGGATACAGATAGTGTTATTTGGTATATATTAGAGATTTTTTAGAGGCCTGATACTAATTTTAGAAACCAACACGATATTCCTTGTCTCTCTCTCGCACCAACGTCAACCGACCTGTTCCCGACCCCATCGCACGGCTCATTCGGCTTTTGAAATCAGAAATTTTTGAGGGATCAAAGCTTTTTTAACACGTTTACTTCGCTGCAAATTAATCTTTTCCCGGAAAACTCTTATTTCTTCCTTAGTTTTCGGTTTTTGCGATAAAAACCAGCCTATGCAACGCATGCAAAAATTCTCCACCGGATCACGACTCGCCCATGGCCCCAACTCCGAAACCCTAGGACGCAAATCCCGAAAAGCGATCGATTCGCGCCTCTCAAGGTTAATACAGAGGCGGGCTATCAAAACTTATAGGTGTTTGATGTTTCTGCTTTGCTAAAGCATCTTTAAACGTGTTAAACATATCATCAGAAATAATAGATTCAAAGGTCTTAGCAATAATGGAGAGTAGCACAATTCCTCTGTAATTTACAATGTCTTTTATCATCAGTTTTATAAACCGGACCATTGACTTCTGAAATATAGCTAATAGTGGTTCAGCAAGTTCGATACAATATTCTTTCCTGAAGATGGGTGGTATACCATACTTATGGGTAGCTTTTAGTTTTTTACTTGATTCATAAACCGTTGTCGAACAAGTACATAATCGATTTGATATTTCCCTATGTCTCCTACCATCTTACATGTGTATCGTCTTCTAGCGTGTTGTTGAAATAATATATTTATGATTATTAAATTGTTTTTGTCGCAAAAATCTACCAAACTATTTCCACCTAACACTGCATTAAAATTTTCTGTAATTATTAAATTTTCATGTGCTTTTACAGATCTTAGTATATCTTCGATATTTTTGTAGATCGCTTCTACCTCTTCGTCACTGCAGCTAGAGGTTGGCCTGTATACTTGTATTATTGTTGTATTTGCCTGTTTAGATTTTAATCTAACTATGAGTACTCTGTCGTTCTTTTGTAAGTACTTTTCTACATAGTGCCCTATCCTTTTCTGCATTACTAACCCCAGACCTAAATTTCTTTCCTCTGATACTGTTATGAATTACCTTAAAGTTGCCACTCCAAAAAACCCCCGCCTTTGGCCACCGAACTCCGCTAATCCCTGCTACGTCTAATGCTAGCCTATTCATTTCAATTTGCAGGATCCCTAGCTCACCTACTTGCTTCATGCTTCTGACATTTCACACTCCAACTCGCAAAATCTTCACGGCTCTTCTTTTAATCTTGCCGATCACATCCTCTGAAGTAGTCTCTTGCCAGAGATCGGAATGGGGAAATATTTTAACTTCAGAATCTTTTACCCACAGATGCCATCACTAATATTAAAAACCAACAGCATAAAACTAGTTGACCAATAAATAAAAAAATTAATGACGGCGGGAGTTAATTACTTGAACATAATATAATTAAGCCATAAGCAGTCGAGGAATCTAGAAAATAAGCAAAACTTGTAGTTTATTAATTTTTATAAAAATCCTTTGATGAACATACATAGAACTCTTTATACATAAATGTAATTCATACATTTAAAATATTTTACACTTATATTATATATCAATTACTGAAACATTTTTGCAAATATTTTTTTTTCTCTCTGTAAATAAGTATATTTTATTCGTTTTGCATTATAAAATTCTAACCGGATATTTTTATCAGTGGGATGTAATTTTAAGGCACTTTTAAGATCCAAAAGTGCTTTATCATAGTCTTTTAGTCCCATACGAGATTGTGCTCGTCTATAATAGGCCTTCACATTATTTGGATCAATTATTAATGCCTAAAAATTCCAATTTGTTAAGTAATTAAAACTGATAAAGGTTACTTGGTCACAGCAATTTTGAGCATCCTGGTGATTATCCGTCCTTAATCGTACTGCTGCTAAATTCAGTAATATACTTACTTTAATATCCTTAATTTTTTTAGAATCTTCAGTATTAATATTATTTAATGGAAAATCAATATACCGTAATGCCTTTTTATATTTTCTGGTCGAATCAATGTAATTGCAGTTTTTAAAGTAATAGTTACCAGAATCTTTTATTTGTGTTATAGCCTCTTCCATTTGTGTGCCGATGTTTAGATCAATATTTGGTTCCCAATCATGAGGCCATGGTGGGTATACATCGAGAGTACCATCATTTTCACAAATATCCCACGCTTCATTTTCTTTAATTTCTCCACAATTTTCTATAATGCATGGCTAAAAGTTCAATAAAATAAATAATTTGTTCGTACATGAAGGCAGTCTGACGGAAAATGAAAACACTTAGGTGATATATCGATTTTATAATCATATATGTGAGATATTATTGTAATGTATATACTGTTTCTATTAAATCACAGCTTTAGTTCTTCTGTTGTGAGATGTGTAAACTGGAGCATCGAATAATGATTAAATTTTTAGTTAAAAAGGATAAAATAGTCAATAGTATTTAGAAAAATGTTGACGATTCTGCTTGATGTTATATTGAAGGTTGTGAGGAAACCTGGGTTTGTCAGAATAGCCACAATCAAAAGAATAATAGATGTAGTGAGAAGAAAATATAAAAATCCATCACAAAGATTTAAGGTGCAACGGATGATTTCAAAATTAATTGTTACAATTATCTGGAATTGTGAAAGAATTATACCTTCACATAAAAGTGTGCACTATGAACTATAGATACTTGGTACACTTAATAACAAAATATGAAAACAAAACTAAAATGTTGTAGGAAAGCCAGCTATGAAAACTCAGCTACAGATCACAAATTGTTAAGTTTATTATACGTGAAATAGGATTTAACAAAATTAATCATCTACCATTTGGGTACAGTAATTGTATAAGCAAGGAAATTTGATACAGAAAACTTCAATATAAAATTGCATTGAAGCACTATGAATACAAAAATTGAAACGGTTTTTAAAAACATTTTAAACTACTTGTTGGCGTATTTTACGAGCTAGTGAACTGTATCGATGACAAATGTGTTAATTTAACATGGCAAAGCATTGTAAGTACGAAAATTAAAACTTACCAGTGCTTGTGATCATCATGTTAACCAAAACGAGGTTGACGAGCAACTAACTCCTTATCAGTCTTCTAAATGGCGAGTGGGAATAACGAAGATAACCGAAAATAATGCCCATAAGGCCGCAAAACTCAAAATAACTAAATATTACTTAAACATTCCCCCCACCATAAAGGGACTTTATCGGAAAAAAATTATCCAAAAAATGTCCCCAACACAAACAAACAACGAAAACGAAAATAATTGAAGACACGACACTATAAAGATTAGGCCGAACCTATTGGTTCGGTAGAGGACAGAGTTTCACCACTGGCCGTTTATAACTACCCGAATTTGTTCGAACTGTCACAACACGAACCTTACCGTCACTACTCGGATGTAGCTCAATTACACGTCCGAGCTTCCATTGTAACAGAGGCAATAGTTCGTTATTGATAAGCACTAAAGTTCCTATTTTTAGAGGATTGCCGTCAGTTAAAAAACGATTACGTTGCTGGAGTGTATTAAGATACTCCCGGCTCCAGCGATTTCAAAAATGTTGTTGCAGAGCTTGCACCCTCTGCCAGCGTGATAAACGAGACATTTTCAAAACGGATAGATCATCCTCAGAAAATGTACCTAAAGGGTCAATAGTAAGAAAATGACTTGGGGTTATCGCTTGCAAATCATTTGGATCTGAGCTACTAGCAAACAAGGGTCTCGAGTTAAACAATGCTTCAATCTGAGACAGAACCATAGAGAATTCTTCACAAGTAAGTATGTTTTCACCTATAACTTTATATAAATGCGTTTTAACGGATCTGATCCCGGCTTCCCAAAGCCCTCCCATACGAGGTGAAGCGAGTGCGTTAAAATGCCAAATTAAATTTTCAGCTTCTACTGCTGATCGAAAATATTCAACAATTGCTTTATTAGCAGCAACAAAGTTTGTTGCACAATCACTATATACGTGACTGCACGAGCCTCTACGAGATGATAAGCGACAAAAAGCTGCCAAAAATGCTTCGGCCGACAAGTCTGAAGCACATTTCAAATCGACAGCTTTTGTAGAGAAGCACGCAAATAAGCACAAATAAGCTTTTAAAACCTTAGCTCCTCGAAGTTTACTAGAAGCAATGGAAAACGGGCCCCCAAAATCAACGCCTACTACTTTTAAGTCTTTGATCTGCAAAACTCTTAATTCAGGCAGGTCTGCCATGAATGGCGGGGTAATCCGAGAGAGGTTAATTCGAAAGCAAGTCAAACAATTTGACAAAATTGAGCAAATCGCCCGCTGTGGCGATAAAATTCAGAATTGTCTCAGCAACAAGGCTACGAGAGTACTATATCCTGGATGCAAGTATATTTTGTGATAGTGTTCTATAATCAGACGAGTTAAATTCCCTTTTCTAGGTAACAAAATGGGATACTTTGAATTATAATTTAAAGATGAATTTCTCAGACGACCTCCAACTCTATCGACATTTTCAGAGTCTAGGAAGGGGTTTAGTTTGTGAATGGGACCAGCACGGGATTTTCCTTCTTTAGCTGAGTAATTTCAAGTCTAAATTCAATTTCCTGAACTAATTTAATTATTTTATATAACGACTCTTGCAGTTCCTTAATCGTAAATAATTCCAAATGCGGACCCTTTTTACGACATCGATTAAGAAATCGCAAACAGTATCCGAAAATCCTTTGTAATTTAGGCAAAGACGAATATTTATCAATAAGGGTCAAACACCACTCTACCTCTACGACTGCCGTTAGACAAATATTTTATTTAACTGCCTCTTTTGTTTCCTCCAAAAGAGGTTGAACAGGACAACTATCTGACAAATTCAAAAGAAAACTGGGACCAGACCACCACAGCTCATGATTGAGCAAATGAAAAGGTAAACAACCTCTACTGGCCACATCGCAGCAGTTCTTTTGCAATGAAATATAAAACCAATGATTACTTGGCAATTGTTCTTGAATTAAGGCCATTCTATTGGCAACGAATGTTTTCCATGTATATGGGGGAGACCTTAACTAGACAATATAACTTGAGAATCAGACCAAGCCATTATTTTAGCAAATTTTATTTTATTTTCAAAAACATTTCGAACAAATGTTATTAAGTTCGCCAATAAAACTGCGGCACAAAGCTCTAAACAAGGGATTGACTGCTTCTTCAAAGGAGCAACTCTCGTACGACTGATGATCAAAAAGGTTTTAACATTATCATTTACGATAATTCCAAAATATATGGCTGCAGCGAATGCGATTTCGTTACTATCGCAGAATCCATGCAATTCACAAATAGTGTGACAATCAGAACCCCAAAATCTAGGAATTGAAAGTTTATGTAAACACGATAATTCCGAATGGAATGTTTTCCAAATATTAACAATTTTCACAGGCAACTCCTGATCCCAATCTAAGCTCAAGATTCATAATTTCTGAATCAAATGCTTAGCGAATACGACAACTGGAGACACAAAACCTAATGGATGGAATATTCTTGCTATCGGATAACATCCCTCATTTTGTGAAACTAGTTTGGCGCACATAACTCTTGTACGAAAAGCAATCTGTTTCAGAGCTCCACTGCAAACCCAAAACTTTTATAAAGGATGGTTGATCCTTATCAAACGATATTGAATGGTGTAATGAAGATTCTAAACCATCTAACACTGCAGGATTATTACTGGCAAATTTCTTTAATTCAAAACCTCCTCTTCGCAACAATAATATCAATTCAGAGGCCAAGAGACGAGTGTCATTTACAGTGTTACCTCCAGAAATTAGGTCATCAACATAAATGTCTGTTCGTAAAACCTTCGAAGGCTTGGGAAAATCTAAACGCTGCATCCAGAGCTAATTGTTCAATTGTACGTAAAGCCAATAAAATCTAACACACAATCAATAGAAGGTACTTTATTTCGATCATCTGCAATGCTTAACTCCAATTGTTCACGTGCTACGTGATCCAACTTTTTTAAAGATAAATTAACTATGAGCAAATTTAATTGCCCTTCCCCACTTGGTAATACAGCTTTTAATGTTGTCCAATTTTCAGAAAATGTATCTATTACCTTCTTCAAAAACGAGGGGGATCTATCGGTAATGTTTTGCATTCTGAACAAATTGTTAGCAATGATTCGCATATTTTGGTATCGTTTATTTAACAGATCGAGTGCAACGGAATAATTGGCACCTGTAATTTTTAGACTCTTAACAAGAGCGGCTGCTTCCGCACTTAGATTTCCGACCAAATAACCCAGCTTTTCAACATCTGAAATCTTTTTTGAATTACCAATTAAACTGGTAAATAACTCTATAAAGCTAGGATACGACGATATATCCCCATTAAATTCAGCCAGTTTCAAAGCAGGCAATTTGATATGTGATTCTTGTAAATTCGCAACCACCGAACTATCTAAATTTGCATTTAAAATTTTATCCAAAAGCCTATTCAAATTTCTGCTTTTAGAACGAATGCTATACGAAATATCATCAAATTTATTCCCATAAGCGTGTATTTCCTCTAACCAGGGTTCGGATATGCCAACTGTAGCGGTTAATTGTGTTTGTAACCGCGAAAACCGATCAACGGTTTCTGAAAAATCTTCCGCGCGAATTAAACAATTATCAATTTGTTCACGATTTTTCGGCATTTTGCATTAACCCTAACAATTTTCCCCCACTCGCCATATAACCTTGCAGCTTTTGCAGGATTTCTTGTTGTTTCTCCATTTTGACCAATCACCAATAATGTTAAGCGATCTCTAAATCGTTGAATGCGGCCCAATTGCGTTGAATACTTCCAACAGTAATGCTATTTACCCGAATATACAATACGGAACCCACTCCCCGAAACCGAACCAAAATGACAGATGTAACCGTCAATTTGTTTATCAAATACGAGTTATCTTGTTTATCAAACACCACACGTATTTGTTCAAAGAATTAATTCGTGATTAATATAATTCAAAGTCAAATTAATTCACTAATTTTAAGCAATTTAACAAACGAATAAACTACTTGCCAAACGAAAATATTCAAAAGTTAATCTCGAAACGAACATAGGTCAACTCACAAAAAATACGAATTTTTAACAAAAAATACGCGTTCAAAATCCGTCAAAGGATCAAAAAATGTTGGCGTATTTTACCAGCTAGTGAACTGTATCGACGACGAATGTGTTAATTTAATATGACAAAGCATTGTAAGTACGAAAATTAAAACACCAGTGCTAGCGATCATCATGTTAACCAAAACGAGGTTGACGAGCAACTAACTTCTTATCAGTCTTCTAAATGGCGAGTGGGAATAACGAAGATAACCGAAAATAATGCCCATAAGGCCGCGAAACTCAAAATAACTAAATATTACTTAAACACTACTATACAGGCTGTCTTATTTTGGATGGTATTGTATAGGTAACTTTGTTATCTAAAGAGATAGAGTCAATTAAATGGGCAGCTTTTGTTGCTAATTAATAAACCTGTTTCAAAATTTAAAAAATGTTCAAACGTTTAGTAGATATTTGAAAAATACTAAAAAATTGAATTTTCAAAGAAGTCAAATATTAGGTTCATTCTAATTTTTATTAAAAAACTTTTCAAATGAAGGTATGAAGGTATGATTTTAGTAACTCAAAAATGTAAACTAAATTTTGTTTGAATCCAAGTTGGCCGTGCTACACACACACAACTATCTTATTTCTTATAACGCCATATTCGATTCAGTCATTTTCGAATTTCTCTTTTTTTTCTCTTTTCAACAATGTATCACAACATTGATATTCACGGAAATCCCAATTTTTTAAACTTTTAAATTTTATTTTAATTATAAAGGCCACAATTTTGTATATCATTCACATTCATTTGACTGTTTCTTTTTAATTAAATATATTTTTATTGATAAATTAGAAGACATTTAACAAAATAAAAACTATAACAAAATTAATTACATACAAGAAACACAGAATTTTAATTTTATGCTATTACCCAGTCGCCTGTAGGTTGCAAAGATTTATAAAAACATGTTACAGGTACTGCTCAAAGTATTACCGATTATTAGCTACACATAGTTGAGATCGTTTTAAAACACTACTTCTAGTTACTCTACGCTAGGTGTTTCTATTAATGCTATTAAAAGCTGAAATCACTGCTTCTTGCAATTCTACAATATTATTATAAGTAGCATTGCTAGACTAGACTACACTACGCCTTTAAAGTTTCCCAGATATAAAAGACAAGAGGTGTCAAATTAGGTGATCTGGCAGGTCTGCATTTGTAACTATCCCTTTCTTGTCAAAGCGCCTATTTAGATATGCAATGATATCTATCGCATTAACTTCCGAAGTGCCGTCCTGCTGGTAAAATATTTCAGCATTTAATGTCAAAAGTAGATTGACCAAGTGGTCTTCAATTTGTATTTGTAACACAATTTATTTTTAAACAACACCATATCACGTTAATTTGACGGTTCTGCTAATTTTGTTTCAATATCATTTGTTTTTCCAGTTAACCTAATTATTGGATTTCATAATAAATCTGGTTCATTATTTTATTATAATAAAAACAAATGAATAGAAAATAATAAATTCAAATTAGTGTGAATGAAAATAATTAAAATAAAATTTAACAGTTAAAATTGGGATTATTGTATAAAAAATAAGATAGTTTGTGTGCTTAGCACGGCCAACTTGGATTCAAACAAAATTTAGTTTGCATTTTTGAATTATTAAAATCATGCCTAATAATCTTTATTTGAAAAGTTTTGTAATAAAAATTAGAATAACGCTAATATTTGACTTCTTTGAAAATTGAACTTTTTAGATTCTTTCAAATATCTGCTAAACGTTTGAACATTTTTTAATTTTGAAACAGGATTATTAATCAGCAACAAGAACTTCAAAACATTGCCCATTTAACCCACTTTCTATCTTTTTAGATAACAAAGTTATCTATGTAATATCATCCTAAATAAAACACTCTGTATACTAAATATAGGTGCTACAATATACCACAGTGTTTTTAAAAAAAGGAAAATTAAATCCTACATGTAAAAGGGGATTAATACCTAGGCTTATTTTCTTAATTTTCCATCAAACAGCCCTTGTAAGAAGTTATCTGTAGAGTTAAAGACAAATTTTTCGTTATATTTCCAAACTTAAATTTAAATATTTTCTCAAATCTCTTTTATTTTTCAAATCAAGAAAACCCTAATTTGAACACCCAAAAACGAAATTTCAATTATTTAATACAATCTGCAAACACAAATATCATGTCATATTCTTTATAACATTCAGTACAAGCAAAAGTAAAATAATTATCGTTAAATTATAAATTTTAAAGGGCATAAAACGCTTTTCATTTTAACTTCAAATAACATTTCCTAATAACTGTATTTTAAATTGTGTTCAAAAAAAGCATAAAATCGAATTTATGTTAACCATTGATTTAAATTTTATTTTTATTCGGAAAGTATCATAATAAAAGAAGTTGGAAGTAAACATAAAATATCCTTCAACAGTTTAAATTCCAGAAATTCATTTATGAGATTAACATATTTAAATCAGAGTGCAATATCAAAAAGCGATGAGTTTATGATTATCAAGAAATATTATAAGGGTTGATAACGCGCTTGCATATATTAACATTGAAGAGCGCACAAATCTAGTGCAGTATGGGTTAGAGAGAGTAAGCATAATTAAGAAGCTTTATAATGTTAAAGTGAGAGCGGTATATTCATTTAACATAGGAAGTTAAACACGTTGGAAACGTTTGGCTTTTAAAACTTATGTTAGGATTAAATAAAGGCATTTGTTGGAATATGCGATAGTACATCCCTGTGTTTTGTTATTTTATATCAACATTATAATATCTTCAGTACGCACCTACAGAAATTAAAAAGCAGAGTGTGCGCTTTGGAGTTGTATTAAAAGTTCAGTTATTAGTTGTAGTAGGTTGGGTATTCATGATATGTGACAGTTTACAGGCAATGCTTTTGCTTTGTATTTAAATGATATAGATTAGTAATATAAAACATTAAGCCTCCAATTGTGTATTATTGCTTTATTAAAAACAATTTAACATGGTAGAAGAGCGTGGTTGACTGTAGTTTGTTAGAAAACAAAGCCGTGTTGGTGGTTATATAAAAAAATTCGTGCATGAGGAACATAACCTTGAACAACGAAAGCATTTATTTATTTATTTATAATAAAACATGTGTGAATCACAGACGTGAATAACAATTTGTCAAATACAATAAAAATATATTTAGAATATACAATTAAAAAAAAAAAAAAACACCAAAAAGATGGAAATTATATTATAAATCTTCAGAGGACAACCTTAAAGAACCAACTGAAGCTAAAAACTCTGGTACTGTGTAGAAAGCATTTTCTAATAAGAACCTTTTTATATTTAATTTAAATTGATAAATAGGCAAATCTTTTATGCTAGAATGAAGTGCATTATAAAAAATACAGCCAAAGTAATTAGAACCATTTCTGCTCCTACTTAGCCTATGGTAAGGTACATTACATGTGATTTTTCCAATGCTCCACCCGAAGGTACTACATTGGCCAGGAAGCGAGTTTTTTTTACCTGGAAAATTTTGAATTTTGCCGAATCCTTGCTGTTCCAAGCAAGGTAGGGATCTTTAACGTGCGTGACAACACTCACACACGGGACCTCCATTTTACCTCTCATCCGAACGAGGGTGTATTTTTGCGAAAAATGCTCGCCTAACATTTTTCAAGCGGACCGTGTCGGGATTCGAACCCGGGACCTAGGGCGTAGTAGTCACACACATACCACTACACCACGGAGCCGCCTTATGGTAAGGTACAACTAATTTTTTCCCTTGTTGCGAGTGTCAAAGTGATGAATATCAGTGTTGAGTTGATATTGAAAGATTTGTTTTTTTATGTAAAGCAGACATTGTAAAATAAACAGACAAGGCAAAGTTAAAATTTTAAATTTTATAAACGATGCACGGCAGTCATCACGGAACCCAAGGTTAGACATAATGCGCACAACTCTATGTTGAAGCTTGAAAACCCGAAGGGAGCCGCTACAATGACCCCACACAATTATAGCATATGAAATATGACAATGGAACATGCCATGATAACATGACAGTAGCACATTAGGTGAAAGTGATCTTACCAAAGAGTTTATGAGATAAATAGTTCGGCAAAGTTTTTTGCATAGCAGATCACAGTGGGTGTCCCAACTTAATTTGCTATCCAGGGTAATACCGAGAAAACTAGCCGATTGCTCCTTTGAAAAGAATCCCTTTTAATGAAAAAATTATTTGTTTGGTTTTATCCCTATTCAGGGCAAGTTTGTTATCATTGAACCATGATTCAGTGAGGCATAAAGATGTTGTACTGTCAGCTACCAGTTGAGCCATATTATCACTCTTATTATATAGAGTGGTATCATCTGCATAAAGGACAACATCACACTTGTCTTTTAGAAAAAAGGTAAGTCGTTAATAAAGCATAAGAAAAGAAGCGGACCGAGGATGGAACCTTGAGGAACACCAGAAAAACCTCACACATGCTGGACAATTTGCCTTTGTAAAAAACCCGTTGAGACCTAGCAGTCAGATATGAAGCAATTAGCTTAATACTATCTTCATCAAAATTTAAACCTTTTAATTTGTTAACTAAGAGGGCATGATCAACACAATCGAAAGCCTTCACAAATCACAGAATTTAACGGCAAGATAACTACCCTCCTCAAAAACATCTGAAATTTTATTTACTAATTTGACTAATGCATCACTAGTAGATAATTTTTTTCGGAAGCCGAATTGCTCAGCACAAAACAAACTATTATTTTCAAGATAAGAAGTAATTTGAGTATTTAATATACATTCAAAACTTTCAAAAAGTGGGTAAAGAGAAATAGGACGATAGTTCTTAATATCATCAAACATACCCTTTTTATGAACAGGGATCACTTTTGCTTGTTTTAGAATATCAGGGAAAACTGCTTTCTTTATGCAAATATTAAGTAGTTTGGTTAGCGGAATAAGAATACTGTTGATAACTGATTTAACTAAAGAGATGCTAATATTAAACAAATCCTTCGATCGGGAATTCCTCATCGCTAAGATAACATCTCTCGTAGTTGAAAGAAACTTCTTCAAAATGGAAAGAGGGTACCAAACCAGAGAAACAATGTGTATAAGTAGTTGTGGTACTGGTGTTAGTATTAGATAAATTGGATAAAATTTCTGCAACAGAATCAATAAAAAAATAGTTAAAGTCATCGGCTGAGAAACGAGTGTTCATATCATTGGCTCTATTTTTAGAATCTTTGAAATTATTAATCAAATCCCATTTTCTTTTATTATTATTTTTAGCTCTAAGAATGTAGTTGTCATAGGCATTAATTTTAGCATTTTTGAGTGCATGACGATAAGCATATTTTAACTTATGCAGTTTGAGTTCTGTACTAGGAAAAGCATAATAGAATTCAACATGGAGTAAGTAATTATCACGCATCTTTCGTAGGTCATCTGTAAACCAATTGACAACTATTTTGGAACAGTTATTCAATATCCTTAAGTGTTTGATAGGAAAACATAGATCAGCTACAGAAGCAATTATAGACATAAAGTTAGAAAATTTGTCATTAATGGACAGACTATTATCATCAATAAAGTTCCAGTTAACTAGTTGGAGATGATTAAAAAATTTATATTTCCCATATATTGTATAAGGTCGATAAGATTTATGATGATTAACAACTTTAACATTATCGTTAAGATTTAATTGAGTGGCAAGGCCGAAATGATCAGACAAGCCAGTCTTAACCACTCTACAAGAGAGAGATGGAATATTGGTAAAGATTGTATCAAGACAATGAGAAAGACGAGTAGCTGTTTTATTAACAATGTACAAGCCAAAGGAAAGAAAAAAATCAATCAGTGTTATAGCTGCTTTCTCAGTAGATTCAAATGTACATTAAAATCACCACAGACCAAGAGGTGAGACCTAAAAGGCAAACCAAGGCGCTTAAATACTCTGTAAAGCGTTTCACAAAATATGTCAATTGATCCCTTATTAGGGATCTATAAATAGTAATAATAGTAAGATTGATACGATTAAAATGTATTGCACATAATTCGCATGTAACTCAATTGAGTATTTATTGATTGACTCCAACACATTAGGAGTGGCGTAAAATTTCTCATCTACAAAAATAGTCACTCCTCCCCAAGAAAATTTAGATCTGACAAAGCTAGATATAGGTACCAAATTATTAATTTTAACAAAATGTAGAGCATCATTCTTTATGTTCACTTCAGTTAAACATAATACGTCACATTTAATTTTATTAGAGATAAAAAATGCTTCCATGTCATTAATTTTATTGCTTAATGATTGAATATTCAAACAAAAAATATTCAAGGTTGAGACCCCTGGAGATTTACGAAGTTTATCCTCATGTATTTTATTAAAAACTGATTTGTCATAGTTTATTGAAAACCCCTACTTTGAGCTTGATTACTTTTGAATCTAAATGGCTTGACAATCACATGATTACCCCATAAATTATTTGACAATATTTTACTTACATGTAAATTATTTACACCGATTTTAAAAGACTTATAAGCATCTTATAGCATCTGTTAAACAGGAATTGAAAGTAAAATTTATGCTAATAGAAAATGGGTAATAACGACATTGTAATTGTTATTATTAAATTTATTTATATATACCAAATTCCTATACTTAAACAGTTCAAAAAAGTGAGTTTAATCACAATTTTATAACCCGACATACTGAAAGTGAATGATCTAGATACTATTCACCATTCCTATATTTCAGTTTTAAAACTTGCTATAGTCCGATACCTAATAAATACAAAGCATCAATACATGCCCAGAGTTATTTTTATACCATCTATAGGTCATTTTGAATTATTCACTTCAATGAATCAGTTCGGTACAAACTATTCGTCTAAGTAAATAACAACACCCATGACTTACAGTGCATTATTAAAATATGTTAGTGTTTGCAAAAACTTTCCACAGAACATTTCTAAAGATTAATAAAATCAATCACTGATTTCAAATCCACAATTATAAAATTGTGTCAAACCTTACAAATTAATATTTCAATCAAACATTAAATGCTTAGAAAAATATTGCTAAATTTGAGTAAACAACCAAATATCCAGATTTAAATATGGAAATATATACTGCGTGGCTTCAGCCAAACAGATACCCAAGTGTAAATAACATACAATAGCTGGATGATCATCAATTCTAGATATGTCCCCCATTTCTCGTATTATGTTTAATCCCTTACGGACTTGACCAAAAACAACATTAATGTTATCTAAATGAGTACAGGGAACTGTTGTTATATAGAACTGAGTATTATTTGTGTTTGGACCTGCATTAGCCATTCCAAGACGGCCTTCTTCATCATGCTGTAATTGCAATATATTGTAATTAAACCTAATTTAAGCTACTGTTACCAAGATGGAAAAGTTTTCATCATCAAATCGTTCCCCATATATACTCGTACCTTTATCACCATTAATAAGCGTAATATCTCCTCCTTGTACCATGAACTGAGGTGCAACTGTAAAAATAAAGCATTAGCATGAGGGTTTTATTAAATATATACTTTGAAGTAAAAACACACAAATTCCACAAAAATTATTTTAATTTAGCTTTAAACATAACATCGAACTCAATACAAACACTAAATTCAACATATTCAGCATTATACATCAACTCTCACTAAAAATGCATAATTAATTCATTAACTATGCCAGACCTAACATGTATAGACAGTACAATTAATTTGTTCAATTTAGTAGTGAGTTACCGTTGTATGAAGTCATTGAACAGAAACTTGTGAACTTTCTATTTAGTTATGCTCCATGTATAAGTACAGGTGTAAGCCCGAATGAAACTATTTTTAAAATTAAGTCTAAGACCAGGTTAGACATGTTAAGGCCGAATTTGATTATGTAAAACCAGAACTTTCTACTCAGGGGAAAAAGTGTTGATAGGTAAATTAGGCCCTTATGTTATAGACAAATTGGTGGAAGGCAGTATTGTAAAGTTTGTTGCCAAGATAGGTGACAAAATTTTGTAAAAGTATGGCAATAGTTTAAGAAAACTAAATAATGCTGTTAGTATAGATTTGAAAAATTCTAAATGTGAATCTAATTGTGCACCAACGAACGAAAGAGTACTCATGGTTAGATTAGAATCTAAACCGGTAAACACAGTAATAATACAAGTATACATGCCCACCTCTAGCTACAGTGACGAAGAGGTAGAAGCCATCTACAAAGATATCGAAGACATATTAAGATACGTAAAAGGACATGAAAATTTAATAATTACGGGGGATTTTAATGCCGTGGTAGGTGAGGGTAGGGAAGGAGCGGTAGTAGGTTTATTTGGTTTAGGCACGAGAAACGACAGGGGAAATAGACTGGTAGAATTTTGCGACAAGAACAATTTAATCATCACAAACACATTATTTCAACATCATGCTAGAAGACGATATACGTGGAAGATGCCAGGGGATATAGGAAGATATCAAATAGATTACATTCTTGTTAGACAACGGTTTAGGAATCAAGTAAAAGACTGTAGAAGCTACCCAGAAGCAGATATAGATACTGACCACAACATCGTAATTATGAAGGCCGCACTTAAATTTAAAAATCTGAAAAAAAGGAACGGAAAAAGACACTTGGACTTAGAGAAACTAAAAGATAAAGATATTCAAGAAAGATTCGAAAAAAAGTCAAATGAAATGCTGATTGATATCGGGAAAATATCTGAAACTAAGGAAGTAGAAACAGAATGGAATAACATTAAATCCAGCCTAGACATGGCGGCCAGAGATATTCTGGGGTATACACAAAAAGAAAATAAGAAACCATGGATAACAAAGGATATCGTGAATTTAATAGAAGAAAGACGAAAATACAAAAATAAATCAGACGAAACAGGAAAACAGAGATACAAAGCCATAAAATAGGAAATTATTCGAAAATGCAGGAAAGCTAAAGAACAATGGATTGATGAAAAGTGCAAAGAGGTACAAACTAAGATGGAAATAGGAAAGACAGACGAAGCATACAAATTAATTAGAATGAATTTTAGGGATATAAAACCGTATAGTAAAAATATAAAGGACGCGGGAGGAAATGTCATTATAGAAAATGTAGAGAAAGTGAGTAGATGGCAAGAATATATAGGGAATTTATATGCAGGAGAGGAACTAACTGCATTAGAACAGGAATCAGACATTGAAAATGATGACGGGATATCCTATACTTCGAGACGAGTTTGAAGATAAGGTGCAAGCAGAAACTCTAAAGGCCGCTGGACAAGCAGTAACAGAACGTCTCTTCCAACTTGTAAGCTATATGTATGAGACAGGCGAGATACCCAAAGATTTCAAAAGTAGCATCATAGTAACTATACCAAAAAAGAAAGGCGTGGATAGATGTGAAAATTTTCGAACAATAAGTTTGACAGCACACGTGTCAAAAATATTAACTAGAATTGTGCAAAGACGAATGGAAAAACGAGCTGAAGAAATACTAGGAGAAGACCAATTTGGGTTTAGGCGAAACAGGGGAACACGGGAGGCTATTTTAGCTCTGAGAGTGATAATGGAGAAAACAATAGAAAAAGGGGAAAGCATGTATATAAGGTTTGTAGATCTGGAAAAAGCATTCGACAATGTAAATTGGAAAAAAATGTTTGAAATACTCAAAAAGATTGGAATGAGTTATAGGGATAGACGAATAGTACATAGCTTATACAAAGAGCAAACAGCAGTAATAGAATTAGAGCAGGAATGGAGAGAAGTAAATATTAGGAAAGAGGTGAGACAGGGATGTGCCCTATCCCCATTGATCTTTAACTTGTACATAGAAGAGGCAATGAATACTGTCAAATGCAGGAATACATTTGGAATTACTATGCAAGGACAAAAAATTGATATGCTTAGATTTGCAGATGATATAGCGGTATTAGCGTCTAGCAAGGAAGAGTTAGAAGCTGCTCTTAATGAAATGGAAACGGTTCTGACAGAGAGATACGGTATGAAAATTAACAAAACTAAAACTAAAGTTCTAGTTTGCAAAGGTGGGGAAAATAAATCAAAAACAAGAATACAAGTATCTAACACGAACTTACAAGAGGTTAAGGATTTCTGCTACCTAGGAAGCCAAATAACGCAAGATGGGAAAAGCACAAAAGATATAAAACAAAGATTAGCACAAGGTCGTGCTACATTTAACAAGAAAAAGCAACTACTGTGCTCAAAGACCACAAACATAGAAACAAGGAAAAGATTGCTTAAAACATATGTGTGGAGCACAGCACTGTACGGCTGTGAAGCCTGGACAGTAGGAGAAGCGGACAAGAAAAAGGTAGAAGCCTTTGAAATGTGGTGCTACAGGCGTATGATGAAGATATCATGGACAGACAAAGTTAAGAACGAAGAGGTACTAAAAATGGTAGGAAAAGAAAGAAATATGTGGAAAACAGTAAAAAATAGGAGAGATAGGATGATAGGCCACATACTACGGCATGAGGGAATAGTGCGGAATATATTAGAAGCAGAGATAGGAAAAAAGAGAAGAAGAGGCTGTAACATGTCATTTTACCTATGGCAAATGCCACGTTCCAGCTTCAGTTATTTCTCTCTTTAAACCTCACATTTTACCTAGAAAAGTCCATCGAACCCTAATTTACACTTTACTTCTAATAGATAAGTTATAATCACAGAACATAGGAAGGTATGAGTATTTCGTAAAGTACCGTGTTTGTTTCAAATATTTATACCTGTTAGTTAAGTTGCCTATAATCCAGTGTTCTTGATATTTATTTTCATAGTTTAACTTTGCTAAAGAATTCTGTGGTCTTTCCTTTCCTTATAACTTCAAATTCCTCTCTGATAATTAAAACAGATGTTTGCATGTCAAAGCGTACTGGCAAAAGTTTTCATTTCTGGTCTGGGTTCTGGTGCACAACAGGTCGCCTTAAACTCAAGGTGACAAAATTGACCATGAGGTCGAAACAAGTATGTATTCCTTTATTAAATAATTAACTATAGTCATCTAAATATTATTACAGATGTCTAGCTTAGCGTTTTCCTTACCTCAATAAACTACAAATCCCACGGATTACTTTTCCGATGGTAAGAATTAAATAGATACATTTTAAATTCCTTTACATTTGTTATAGCGTGTTTAATTAATGCACGTGTTATATTTCAGGGTCGTTCTCTACCCTCATGTCTTCATACCTATATTTAAGTTCCGCTATGATGCAAATTAGCTTTGCTGTCGTTTTTAAAGGAGATGACAATGTCGTTGTATTTTTGATTTACATTACCTCAACATACAAATTTTAGTTTGGTTAAATATTTCTCTTAAAATAATGGATCTATGAAGTTACACACAAAATTCTACCTCATCATTTGCCGTTGATGCTACCTGGGACTCCTACAGTTTATACCTTTAATTGGGATTTCCACAGATGGTCAGTTCAAGGAATTTTACGGTAACAACACATGTTTTACAATGCACGTGTCAGGTATGACAAACTAAAGTAATATTTATCCACGCTAAATTAAAGTGAACTGATTTCTACAAATATTAAATTTTCTTTTCATTTTCATTTGTAAAACGTACTAATATTACAGACAATTTATCTACTATTTGCAACATTTAATTCCTAATTATACATAGTCGTACTGGACGCATACTGTCCATATGTAAGCCACATGTTTCATGAAACTTATGGTAGTCAAGTTCATTCGTTAACTTATTTACGCTTTTAAAAGCACAGTTACATTTTTTAGTTACATAAAACAAGTTTCATTATTTTTACTGATTTATTCTATTTCAAATGACTTCATACAACTTTTATGATATTTTTGTTCAAAATTCAATATCTAACAAAATTTAATAAACACGCTAATTAATTTGTCTATAGTTTTCTCTCAGTTATTGATGTTACAGTTATTAGTTCACCAATTCTCTTCCCCTCGAGATTTTAAGTTTCATGCAGCCTACGCAACCACGACGGTCGATGCTAGCTGTGCCAGAGCATAATTTTTATGCTCTGTCGCACCTATCCTTTAATAACGCCTGAAAAAGGGTAGGGTGCACGTGGCGCCCAACGATTTCTATTTTTTTTCTATACCTGCCTACATTTCCACGTACCGCCCAACCTACCTTCTTTTTTTTTTCTTTCTTTCTCTTACGCACGTTTCCACGTAACGCCCAACTACCTATTTTTATATTTTTTTTCTTTCTCGCGCACGTTTCCACGTGGCGCCAAACCTATTTTTTTTCTCTTACGCACGTTTACACGTGGCGCGCGTCCTTTTTCCCCTATAATATTTTTTCCATACTTGCCACGCTTACACGTGGCACCCAAATTCCTAATATTTTTCTCTATATCTGGCACACGCATACACGTTGCGCCCAACATAATTTTTTTTAAAACTTTTGATACAACACAACCCTACGATATTTTTTCTTTAAATTTTCTATACAACGCGCTTTGTTCTTTAATACTTTATACAGTACATGGCCACGCTTCCACGTGACGTCTAACCTGTCTCCTTTTTTTTTCCTCTTGCGTACGTTTACACGTGACATCCAACGTATCTTTCTTTTTTTTCTAGTGCATGCTTGCACGTGTCGCTCAACGTATCTCGCTTTTTCTTGCACACACTGTCACGTGAAGCCAACGTTTATTTTTATACATATTTCTACCTTAACGTTAACTACTTTACCGCCCAACGATATTTTTTATATACCAGCCTACGTACACACGTAATGCTCAACTTACTTGGTTTATATACCACATAGTTCAAAATAAAAGCGAATTAATTTTTGGTAATATATTACATTTATATAATGTACCACTAAATCTTTCCTTCATATTAATTTTTTTCAATTAGTTATATTTATAACTGACCTTAAAATATCTTGAGTAATTGCTTTAAATATATAAAGAATTCCAATTTACGTAAATAATTTCTGTTATAGGATCTCTAGGCATACCTATAATAAAAACCTTAAATCTAAAAATATTTCCTTTAACTACACATAAATTACTAACTGCAGATGGCACTCCACAAAATATTTCTGGTACTTTAGACTTGCCTATTTTCATTGGTGACACATGTTGTTTCATTACTTGTTTAGTCGTTCCTGCACTACCTCACTCATTTATTTTTGGTTCAGATTTTGCGAAAAGTTTGAACTATCTATTAATTTTAAAATAATTCATGGGATGTTCACACATCTACAAATATACCTATACCTGTGGAAAAATTCCTTTAAAAATTTAGATAAACATAAACTTTGCACGTTAGACGATTTACTTCCTACACAATTACCTAAAGCAAAACAAATAGTAGATTCCTTTAATTTAATTGCAAGCACTGATACAAATATAGGTCGCACTGATAAAATTTATATGAATATTGACACTGGTGACCACAAACCTATCAGAAAGCGTCTGCACCCAATGTCCCCATATATGTCAAAAATATTGAATGAAAAATTAGATGAAATGTTAGAGCTGGGTGTAATTGAAAATGTACCTCACCTTGGTGTTCTCCCATCTTACTAGTTAAAAATCTTCTGGTGACTATAGAGTTTGTTTTGATGGAAGAGCTCTAAATGAAATAACTACCCACGATAGCTACCCCATGCCTAATGTAGACCGAATTTTGAATTTGCTAAGAGGTGCTACATACATTTCTAGTCTTGATTTAAGACATAGCTTTTGGCAGCTACCTTTAACTACAGAGTCTAAGGATAAAACAGCCTTTAGTGTAATCTCCAGAGGCCAATTTAGGTTCGTTACAGTTCCCTTCGGTTTAAGAAACTCTGCTCAAACACAACAACGTCTCGTTGATACTATTTTTGGACCAGAGTTGGAACCCCATATTTTCTGTTACCTCGACGATATTATAGAAATATCTTCAACATTTTCTGAACACATTAAATTATTAGAAACAGTTCGTGACCGTCTAAAAGAAGCAAATTTAACTATAAATCTCAAAAAATGTGAATTTTTTAAAAAAACATTAAAATTCCTAGGATACATTGTTGGTTCAAATTCTATTAGAACAGATCCAGAAAAAATTTCAGCAATGACTAACTATCCAAGACCTAAAACAACCACACAAATTAAACGTTTTGTTGGCATGGTTAGTTGGTATAGAAGGTTTATAAAATCATTTTCTACCCTTATGTCTCCTATTAATGATCTATTAAAAGGCAAAAAGAAAAAACAACCAATAGTTTGGAATTCCGAGGCTGAGTCAGCTTTTCTAAAAAATAAAACAAATCCTAGTATCTGAGCCTATCTTATCTCAACCTGATTTCAGTCAACCATTCACGATAGAAGCTGATGCATCAAATACTGGTTTAGGAGGAGTTCTATTACAAAATCTAAATGGTGAAGATCACATTATCTCTTACGTAAGCAGATCACTAACACGTTCTGAACGCAATTACTCCGTTACAGAACGCAAATGTCTCTCAGTTATTTTTTCTATAGAAAAATTCCGTCCGTGGATAGAAGGAACAAAATTCACAGTCATAACAGATCATCACAGTCTGTTATGGCTCAATAATATCCAAAATCCTTCTGGGAAACTGGCAAGATGGGCCACCCGTTTAAGACAACATACCTTCGATTTAATTCACCGTAAAGGCAAGTTACATGTAATACCTGATTCCCTTAGTCGATCAACACAAGAAAACACAGTAAATTTAAATACCTTAGAAATAGATTTAGCTAACATAGATGATTACTATGTATCTTTAAAAAATAAAATTACAATTTCTCCAGATACCTATCCGCAATGGAAAATAGAAAACGGTTTGTTATACAAATTCCTACCTTCAAATTTACCGTTAACTACGAATATAAATAATTGGAAAATCCTAGTACCTATTAAACAAAGAAATGAAGTAATTTCTACTTGTCATGATCCACCTACTGCTGGACATTTTGGATTTTATAAGACACTAGCTAGACTTCAAGAAAATTACTACTGGCCTAAAATGAAATATGATGTCATGAGGTATTGTAAAATTGTTTAATATGTGGAGCACAAAAGCATCGAATATGAAACCATTGGGTTTAGCAGGTAAAGAAAAAGATGTTACATTTCCGTTTCACACAATTGCTTTAGACCTCATAGGACCCCTTCCTAGGTCAAAACAAGGACACAAGTGGTTACTTGTAGTAGGAGACTGGTTTTCTAAATTCACTTTATTATTTCCTTTACGTGGTGCTACCGCATAACAAATATCGAAAAACATGTTGAAAATAAAGTATTTCTGACCTACGGGTACCTAAATTTATAATATGTGATAATGGATCACAACTATCTGGAAACATTTTAAAAATTTAATTGCCAAATATAATGTTGAAAAATATGGTACACTGCAGTATATTCCCCACAATGTAATTTTGTAGAACGAATAAATAAAACTGTAGGTACGGCGATTAGATCATATGTCGAAAAACACAACATGTGGGATGAGAATATAGCAAAATTCAGTATGCTATAAATTCAGCAAAACATGAGGTGACAGGTTTTCGCCAAATTTTTAAATTTTGGTAGACATGTACCTATTTCAGGAAGTTTTATTATTCGTCTTATAAACCCTCTGATGACGTAGATATAATTCCTGAAGATAGGATCGCATATTCTACCGACCGACAAGGTCTTTTTAATCTCTTCAAAGATGTAAAAAATAGATTATATCTTGCCTATAAAAAAATGTCTAGTCGTTACAATTTACGACGAGACCATTTACTTTCAATGTAGGTGATACAGTTTGGAGGACAAACAAAGTATTGTCTAGTGCCACTGATGCCTTTACTGCAAAACTTGCACCTAAATATATTTTATGTACAGTTAATAAAAAAATTTCTAACCTAATTTATAATCTTACTAACCCAGATGGGTCAAAGACAAATAACTGGCACATAAAAGATTTAAAGCCGTATACAGGCACTAATATAAATTTAGTAAATTTTCCAAATATACCTACCTTAACTTAAATATTACTAAACATAAATTTTCTTAACAAATTTTTTTGTAACATTACACATATTTGATGTAAATTTTTCTTTTGATGACATATCATATCTAGCCCCCACACTTACATACATAACTGATTTACAACAGCTATGCCCTCCTTATACCCCCCCATTGTTTTTTTTCCTACAAATTTTTTGTTTTATTTCTAATCCTTTTTACCCATGTTGAGTGGTTTAGTCCTTACCAATTTTGACTTCACTGATTTTTGACTTTACCAATTTTACTTCCCTTTGGGACGTGTGATACGCGTTAGATATCCCACCACTCAAACATAATCCTTTTCACTCAAACACAAGTTTTTTCCCCAAACATAATTTTTTTTCTCAAACGTAATTTTTTTCTCCTCTCAAACATTTTTTCTCAAACATACATTTTCTCTCAAATTTTTTTTCTCCTTTCCAATTACCTTTTTATTTTCTTTTAATGAGTCTTTGATTTTTATCCATTTTTTTGGATTTCATAAAAAATATATCTTCATATATTTTTTTCTTTTGTTCGGGCAGTGTAACATGTCATTTTACCTATGGCAAATGCCACGTTCCAGCTTCAGTTATTTCTCTCTTTAAACCTCACATTTTACCTAGAAAAGTCCATCGAACCCTAATTTACACTTTACTTCTAATAGATAAGTTATAATCACAGAACATAGGAAGGTATGAGTATTTCGTAAAGTACCGTGTTTGTTTCAAATATTTATACCTGTTAGTTAAGTTGCCTATAATCCAGTGTTCTTGATATTTATTTTCATAGTTTAACTTTGCTAAAGAATTCTGTGGTCTTCCTTTCCTTATAACTTCAAATTCCCTCTCTGATAATTAAAACAGATGTTTGCATGTCAAAGCGTACTGGCAAAGTTTTCATTTCTGGTCTGGGTTCTGGTGCACAACAGGTCGTCTTAAACTCAAAGTGACAAAATGGACCATGAGGTCGAAACAAGTATGTATTCCTTTATTAAATAATTAACTAATAGTCATCTAAATATTATTACAGATGTCTAGCTTAGCGTTTTCCTTACCTCAATAAACTACAAATCCCACGGATTACTTTTCCGATGGTAAGAATTAAATAGATACATTTTAAATTCCTTTACATTTGTTATAGCGTGTTTAATTAATGCACGTGTTATATTTCAGGGTCGTTCTCTACCCTCATGTCTTCATACCTATATTTAAGTTCCGCTATGATGCAAATTAGCTTTGCTGTCGTTTTTAAAGGAGATGACAATGTCGTTGTATTTTGATTTACATTACCTCAACATACAAATTTTAGTTTGGTTAAATATTTCTCTTAAAATAATGGATCTATGAAGTTACACACAAAATTCTACCTCATCATTTGCCGTTGATGCTACCTGGGACTCCTACAGTTTATACACCTTTAATTGGGATTTCCACAGATGGTCAGTTCAAGGAATTTTACGGTAACAACACATGTTTTACAATGCACGTGTCAGGTATGACAAACTAAAGTAATATTTATCCACGCTAAATTAAAGTGAACTGATTTCTACAAATATTAAATTTTCTTTTCATTTTTCATTTGTAAAACGTACTAATATTACAGACAATTTATCTACTATTTGCAACATTTAATTCCTAATTATACATAGTCGTACTGGACGATACTGTCCATATGTAAGCCACATGTTTCATGAAACTTATGGTAGTCAAGTTCATTCATTAACTTATTTACGCTTTTTAAAAGCACAGTTACATTTTTTTAGTTACATAAAAACAAGTTTCATTATTTTTACTGATTTATTCTATTTCAAATGACTTCATAGAACATTTATGATATTTTTGTTCAAAATTCAATATCTAACAAAATTTAATAAACACGCTAATTAATTTGTCTATAGTTTTCTCTCAGTTATTGATGTTACAGTTATTAGTTCACCAATTCTCTTCCCCTCGAGATTTTAAGTTTCATGCAGCCTACGCAACCACGACGGTCGATGCTAGCTGTGCCAGAGCATAATTTTTTATGCTCTGTCGTGCACCTATCCTTTAATAATGCCTGAAAAAGGGTAGGGGGCAAGGCATACCTAGATTAGACTACTGCACACAGATAGTAAAAGATGTAGGCTGTAGAGGTTTCAGGGAGATGTGTAGGCTAGCCCAGAATAGAAATCAATGGAGGCACGCATCCAACCAATCCCAAGATGGATAAACTAATGACGAAAAGATAACTGTGCTTAAACATGATGATTATTATAAGTAACTACAAGAATTGGTTGGGCAATATTCTCGAATAATGTTAAGTGCGTGAAAGGATTTACTGGAAAACCATTATTTCGGCAAATGTCTAAGTGTTGGGGGATCTTGGTAGCCACAGGTTGCTTAACCTCCTTCACTGAATCTCGGTAAAATAGGGTATAAAATTAGAAAACAATACAAAGGAAACGAGCTGAATACACAGGCTGTGTGAGAATTTCAGGAACTATGTAGGCTAGCTCAGAATATAAATAAGTGCAGGTGCGTGTCCAACCAGTTTTGAGACGGAAAACCTAATGACAAAAAAATAAGCGCAGATAAATCTGATGATTAGTATAAACAACTAGTTGTTGGTTGCGAAATACCTGCAACTAATGTTGACTGTGCGAAAGGATAAATTGGAAAATATATTAAATCGCCAAATGGTTAAGTGTTGGGGAACTTGGCAGCCACAGGCTGCTTACCTCCTTCACAACCATTGAAGGTCGGAGAAATAGGGCATATAACTGTAAAACAATAGAAAGTGATCGAACTGCATCTAACAAGAAAGAACAGCGCCTATGAGGAAAGACAACAAACATAGAATAAGAAGAAAATTGTTGAAAGCATATGTGTGAGCACAGCACAGTATGCCTATGAAATACGGGCAGCCTGAAACGCAGACAGAAAAACGGTAGAAGCCTTTTGAAATGCTGTGCTTTAGATGTATGAGGACGATAGCATGGACAGACAAAGATAATAACAAATAAGTTACAGAAATAGTAGGGGAACAAGGATATCTGGGGAAAAAGAGAAATAGTAGGGCGGAATACGTTCTAAGGCATTTTTGGGGAATAGTATGTGATATATTACAAGCAGAGATAGGAAAAAAGAGGTAGATGTAGACCTAGATCAGACAGTTATAGATGTAAACTGTGCATATTTCAGGGAAATCTGTAGGTTAGTTCAGAATAGGGAACAATGATGGTACGCGTCTAACCAGTTCTAGGACTGAAGACCTAATGATGATGCTGGAATCATCGTATTTACAAATACTTGAGAAACTCGTTTTAAATATTCCTGCATGTAAGGATACTTTTAACTTTTATTCGATCATACTATGGTTAATAGAAAATATAATAATAGGTGGCAAATCATAGACATAGTTTAGTTCCTTGGCAACAAAGTGTTGTTACGTCCACCTTTCATCAATGTACTAAACCTTACACCATTTTATTTCATTATTCATTCGTATAGATTCTGCTTTTGATACTCATACAGCATCCTGTATATGAAACATTACGACAATAAGTACGCTTTACTCCAATTCCATTTAAACCTATTTGCTGCCAAATGAAAAGTTTCTCTATAATTTAAATAATCGGTACCTTGTTTTAAGTATCGGTCATCTTGGTGCAAATTACTATAGAGTATAATTAATTCTTTAAATACCCAATCCTAAAGACTCTTTGAAACAATAGATCACATTTCTCTGATAAAGGTTGTTTCGAGTTTCTATTAACAGCTGTGTGTTTGATAACGCTGGGATTGAATTTAATTCTTGCTAGAAAAAGAGTTCCATAGATTATTCTCTTTGCAGCTATACCACAAAGAGTACTTGTCGTTACCTTATTTCGTTATCTACAGAAATTTTGTGCACACCATTGTGTAGTAAGTGCTTTCAGTTTTAAAAATGTACTTTTCTTCGTAAATGATCTCATTTTAATTGTACCTGTTACAGCTTCCTCCGGTACGCACGACTGTTCATTACATTGACCCCTGACTAATGGAGTAGTTACAGTTTCTTTTGTAGGAAGGTTGTGTGGCTCGCGTCATCTCGGGTCCAACTGTTTGTCTCTGTTCTTGGAGGAAGGTGTGACCAATGCACCAAGCTGGACACGTGGGCGAGTGTTTTTTAACTGCATACTTGTATGGGTTCTATTTGCTTGCCTACTCATCTAAAGATTATCATATATAAGTACCAAGAAAGGATTACCCGGGTGCTGTTTGGACGTATTCCGTTTGTTTACTTGTGTATCTGAAGACTGTGTTATATACAAGCAGGAATTTCTTTTACTCTACTATTTGTACATCTGAGAGAAAGAAATTCCTGACTTGCTACTATTATACATAGATATCCTATTTATATCTAGATATTTCCGATACTAGAATTCATTTGCGAGTTATGTCAAGTGGGGTGGGAGAAAATGTTTTCAATAATTCCAAGGTTACAGGACATTAATTGTAATTTGTAAATATTTTCTCAGTTGGTATGTTCTTTCTATAGTTTGGCGATATCGTTAAGTTACATGCAATTTCATACAATAAACAATTTACTTTGCTGTTATAAAGTAGTGTTTATTTTTATTACAGGTTGAACTGCACTTTTAATTATTCTATTTCAGGCAATTTCTTTATTTTTGGACTTTTAAAACCCCGTCTACTCGCCAATTAAGCCCGGTCATTCTTTTCTTTTTCTTTCAGTTTAATTCTAGATCGTAGCCAAATTTCTGATACACTCAATGTGGGGTTACGATGTTCGTAACATAAATTTTTTGTAACAGTGTTGTCTGTAAAAATTCAGATAATAAGAAGCATTTTCAAAAAATGATAGCTTCCCTTTGCTTCTAAAAGTGGTCGACATTACTGTTCCACTAGATGTTTATGGTATTTGATGGTTTGAAATAGTTTTTGATATTTGAAATGATGAACAACTAACGTAGATTTATACATTTTACAATGACATCACAGCCTCCTACACATTCGCCATCAACAACAGTTGAGCTTTCCCAGTTGCAGGGAATATAACTATTAACCCACACAACTCTATTGCCCAGATTTGTCAACCTCAACTTTACTTATTTCTACCATGAATAAGAAATTATATGGATGCGTTTATATCAAATCAAGACTGCAGGTATATGAAAAGGAAGCCTAAAATGAGCTAAAAAAAGTCTACTTCAAAAGTGGTTTCAAAAAATGTAAAGTATATAAAGTTACAGAAATGCTAGAGCGTAGTTTCAGAAAATCAACAGCCTCAAATTACCTTAGTAAATCTTTGGCCATAAAATTCAGCACCAGTCAACAAGCTTGCATAAGAAATAATAGTACGCAACATTAGTAGCTAATGCTGATTAGAAGGTTATGCATTCCAAGTCCTTGAAAAAGTAACATGTCTTAGGCTATTAAAACAAGTTGGAAAGGTATTACCAATTTCATTATAATTAAAAGTCTTTAAAACAATATATTTTTCCATTTTAATTATGAGTGTCACATAATAAATTAATGATAACAAAACTGTTAATAAAACTGAAGTAGCTCATATGTTTACAAATAATTTGAATACTATTTCTATTTTGCCGCTCTTCTTCTATCAGAAATTTTCCTTCGACCTTCAATAGGTTTGTCAACAGTTTTTTCTAATGATTCTTGTGTTTCGACATCTGCTGAATTCGCAGCATCAGTTCTTGGTTTTTTATTATCTTCAGATTTAGCTCTTCTACTTCTAACAGGTTTTGGATTTTCATCCGGTTTAGATGTGGCACTAGTTTCATTTGATAATTGAGGAGGAACTATTTGCTTAGAACTTACTTTTGGAAGTGTCTTACGAATATTTGCATCAGCTTGAGTATCTTTAACAGGTTGCTCTTCTACATCTAGTATTTTAGGTTCACAGCAACAACCGGTGTCCTCGTGATATTGCCCACAAATGCAGGTCGGTTGATTCTGTGGATAACATACATGGCGTGAACTAGTGTTTGAATAACCAATATTTCTAGTAGTAAATCGATTATTACCAGTAATATAATTACCAGTTTGTATAGGTGGTGCATTAACCCAATGAATCATTTCTTGGCATTTTTGGAAAACACAAGATGGAGTATCAATAAACTCCATTTGCCAACCAGTTGGTTCTTCATAATTTTCATAACCTGGACCTTCTACAATCCATGCTAAACCAAATTTAGCATGAACCTTTCTTCGACAAGCTTTACATTGACATTTAAGCTGCATGTCTCCTTGACGTGGTTGTGGTTGAAATTCTACATTTTCATATTCATTATTGTTACAAATGCATTCATCTCTTATGATAGTTTGAACTGAACGTGGTTGAATATGCCTTTCTGAATTTGCACGCTGGCTATTGTACTGCCCATTATGTTGGTATTCTTGATCAGAACTACACACACATGGGTTTAATACATAATTTTCGTCAAAATTGTTCTGGTTACTACTTGTACAAGAGCAACCTTTGTCATTTAGATTTTGTGGTGGCCTAAACTTGCAAGAGCATTTTTCAGCATTTAGTTCTTTTCTACAAGAGCACTGTTGTCTATAACTTTTTTCCTGATTACTAAAGGGCCACTGTTTAGGAGTATTTGCTGTTTGATTACTATTATAATAATTGCGAGAATTATAAGACATGCTTTTAAATATTATACTGTAAATTTTACATTATCTGTTTAACAATACTGGAATTTTGATATAATAAAAATGACATTTGACTGATTTCAAACCACTAGATTGAATGCGAACTCAACCATATAACTTAGAATTGTTGTAAAAGGCATTTCATGCTAACTGCTCATTAGACAAATTGACAAATCTAGCTGCTGATTTTTAAAATTTGCCGTTATATGACCAAAATCAGATTAACACATTGAAAGCAAATGCAATTCTGATAATATTATAAATTTCTGTAAACTTGACAATTTTAAAATTACAAAATTTTTATTACATTTTTAAAATGTACTTATTATAAGTCTGTTTACCTTTATTAACATTCCCCATACCAAAAAGTTGTTCGCCCTTTTCATAAAAGTGCATCCTCAATTTAATGTAAAGATTAATATTCTTTAAAAACCATCCGGGTCCAGACATCCTTGTGAAAACAATTATATTTGTGTTATAGTAGAATACATGCAGTGTTACTTTGTAACATTTATACTTTTTTATAAATTAAGTGATATAGCAAAGGAACAATAACTAACTAACCATCATCAACTTTCTTTATTTCTTATACATACCGTATTATCTTTTGGTACATTCTCATACACCTATTATTCTGATTACAATTATGTGTGTCAAGTAACCAAAAGATTTTAAAACAATGGCTTTCCTGTCAATATAGATATTTTAGAACTACTGTTAATATTAGCAGCCCATGAAACATCTGCTGACTAATGCTACTAACTCTTGTCACTATGCACTATCTAAATAACGCATTACTTGTATTAGCAGTAAATATGCCTTTTAGTCATACCGAGAAACGAGTTATGTTGCGTGTTTTTTATTACTCTCGTCGAAATTCAACAATAAGGACTGAAACATATTTAAGATTGTATCAAGAAAGACAACAACCAAATCGTACTGTTTCTGAAACTTGATACAGCCAAATACGAATCGTTTACTAAACCACCTCACAATCTTATGGCAACAGAAATTTGAACAATAACCAGAATGATATTTTACAAATGGTAAACCATAAAGCTAAAACACTTTTTACTTATGTAGCTAGCAATTTTGTTGTTTAGATAAATAGTATTCCTTCAACATCTACACGTGAAATAGCTGCTGAATTAAACATACCACAGACACAAGTTTGGAGAACTTTACATGCAAATAAGTATAAACCATATAGGATTCATGTAAGCCATACACTACAAGCTGGAGATACCATCCAGCAACTAGAATATTGCAATTGGCTGTTAGGAAGGCTAAGAAGAAAATCATTTGATCTGATGAATCTAAATTCACAAATGTTGGTATTATTAATCGTAATAATGAGCATTACTGGGCAGTAGAAAGTCCAAGAAAAATCGAGAAAGAAGATCACAGCAGCATTTTGGCATAAATGTTTGGATGGGTATCTTAAACCATCGACAGAAATAACAGGTACCGGACTCAGTGGAAGAGTAGGAATGGGTTGTAGGAGACGAGCGACAGCATCCGGTGCGTGACTGTAAGAAAATTCGTATTGTGGTAAATATCTGAAATAAAATAACCTAATAATCACTACTACTCAGTAAAGTAATAAAAAAAAATCAACTTAAATTATTTATATATATATATATATATATATATATATATATATATATATGAGAGAGAGAGAGAGAAGAGTAATCCACATTTGGAATGCAAATGAATGCTTAATATATATTAATAGTTATTAAGATGAAATGAAAACCCAACTTTGTATTTAAAGTTGAATTACCATTTCAAATCGAACTAGTAATTGAAAACCACTAAACACTGTTCTTTTAGTGGTTTTCAATTACTAGTTCGATTTGAAATGGTAATTCAACTTTAAATACAAAGTTGGGTTTTCATTTCATCTATATATATATATATATATATATATATATATATATATATATATATATGTCGTGTTATCTTTCTAGCCCCACAATTGGGCACCATCTATGTCGTGTTATTTTATTTAGGATTAACAAGCCCCTACGCTTGGGTGCAATAAAATGCTGTGTTAACCCCTGTTAGTCCCTTGTTATTATATTAATATTTAGCCCCACGATTGGGTCGAATATATATGCTGTGATTAATTCCGCCCCACGGTTGGGCAGCTCATAAAATGCTGTGTTATACTCGCCCCACGGCTTGGGCGTACATAAATGTTGTGATATTCGCAGCCCCTGTTATTACTCGAGCACTTGTAAAAATGTTAAATCTCTTTGCCTCAACTAGCTGATTCAATTAAATAAAGCAATTCTACAATACACAGTATAATGATTAAATATTTACAACCTTTTCAAATATCTTCCCCCTTTTAAATTATTTACATCTGTCAGATTTTTAGAAAATGAAGCCAGCAAAACGAGATTTTATTACATTTAGAGACCTTTTAAAACGTTTCAAGATGCTATTGCCTTTCATAAATTTATCCAAGAAATCCCAGTTTGTCGGCTTTTACATTTTGAATTATTATTGAAATAAAACAGTTTATAGAAATAAATCATATCAAAATATCTAACCTGAAATGGTTCAGTAGTTTCTCTGCATCCCCAAGAATTTTTGTGTTTAGTCTGAATGTTCCGAGTCGAATTTGAAGGTCGACATCCAACCAAAATACTATCGAAATCGTTAGTGAGGTTGTTCCAATAAAAGGTTTTTCATCTCCGTAATTAATGAATATTTACCATTTTCAGAGATTACCAAATTAATTTGACAGGCAGCATTCTCCAGAGTCTTCCTGACTCGTATCCAAGATTGTATTTAAGATCGTAATTAAGATCGTTATTAAGAGTTTTAACAGGAGTCGTAACAAGATCTCTATTATGAATCGTAACAAGATCTTTATTGAGAGCCGTCTGTAGAAGTACGGCTCGCTTAAACAATTTACACTCTTTTAAAATGAATCTCACTTTAATTTAATTAACTGTTCGCGTGAATATTTAGCACTTTCGAGTATAGTCACTGCCCAGTTTCAAAAGTATACTCACCCGTTGTTCAATTGTCATCATATTTATAGGCCCGACCCCTTTTGTTTGCGATTCGTTGACTCCACGTGCTGGGCGACACCAAGTGTCTTATCTCTTGTTATTTTGGGAAACTTTACCAATTGTGTAGGTTAATTGCATGGAAGGATGCTCAATTTGTCACGTAATTTATTGTTATACCTCACATTTAATTCAGAAATCCCAGGAATCTTCGTTCATAAAATCACGTATTATTCTAATCTGAATGGAATAAATTTGGTGTTTGTTTATTTCCTAGTTAAATTGGATTTTTGAACAAATGTAATACTTTTCTATCAAGTACGCTTTTCAAATAATGCATAATTTCTGCCTGCGTTTATGATGATATATTAACACACTTTTTGAATATTTATCTAGCCAATTCATACAGGTTTTTTATTGATTTAATTTCGATGCGTTTTGTTACATTTTTAAATTCTTATCCTTGCTCGTAGCTACTCTTAAATATGCGTTTAATCGATTGTACTGCTATATACAGTGTGCTCTCAACTAATAATGTTTATAATGACCTATTTACTCTTCTAATATCTGTAATTATGTGGTTTTGTTACTTGGAAGTTTCTTTTGTTTATTCTACGACCCCTATGACTTAACTTACCCCTAAATTAACCCTATAATTACAGCAATATATATTGCTATGATAATAGAGTAATTTAGGCGTATATTGAGTCATAAGGGCAGTACGCTACATGCAAATATCACTAAAGTTTAGAAAACTAAACAATTTCATCATAAAATGGAAGTAACTCGACAAGATTTTATGCTTGATATTTTTGAGGTTTAGGTTATACTGTATTCGAGTGGTGGTTCACTTCCGCAATACTGTCACATTGTGGCCCGAGATCTCTGGCAGACTCATGAAAATCCCTCGCAGTAGCATTAAAATTGCCCAAAATCGCGGAAATCGCACATAAATCACCCTGCAGTCTTTAGAAATCGCCCACAGACTTCAGACATTCTTTGCAGACTCTAGAAATCACCCGCAGCCTCCAGAAATCGTCCGCAATCTTTAGAAATCGCTGAAAACAAATTTCGACTTCCAATGTCCTTTTCTGACAATTCTACAGAGTAAAATTGGTGAAATGCGATAAGAAAATGCAAATTATGCTTGATGTTTTTCCGCCGGAATTAGTTAATATTTCAAAACCATCAATCAAATGAGACTACCCTTAAATTCGTACCACAAAGTTTTTAAGAACTATATAACAACTCTGGAATAAACCCATTTTCAAAGGACTACAGATAGATTAAAAATAAAAGAAATGTTCCGAATAAAAGCCCCAATTTAGACGAGGAGTTAATAGTAGATATTTCCGTCACGTCAGTTCTTTGTTCTAGTGTGGAAGCTATAGGTTCTTGGGTTACTGCTAGGAATGTTTTACTACTAACAAAAATAAAAAGAAACCAAAGCAGTATTATTAGACCCTGCAGCTATAACAATATTTGTAAACAAAATTACAACTAAAAACAAAGCTCATGTTTAAAATTCAAAGCTCATAAATAAAAAATGACGTCACAGAAATATCTACCTTTAACGTCTCATCTGAGGTCTCGTCAATTTAGGACTATTGTAATCGATTGATAGGAAACCTCTTTTATAAAGTGATAACAGATTCTTCTATTAAAAGGTATCAAACAAGATGCCTATGACACGTTTTAATTCCTTCCTATAATTAACATTATATAAATTACAATAGAAATTGCAAATTTTAAATGAAAAATCATTAAAACATCAATGCATTTAATGATATCCAATTAATAATATCATTTCCAAAAATGTTTCATTTTTTCAATTTTCCGAAATTTTCAATAAATATTCTCTGCGATTTCATTAAGATGTAACGGTTTCAATAAAACCTTTCCAAAAATAAAACATCAATATTACAGTATAATTCCATTATTCCCTAGGATAAGTTCAATGAAATCCTATGCATGGCAACAGCTTGTCAACTTATACAAACGTCAATAAAAACCCAGCATAAGGTTCAAAATAGCATCTTTTACTTGAAAGCAGCAAAACCAAGTGGTTAAAATAAAAAACGATAATCCTTATCTTGCAACTCTGAACACCTGCAACGAGACCTGCACACAAAACACCTGTAAATTTCGAGATGATCCCCTCCACCCTTTCACTTAGGACCCCGCAAATCTGTATCAATGATTTAAACATTTTATTAACATCTATTTAACAGTTTTCGTTAAAAATGCATGATTGCAGATTTTCAATTTATACAAACACCCACAAAATAAGCAAGCGTTGGTTCAAAATCACATCCTTTACTTTAAAGCAGCAAAACAAGTAATAAAAGGAGAAAAAAATGCCTAGATCTCTGCACACTGAACACCTGCAATTCAAGATGATCCTTTCTCCCCATATTTTTAGAACCCCCGCAAATCTGTATCAACGAATTAAACAATAATTAATGCCGTTTCTACAACTTCACCTCGACTTCTACTAATTATCTATCGCAATTTTTTCATGGAAGAGATTTTTTGGGCGTATCCGAGGACACATCTTAGTATTTAATTTATCACTTCGAAAGTTATACCGGATGAAAAATCATCAATTAGTTTCGTTTAGTCGAGCGTTTGGTTATATTTGGTTATTTTACATTATTAAAAATACGTTTGAAGAAGATAATATAAAGGTAAGTCTATTCTTACTATTATTGTTTTGCATGTTCTAGCTCTCCCAAATTTAGTGTTTATTAACGTAAAATTAGAAAAGATGATGATGTTATTCGCTTTTTTAAGAAATATGGAAATAAAAAACGACTTGAATTTTTTAAATGGTAAGATTTTTACATAAATTTTATAGCTTGTTTTATAGGTTTTGTGTTTTAAAATTTTTTATAACTATATTGCTTCTCTTATGCATACTTTACTGTTATAGGTAGCTTGAAATATGCCTAATAAAAGATTTGTGGATTCTAAACAAAAAATTTTGGAAATATTATCTTCATTAAATATAGAAGAATTTCCACCTAATACGATAGAATTGTTAGCCTACACAGGGTTTAACAATTTTAAATCGTTAAGCTTATTCAACAAAACAGATTTAAATAAAGTTGACGCCTTTGCAAAATACACTTTATCAAAGCATTTGAATAGTGAAGAAAACTACGAGTTTTTTGGAATATTTGCGACAGATGTTTCTTCATTTTACATTGTCGGAGATAAAAAATTACTAAATCTACTTGTAAAAGGCTGTAAATGTTATTTACAAACCCATTCAAATATAAATACCAAATAACGCAAATTAAGGCGAGATGAACATGAAAATAGAAATATACAAAATGCAAAACCACGTCAAATCGTGCAAATACCGAATCTAAATCCTGGGACTTCAGTTGAGTGAAGTGAAAGATATCAAAATAGAGAAAACTGTACAGAAGAGAAAAATTGGATCATTGAACATATTAAAAGTATTGTGAAAAGTTATCAAATAAATTTTTTAAATACTCTTAATAAGGAAGTAAAGGAATGTGTAAAATGTAATTTTAAATCTAGAGCTTACTGTCAGCAGGAAAATGGTAGATTCAAGTGAGTTTTATCCAATGTAAATAGACACTTTAAAATACCCTTTAAACATAGTACAGGTGCAGTTGTAAGCAAGAACAAGAAATATCAAGCTAAAAACACAATTATTCCGTTTCTTAAAAATGCCAAAGCCTTTAATTACTTCAGATTCGAATTTGCTAGAAGTCAGTTATGAACATCCAAAAGCTTGTCGTGAACAAACAAGTGCCTATCAAATATTGAATAACCATCCAAAAAATGTTTGTAGTACTATTGTAAGTGATCATGTAGACGTTGACCAAGATAGTGCTCAGTTAGTAATTGTGGAAAGTGCAGCAGCTCCAGGCACAAGAAAATAATTTTATCAAATTGGATTTTTTTTTATCAAGCAGTCTATGGAAATTTGACGCTCTGTTACTGTTTATTTTCTATTGTTGTTACTTTGTGCTTCTTAGTGTTGCATACCTATAAAGTAAATTAAACCTCGCATAAAATGGCAGTAAATGTCTATTCAAATACAGTTCTTATGAATTTATTTATGTTTCATGGAGAGTGTGGTAAAATTATAAGCCGCACTTGTCGAAAATTCAATGACATGGATCCAGATTCACTGGCAATGAATAACAAGAAATTTAGACAACTACAGAAAATTTTTATAAATTTTGGTTCATCTTTAAAGACTTCTAGTCAAATTTCCATATACTGTTTGATGAAAAAAATCTAATTTCATAAAATTATTTAAATATTTGCTTATAAATCTAAAACTAGTCGAGTTACGTATAGGAACAGTCGGGAACAGTATACATAGAAAAATAGTAAATTTCAGCAGCTTTCGGAATTGCAAATAATATGCAGGCTATTCCATTTAAAAATCCGAACATTTAATAATTTTTTCAATTAAGTAAGGAACAATTGCGTCTGGATCACCCTGTATGTTTATTGGAAAATTTGGTTACAGGATGTGGTGCCTATGGGCCTTAACTAACCACAACCTAAGCCAGAGTTCCTTAAAGTTTAGAAGCATACATTTATCAACATTTAATTGAAGTCACTCTTACCTATTAAGAAAACGCAAAATAATGAAATTCTCGAATACTAGGTATGACAGATAAGCATAGGACAATATTAAGAAAAATTAATTAAAAATAAACTGGCATTAGGTATAGGATATTTCATTTGAAATAATTAAGTTGCTACTACGTTTTAATAGAATTGGCAACACTGCGTAGTTGAAAATATTTTAAATCGAGAGAGCATGATCATGAGCATGACTAAAAATTCAAAATGCCATGTTAATTAGTTCTCCTTAAACGTCTAATCGGCCATCCACGGTGAATCACCTTGTATAGATCAACTAGAAGCGGTGTGTAGTCCCTACGGGACTACTTTGAACGCCTCTACTTGCTTTGTGGGCCACTCTCTTTACGCCCCACCATCTTTACTCCCTGCCATTTTTGCGCACCGCCCTCTCTACGCCACGCTCTCTCTACGCTCCGCCCTCTCTACACCCTGCACCCTCTACGCACCGCCCTCTCTACGCTCCACCCTGTCTACGCCACGCACTCTCTACGCTTCGCACTCTCTACGCTTCGCACTCTCTACGCCCTGCCCTATTTACGCCCCGTCCTATCTACGCCCCGACCTCTCTACAACCCGTTCTATGTACACCCGCTCTCTGTACGCCCCGCCCTCTCTACACCTTGCGCTCTCTACACCCAACCCTAGTGGGAGTCAACCGGATCAAGATCACCTCGCTGAAGCAGACTTTGCCGAAATCACACCGGGAGTCGATCGAATCAAGATCATTTTGCTCTAGTAGACTTTGTCGAAATCACCTCATGGAGTTGATCGGATCAAGATCACTTCGCCCTAGTAGACTTTGTTGAAATTACTTCAGGGAGACGATAGGATCAAGATGCTATAGTAGACTTTGTCAAAATCACCTCGTGGAACGATCGGATCAAGACCACTTTGCCCTAGTAGTCTTTGTCGAAACACTTCAGAGGAGCCAATCGGATTAAGATCAGTTCGCCCTAGTAGTCTTTGTCGAAATCACTTCGGAAAGTCGATCGGATGAAGACAACTTCGCCTTAGAAGACTTTGTCGAAATCACTTCCAGGAGTCGATCGGATCAAGATCACTTCGTCCTAGTGGACTTTGTTGAAATCACTTGGGGAGTCGATCGGATCAAGACCACTTCACTCTAGTGACCTTGTCGAAATGATTTCGGAGAATCGATCGGATCAAGACCACTTCGCCCTAGTGACTTGTCGAAAGCACCTCGGGGGAGTCGATTGGATCAAGATCACTTTGTCATAGAAGACTTTGTAAAAATCAGTTAGTGGGAGTCGATCGGATCAAGATCGCTTCGCCATAGTATACTGTCGAAATCACTTTGGGAAGTCGATCGGATTAAGACCACTTTGCCCTAGTAGACTGTCGAAATCAATGCAGGAGTCGATAGGATCAAGATCACTTTGCCCTAGTAGACTGTCGAAGTCACTTCGGGGAGTTGATCAGGGTCAAGATCACTTCGCCCTAGTAGTCTTTGTCAAAATCACTTCGGGGAGTCGATCGGACCAAGCTAAGTTCGCCCTAGTAGAGTTTGTCGAAATCATTTCAGGGAGTCGATCGGGCCAAATAAAAATCGATACATGCAAACCAATCAAAATTAAGCAATATTTATTAATTGTTGCCAATGTTACACATGACTACATTTGTAGTAACGTGTTTGCAAATAGAATCGTATGTTAAAGATAACCTTCACCTGAAGTGTATGCAATCAATTTTGCCATTAGTGATTTAGATAAAAAGAAGTTTTTTCTATGCCGCAATATGCGTTTAACATTTCTCAATTTAAATTCAGAAATGAGTGTAATACTGTAACAATTTTATTTTCGCATTAAAAATCTCTGCATTAAAGGTATAACGAATGTTAAAACACCTTTATTAACTAAAGTAATAATACGTGTAACAATCAAATTTTTGCATTAATACAGTATCTAGAGTCGTTAGTCTATTTGTTTCGGAGGTCGGTGTATTCCACAGCCACAGGCACGCGCGTGAGAGGATTGACAACCCCCCTCGGGACCCTCCCACCATGCAAGAACGCGGCAGGGGCACTCGTCGATAGGTAAAAGCAGCGACAGCATGCATTCGAAGAGAATGGCGAGTGACCTCCGGGTCGCATTAATTGTGTAACACACTTCCTGAGTAACGGTTGGTATTGTTTATTCGTTATCATAGTATCTAATTTAAAAATTTGTTTAGCGCAACTACGACTTACAAACTACGACTTACAAACTACGACTTACAAACTACGCAACGAAAATTATATTTATAACTAAGATTAGACCATGGAAGATTACGCTACAAAATTTATGCAACTTTGAATCAATGTAAGAAACCCACTTCGCTTCGACACCTGTATTTAAAGCATGGAAAGCAGGAATAATTAGCTGCAGACTCCGCACGGCGATGCAGTTCCCAATCTAGCCAAGGACAGCAGCCCGGGGTTTGGTTCGTAATAGCTTTAAGATTTCCTCAGTGCTTCCTTCTAAAAGCATGTTATTTCGTTTTGTTTTATAGAAGCACAAATTTGTTATTCAGTTTATCTGTAGCTAAGCTGGTTTTCTCCAGTATCAATTTTAAATTTCACTTAGTTTCGTAGATATGTGACTACACGTGGCTTCAGCATAAATTAACAGCTGCGGCTACGTCACCTGTTTGTTTGAAATATGCCGTCAACAATTGCAAGCAGATGTTTAGTATTACATTACTACCACCTTTGATAAAATTAGAGAATATCTTTGTGAATATTTTTACTTCAAATCGATTTTAATACTGTTAACTTAAAAAGAAAGTTTTGTATATTAATTTGTAAATGACCTACACAGATCTGATTGGGTTAGAAAACCTTAGTATAACCAGTCACACTGGGTTGTAATATATTTGAGTAAGAATCAAGTTGATAAACTTTACAATAATTCTTCAAGTAATTCAAGTATTCATTTTATTTTATTGCATTAAATTTTATTTACAGAAACAGAAAAAATTCTTTCTAGTAAATTTATAATCCACGCTTAAAGTCTTTTTATTCTGATCTAGTTTGATCAGACCTGATAAACAAAAACAATAAGAGTTCAATTTTTATGGTACCCTTATGTAGGAAACATTCTTTTGCATTTTAGATATATTTGAGGGACACAAATAGTGTTCCCATTTTTATGTGACTTAATTATTATTTTTCCTTACAGGAACAGCGTCTTATTCTGTTAAGACAGGTTTTTGTCAGCGAAGGCGATCTTTTTCTTTGGGTCTCCACGTCCGCCCTTAGAAATTAGCCATGCCATTTACATGAATCAATCTGGACTTGGTGGCGCCTGTTTGTTTTAGTTTGAGTGTGACCCCCACAGATTTCGACTTACCCCCATTGCTCATAGCTCTACCCAAGGAATAGACCCTAGTTACGTCGGAAGACTTTGTTTTGCAGACACCTAACTTGGAGCATGGTGATTATAAAGTATTGTCGGCCAGAAGTATAGAAAAGCGTTTCACTAGCGCCCATGCGTGAGGCTAGCGGATCCAATTAGAGAGAGGAAAAAATCGTTACACTGGCGCCCAACGTGGGGCTCGAAATTTGTTTGTTCATAGTTTGATTTACCTCGAAATTTGTTATTCATAATTTGATTTGCTTCGAAATTTGTTAGCTCAAAATTTAATTTGCTTTGAAATCTATTTGTCCAAAAATTATTTTGCGTCGAAATTTGTTTGCTTAAAGTCGATTTGACATTTAGATTTGTTTGTTTGCTTTTGATAAAAGATTGGTTGTAACATTAACCCTCATACAGTCAATTGATTAACTTGGTCAAATTTATTTTTGACTTTCGTTCTATTTTGACCCCATATAATTTTTTTGATATTGTTTTGGCAAAAATTATTTTACCAAAAACACCTTTTGATTTTTACCTACGAATTTGTTTTGATCACTTTTGTGAGGTTCAGATCAGTTAGATTTATCGGTTTGATTCCATTAGGCTTGAGTAATCATGTCGGAAAAATTCCAAATTGTTTGTCTACTTAAAGAAGAATTGGAGTATGAGCTGAGAATCAGAGGAGTGGTGAGTGAGAGACCAGTGTTGGAGAAAAGGAAAATTTTAGGTAGATTGTTAGCTAAAGAAATAGATAAGCCTGGTTGTTTGATCGATCTTTCGTGTTATGAAGTAGACTTTGCAACGGAAAGTAAAGAAATTTCAGTTTCAGTCGAGTCAGTTCGTAATGTTGTGTCCGAATTTGAAGGTGACTCATCAGACTCAATTTTAGGAGAGCTTGTTCAAGGTTAAACCACCTTTCGGGGCGAGTTAAGCGCATGAAAATCCCTTCAATAAATTCCGAGGAAGCAATTAAGTTCAGAAATGAGACAGTAGCAACGATATTAACCCTTGAAGCTGAGTTATACGATAAAACCAATAAAAGTACAGAGTCCACCTATTTGGATCGGTCCGTTGTAGTATCTCCTTCAGTTGCTAGTGCACCTATTCATTCGACTTCGTATGTAACGACTTCCGTACCTATAGGCTCATGGCCTGTAAAATTCTCAGGTGATCCCAAACAACTATATTCATTTTTAGATAGAGTTAGTGATTTAGCACAATCTCGTAAGGTATCCGAAACTGATTTATTTGGATCAGCATGTGAACTTTTGTGGGTGACGCTTTAGTTTGGTTTAGAACAGTAAAAATTCATTGAGAGACTGGAACTCCTTGTTAGAACGTTTAAGGAAGATTTTCTACCCGGTTCTTCAGATGATGATATTTGGGAAAAGATCAGAAATCGTCGTCAAGGTAAAGACGAAAGGATTATTTTATTTGTCGCGCATATGCAAACCCTGTTTAGTAGACTGACCAACGAGCCAGCAGAAGTTACTAAAGTTAAGATGATAAGAAGAAATTTGGTTCCTGAATATATTTCAGCACTTGCATTGTCGGACATTCAAGATTTGTCTACCTTAGTAAATTTGGGTAAAAGGTTAGAAGAAGCTTCTTTGATGAAACTAAACTTGGTTTTAGCATCTTCTAGTAAACCTAACAAGATTTGCAACCTCTAAGCATCTATTTGAGAACAAACATCCTGGGTTGAATGAAAAAGTTTGTGCTGTTAAGAGTAGGGTGTTTCAGAATAAATTAGTTAATCCCAAGTAACAGTAGCGGATAAGAGCTCTTGAGTCCTCAGTTTGTAATTTCTTTAGTCCCGACAAGAGAAATAATTTTGTTTGTTGGAATTGCTCCCGTAGTGGACATTGGTTTAGAGATTGTAGAGCAACCAAGAAAATTTTTGTTTTGGATGTGGTCGAAAAGGCGTTAAGGCAACGTCATGTCCACAACGTTCAAAAACCAGTAAGGCGGCAGGCGCATAGTGGTCGGCATCCTGTTCCGCGTAATAAGGCCATGGTTATGATTTGTAAACAAGAAAAATACTTTTGTAAAGACGAGTGGTCGAGATGGCTTACAGTTGTTAAAAATTTTGTCAGGACTCTCCGAAGCCTAAGAATAATACTTTATTCATTGAGAAGCAGTGTGATAATCGACCTTACATTATGGTGAAGTTAATGGATAGAGACATTACCGGTCTTCTAGATTCGGGATGCACTACCTCAGTGGTAGGATCTTTAGCTCTTTCAATTATTAGGAAATTAGACTTGAAAATTTTAGTTCAGCAAAACAGGTATTACTACAGCTGATGGTTCAATAAAGTCTGTTGTAGGCTCAGTTGATTTGCCAATTTGTATAGGTAATGATTGCCGCATCCTTAATGCATTAGTGGTTCCGTCCCTACCTCACACCTTTATCTTCGGTAGTGACTTTGCAAAATTATTTGGTGTAGTTGCTGACTTTAGAAGTAATAATTGGTTTATCCAAAGTAACATTGGGAACGACATTGGGTATATAGGTTCGTCTTCCATCCCTTTGAACACTGAAGATTCCTTATTTGGTTTACATGACCTTTCAGATGCTCAATGTGTGCAAGCACAAGAGTTAATAAATTCATTTAGTGAGATTAGCAGCGACGATAGATTAGGACGAACTCACCTAATTGAAATGGACATAGACACAGGCAATGCCAAACCCTTCCATAAGAAACCATATGTCATGTCACCATATATGAGTAAGATATTGAATGAGGAGTTGGACGACATGCTTAAACTTAAAGTTATAGAACCGTGTACTAGTCCGTGGTCCTCTCCAGTTTTGTTGGTTAAGAAAGCAGATGGAGAATATCGCTTCTGTTTTGATGGTAGAACCCTGAACGACTTAACTGTTCATGATTCGTACCCCCTTGCAAACGTAGACAGAACTCTCAATATGTTGAGAGGTGCGAACTACATTTCGTCACTTGATTTGAGAAAATCGTTTTGGCAAATCCCTCTTAGTGAGTCGTCTAAGGATAAGACTGCCTTCAGTGTTATTTCACGAGGACAATTTAGATTTACAAGCATGCCGTTTGGGTTGAAGAATGCTGCGCAGACACAACAGCGTTTAGTAGATGCAATTTTTGGTCCACGTTTTGAACCCCATGTATTTTGCTATTTGGACGACATAATATTATGTTCGTCATCTTTTGAAGAACACCTAAAGTTATTGGTAGAGGTTAAGCAACGTTTAAAAGAAGCTAACCTCACTATAAACATAAGTAAATGTGAATTTTTTAAAAAGACACTAAAATTTTTGGGTTATATAGTAGGCTCCAACTCACTTCGTACAGATCCCGATAAGGTGTCGGCAATGGTTAACTTTCCTCGTCCGAAAACCACAACGGAGATTAAAAGGTTTATAGGAATGTGCAGCTGGTACCGTCGTTTTATAAAGAATTTTTCGTCTTTAGTTTCGCCTATCAATGACCTCATTAAGAGTAAGAAAAAAGGTCAAACTGTAAATTGGAGTGCGGAAGCAGAAAATTCATTTGTGTTGATCAAGCAAGCATTAGTTTCTGCACCTCTTCTTTCGCAGCCAGACTACTCAGCACCCTTCATTGTTGAGTGTGACGCAAGCAACACTGGGTTAGGAGCTGTTTTGATTCAAAATGTAAAAGGAGAAGAGCGTGTAATTTCGTACGCAAGTAAAACCCTGAGCCGTACAGAGCGCAATTATTCCACCACAGAGAGGAGTGTTTAGCAGTTATTTTTGCAATTGAGAAATTTCGTCCGTGGGTAGAAGGAGTTCGCTTCACAGTTGTCACCGATCATTTTCGTTACTTTGGTTGAGTAATCTTCAGAATCCAACTGGAAAACTCGCCAGGTGGTCAGTTCGATTAAGGCAACATTCATTTGAATTGGTGCATAGGAAAGGAAAGTTTAATATAGTCCCAGATTGTCTTAGTCGTGGTGTTCCTTAGAAAATCCAGAAGTTAATTTAGTAGAGATTAAACTTGATGGTGTAGACTTGTGGTATGAATCTTTGAGAAAGAAAATTTTGTTGTCACCCAAAAGCTACCCACAATGGAAAGTGGAAGATGGGTTTATTTATAAGTTTATACCTTCCCTATTACCGCATTCGGCGAATGTTGTAGAGTGGAAGTACTTAGTGCCAAAATCTCAGCGTATAAATGTCATTAAATCATGTCATGACCCCCCTTCAGCAGGACATTTTGGTTCTTTAAAACTTTGTCTCGTGTCCAAGAATTATATTATTGGCCAAAGATGATCTTTGACGACGTAAATTTTGTAGGAAATGTTTGGTTTGTGGTGCTCAAAACCACCCAATAAAGGTCCCCTTGGGATGATGGGAAAGGAGAAAGAGGTTGGACTACCGTTCCAAACCATTGCTTTAGATTTGATGGGTCCGTTTCCTCGTTCCAAACGCGGACATAAATGGCTTTTAGTTGTTGGTGATTGGTTCTCGAAGTATTCGATTTTGCAACCTTTGCGTAGTGCCACGGCACATTTGATTGAGAAATTTTGGAGGAAAAAGTATTTCTTGTCTACGGTGTACCACAGTTTGTTATTTGTGATAATGGTCCACAATTAATTGGACGTATTTTTAAAGCTTTGTGTGCAAGGTACGAAATTCAAAAGATTTGGTATAATGCTGTTTATGCTCCCCAATGCAATTTTGTGGAAAGAATCAATAAGACAGTTGGTACAGCAATCCGTTCATACGTAGAAGGACATGATACGTGGGATAGTGAGATATCAAAGATCCAATACGCAATCAACTCAGCAAAACATGAGTCCACCAACTATTCTCCAAATTTTTTAGTCTTTGGTCGTCAGGTACCCTCAAGTGGAAAAGCTTATAATGATGATTTTAAACCTGGTGAGGATGTTGATGTCGTCTCCAGTAGTAGACCTTCTTATGTTTTGGATCGTCAACTTTTATTTGATATTTTTGGGAATGTCCGTGAAAATTTGCATGTAGCTTATCAACGTTCGAGTAAACGCTACAATCTTAGGAGAAGAGACATTTCGTTCCAAGTCGGAGAAAGTGTTTGGAGAGCTAATAAGTAGGGCTGGGTCGGCGTATCGATATATCGATACGTATCGATACGACCCCCGTATCGACCCCCCCGATACAGCAAAAAATAAATATCGATATATCGATACTCGATATGTATCGATACGTATCGATATGTATCGATACGTATCGATATGTATCGATACGTATCGAAACTTATCGATACGTATCGATATAGAATATGTATCGATATTCGATCCGCAAAATCCCGTACGCCCACTGCTATATATATATATATATATATATATATTCATTCATTTTGTTTTCGACCTTACTTAAGGTCGGTTTGACGCAGCTCTAACTTCTTTTCTATTCTGTGCTAATCTAAAAAGCTCTACATACCCTTCACAACCTAAATTTCTAATAATTTGACTAATATGGTTTGGTCTAGGTCTTCCTATATCCTTCTATCTTTTTCCTATCCAGCTGGCTCTACATAGATATTAGCAACCTAATGGTTGTTAAAGAACTCTAATATGTTTACATGATTACCATTTATAGAAATGAAATATATATATATATATATATATATATATATATATATATATATATATACATGCATTTAGTACGTATACGCCTCCGAAGATTACATTCATGGTACGAGTGTGCCTCGATTTTACGCGTTCGCCTCCGATTTGGAGTCGATCACGTTGGACCTTTTGGAGCTGAGGACACTCCTACAATTAAATTGCGCCCTATAACGACTGGAGCAAATTTCGACCTATATACACATACTTATATACGTTTTAGTTCAGAGGTCTATCGCGAGAGGACAGTGCAATATATACACTTATACACTTATTACATTAAGCGGTTGAGTCCGCTTCCTAATGTATACGGATATGCACAGGGTCTTCTCGCCTCCAAAGATACGGCAACCTTGCTTAATTTATATATATTTTAGTTAAAGTATAAATTTATTTTATTTTATTTTTATTTATTGTTTTATTGCCCAACAGTAATAACCATTTACAGGACAAAAATATAGAACTAACAAATTATATACACATGTGACCTACAGACTAAAGTTTAAATATACAAACGTACATCAACATTATCTTTATATATAACAGAATCCAAAGCAGTGTTATTTATATCTATTTGAGGACTTAATCTGTTAAAATTTTTACAATAATGGGAACATTATGTTAAATCAAAAGGCGACCCTCTCATGGAACTGAAATACATTGACTTACGGAAAATCGAATATATGAAAATAAATAATATATCTGGTAACTTTGAATTCCATTAAGAACTTATATTCAAGTGCTACTTTATAAACCTCACTATGGAAAACTCGATCAAGTTTATTAATAAATAATCGCGAGTTGTATACTTATTCAAACAAATACATTTTAAAATTATGGTATTGCTGGGACGGTAGCATCGTATGTATTGTAAATGTAAAGGTGCAATAAGTATCAGACCGTTTTGTTGCTTAAGAAGTATTGCTATAAATAACTAATTAATTGTATGCATCGCTAGAGAATTTAATTAATAGGCAATGAATTCACACAAATGTTAGACTACAGTGAATAAATTAAATTAAAAGAATTTTAAATTTAAAGTAATAAATATGGAAATGACGTTATGCATTGAACTACACCCAAACCAAAAACACTTTATTAGATAACTGGAAAAAGTGTAAAATGTATTGATTTGTTGTACGAATGTACAATTGTGAAATTTAAATAAGATAGCAAGACAATGGATGGTGATGAAACAAAAATTATGTTGGTAGATAGAGGAATGTTACACAACGGGTACGATATAATCGTTGGATTTAAAATGATAGATGTGTTGAATCTTTATGCGATTATGTAGATGGAAATGATTTTACCAATTGGTTTTAAACACGAACACGGGCAAAGATGAAAAAGAACCAATTGGTTGCTTTTGATACAATTATAAAGAAAAATAATTTAACAAATCTCAGGAATAATCTAAAGGCATGCAAACTGGAAATATCATCTTAAAGCTCAAAAACAGGAGTAGTCTATTTTTAAAGCAATTAGTATTAACACTACTACTTAAAGTGACACATGTATGTCAATGACAAAATTGGTAAGGTTTTGAGTTTACAATAATTATCGGTTATAGGCAGCACGGTTGATCAAAATTCCATGTTTTTAATTATGTTAAACGCTAAAGAAGAAAATTGCGAATACATAAATATTCCAACATTCTTGTCACATGTAAATCTGCAAAAGTATTTATCCCTGCATATAGGATATAAAGTATTAGCCAAAATTATTTTCAAACTTCACGTAGCCACAAAGGAAGTGACAGTGCAGTACAACAAACTTTGCCAACACTGCAATTACAACCATACTGTATAATTTTATTAATATATTGCATTATAGTGGACCATCTGAAATATACAGTTTTAGTAATCAATAAAGATTTTTTTTACACGAAGTCGCAAAGAAAGAACCTATATAAATAATTATATCAAATAACTAGATATCAAATACCTAGGTACAACTAAGTATTTATTCAAAATAGATTAAATAAAACACAAGGAAATGAAAAGATTTATAATCGGTTTAACGTAAACATTAAACTACTTGATCGATGTAGTGCTTACAAAATACTGCAAGACAGCGTACAAAAATTACGCTAACAGTATATCCTATTACTACTTACTTAAAACAAAGAAAATGAAAGAAATTACACATATTTATAGAATGCATGCTACTCGTTTTGTTTGAAAATATTATATACGAACGCTTTTATTTGCACCCAATCTAAATTATCATATAGGTTTGGGTTATCGTCTATTATTTTCAAACATTCAGCTTTTTTTGGAGTTATTTTTTCTTTAATATGCCTCTGAAAATGTTTTTTAACAATGCGTTTTTGCATTTGCGTCCATTGAACTCTGCAACTTTTTTGTTTCACAATCGCATCTTCATCTTTTCCAGGAAGTTCCTGTTCCTCTTTATCGCTTTCAACTTCGCTTGAAATTTCCAGGTTTATGTCGCGTAGCGGTATTTTTTTAAATTCCATACCTTGCACTATATCAAAAAGGGTTAGCAGCTTAGAAACTTTTGCTGTTTGATACGCGTCTTGTGTTATCCTATAACACATACAAGTTTTAGCATAATTGAAAAACACAGTTTTAAAATGGTGTTTAAAAATGGTTTAATTAACGTAGTATAGTATATTAATCAACGAGCATATAATGATAGTTATTATTCACGAGGTTTAAGTTTACGATACTAGTCGTAGGTTCGTGTCGTAAATAAACCAAGTGAACAACAGTCATTATATGCAGTAGCATATTATACTTTACCACGACTATCAAGTAAGTTTAGTCAAAATTATCACAAATCTTAATTTTATTTGTAATTTAAACAAGTAATATTGAAACAAACATTGCATTTTTCTATAACGAATTTAAAGGCATAATTTTATTTATTAATAGTAATATTTGTATTTACACAATCTCTTATGTGAAATGAAGGAATTGAATTTCATTCTACAAGCCTTGATTTTATAAATCAGTGTATAATGAATTCATCATTCACTAGTGAATTATTATAGATTAGTCGTGAATAAAATTCTTTATGCAAAATGTCATATTCGAACTTCAACCTCTTATATTACACCTTTATCGGATTTAAGAATACAGTTTACTTACTCGTAAAACTCTCGATGCGTTTTTTCTGTGCCTCATAAATTTGGCGAATTGGGGATATTCATCTCTATCCAAATTCATAATTTGCATTAAAGTTCCAATTTGCTTTCTTAATCGATTTGATGATATTGCTTGCGGACTTTCTATACCACTTGCATTTGCGAACTTCCTAATTATAACATCAGCAAATAAATAAGGATTTGTCTTAGGTACAATATCAATCTTTTTTCTAACTTGCAAGAGCAGATCAATATATTTCTGAAGACATTTTGGGAACAATATCGCAATAGCTCGACTTCCTTTTCCACCAACAACCACGCGTTTATAGTTCTTAGTTAGCACCTTCTCTGATTCGGTGAGTGCGTTAATAAATTCAGATTGATCAGAATTTTCGCAGTGGTTCAAATACGACTCAACATGCACGTATTGCATATCTCCAATCCTTATTCTATTTTGTACAAAATCGTTAAAGTCAACGCAGCTTCCATCAATATCCTAAAGGCTCTTCTAGTTGAATGGATTATTATTATGATTGTACCTACTTTCTTTGCTTAAACGAAAAAAATTGCTTTTCATTATAAAATGAGTTCTGTTATGTGATGTAATGTGTCAGTTCGTTCTGCGTTTTTTTAAAGTTACGATTCGAGTTATTGTCGTCTGAATGCTATTTTAGTTATACAATTTAAAGAGCCAGCAGTAGGTTTGCATTTTTATGGTGCAGTGGACTAAAGATGATTACTACTCAACGATATTTTTACTATTTTGGTGGAACGTATTGGAACAATGGCAATTACTGTATTCTAATTCCGGATTAAATATAATTAACGCGATTGTGAGTGGACATGAATTTCACTGCATGCAAATTATCCAATAATATAATCATCACTCACCGTTTGTTTTTTGTTAATGGTTTTTAATCTGTTCTTGAACACATCGTCAATCATGGTTTTGAAATATATGATAAAATCTGGGCAAGCCTATGGTAGAAGGCGGCATTGATTGTTTTGCTGAATTCTTTTGATAATGGTTCCAGTGTCATAAAATATCCAGAGACGAAGACAAGACGTCGGGAATTGCACTACTTGAGAACATCATCCCACCAGTGTATGTATATATTTCCTTCTTGTGTATTGATATCTTGATTTCTCTAAGTTAGACTACGTAGTTGGCTATATGTCTTTGTTTACTTTACATTTAGAATTTACATAACAAAAATACTTAAAAATTTTGGGATAAAAATTAATTTAGGGCCATGCAATCGAATTAGGCAAAAATTTGTTATTTACATCTGGTTTCGTGTAAAAATTTTGCATTATCAAGTTCTAATTATAAAGTATAGTTTAGTTAAAATGTGTTTATCGAAACAAACAAATATGTGTAGAAACAGCTAGTATATTTTAGTTGTTTAGGTTTAAGGTTATGAATATGCTACTGATAGCAGTTTTTATTGTTTGAAAATTAATGATACAATAAGATTAGCGTTGACTAACCATAAGATTTCCTATATAAAATTTGTTTAGGTGTGACATTATTAGCTAATTCTACGCCACTGCTGAGAAATGCATTTCGACCAGTAAATGGCTTTTCTGTATTGCTGTTATCTACTACTATTACATTAGGAGTACTTGTGGGCACCAAGTAAATATATAGACATATATTTTTTAATTATTGTTCTATGCGAATATAAAGTATTTAAAAATTGGGTTAAACAAGTGACTAAAAACAATTTACTATATATAATCCTTTTATTAATTTTATGTATATATTAGATTTGAGGGTAAAAATTATTGTGAGGTAAATCAAGAATGTATTAATTATTTTTGCGACAATTTTTGTACTGCGTAAATCCTCCGGAATGTTTTGGGTAAATGTCGTTTTCTTCGCGGATTGGTTTTCCCTTTTATAACATGTTTTGATTGAAGGTGTTTTAAATAAATTTTCTCTCCTGAGGTTTTCTTTTTCTGTCTTTGTAACCCACCCCACACTGCGACTTGTTAGCTAGCACGCCATTCTTTGGGTTTCTTTTTTGGTACGGTAGTCGGTTCAGGCTATTTTCTTAGCTTACCTTATTTTTCCTTCTTGTCCGCACGGAATACCGTAACAGCATTTATAACCCAGTAACATGACAAAATTTGGAGGAAATAATACTGACTGGGCTGAAACTTTGTAAACAGGCTTGTTTTAGGGTACTATTTAACATATTAAAAGTCCTCATGTCTAGACGTTGTGTTACGAGCAGGAGAGGGTCTAAAAGGTCCAAAAAATCAGTTTTTTCGCAAATAACTAGGAAAATATCAACTTTACAGAAATGTAGGTTAATATCAAAATTGTAACTTACAAAATTCCGCACAATTTCGTTTTTATTCAAGTCTGTACAACCAAATGGAGCAGAGATATATTTTTAAGCATCGGTAGTTTTGCGACGCAACGAAAACGCGTCGCGTGTCGCGCATTTTTCACTAATATCTCGTAAATGGACTCTCGAATCGAAAAATGTTTTAAATAAAAGTTTTAGAGAATTTTAATTACGAACAATTTCGTTTTTATTCATTTCTGTATGGCCCAAATTCGCCGATTTATTAATTAATAGACCATTTTTTTATGTTGAGAATGCATGTTTTGCATATAAAAATCAGTATTAACGCTCAAAGCATTTTCGAAAATAACTTTTCTGATTGGTTGAAAGCAGTAATGTTATGTATTTTTCTTGAAATGATTTTAATTATGTTTAAAATGAGACATCGTAGAACTTTTTTCATTGAAACGTTGACGTGTTACATTCGTTTAAATATTTATAAAAAAATCCATTTTTGTTAAATTAACATTTTAGTCCAAAAATATGTGGATAACAATTTTTCAAAAATTTATTTTGTTCTGTTTTCATTACTTCATATATATATGAACGTGCTGGAGTAGTATAAGTCCTTCGCAAAGTATATTTTATTTAAAAAAAAAGTTTATGAATGTTGCTGTATTTTGATAAATTATGGCAAAATTGCATTAGCATTCGTTTTTTTTGTAAATATCTTCGTTTCTATTAACTTTACGAAAAAACTTCAAGAGACCAAATTTAAAGCTGATAAAATTTTCTATAAAATAAAGTTTGTAACATGTAATTTTGAATGCATCGTAATAGGAAACTGGCGTTTCAAAAGACAGGTAAGTTTACGTATGTAGCAGATCATCACTATGAATCGCCTGAAATGATGAAAAAACGTGTCCTTAACCATTTTTCTGTACTTATTGAAGTGTCAGAAGTTATTCTTGGGGTCTATCTGAATTTTTTAGTACTAGGCCGATATTTTTACGATCGATAGTACTGTACTTAGATACTAAAGATTGAGAAGAGTCCGAAGGGATAAAAACTATTCAAATAGTGCAAATGAAGAAGAAGAAGAAGAAGACTAACAACTAATTTCGTAATTACATTCTATAAAACTTTTATTTCGAATATTTTTCAATTCGAGAGTTCATTTTAGACTATATATGTACAACCTATACTTAAAGGATTAATGCTGATTTTAACATGTAAAACATCCACTATCAACATAAAAAAAAATTGTCTTTTAATTAATAACTCGGCGAATTTAGATCGTAGAGAAATGAATAAAAAACGAAATTATTTGTAATTAGATTTCTCTACAACTTTTATTTGAAACATTTCTCGATTCGAGAGTCCATTTTCGATATATTAGCGAAAAATACGCGACGAGCATACGCGACGCAAGATACGCGATTTCGTTGCGTCAAAAACTACCGGTGTTTAAAAATTATATCTGCTCCATTTGGTCGTACAGACTTGAAAAAAATGAAATTGTGCGGAATTTTGTAAGCTACATTTTGATACCTACATACATTTCTGTAAAGTTCATATTTTCCGAGTTATTTGCAAAGCTGATTTTTGGACCTTTTGGACCCTCCTACCTGTAACGTAGCGTCTAGACATGGAGACTTTTAATATGTTGAATAGTACCATAAACCAAGCCTGTTTACAAAGTTTCGCCCAGTTAGTATTATTTCCTACAAATCGACAAATGTCGAGTAATTTTACAGGTCTATTACATATACACAGTAAGTTAGGTGCTGCATGCAGTTTTTTGTACTGCAGCCACTCATCGCAACTGCAACTTCCATTAAAGATTTCAAGGTGGTTTACACGTAACACGTACTTTTGCATCAAATAACTCTCAACTGTTTCAAACTACTTTTCCATTTCGTTATTGTCTTGCTATATGTATGTTCGGTGCAATTCTTAAGAGGTTAGATTAATTTTTATAATCTTACACCGATATGGATAATAAAACGAAACGGTAGGAGCTACAGTTTGTTTATTAGCATTGCTCCTGGGACAAAATACAAATGCCGACGCAGAAGAAAAAAAATAGAATTTTAGTAAAGTAGTAGATCTAACAGAGTACAGGTCCAATACATTCACTTATTATTTAAACATTCGAATGTAAAATCCAATTCAGCACGTTTTAGCAACGTAGCTGAACAGGAATTCCTAGTATCAAATGCAATGTGCTTGCTAGGCAGATGATATTTATTATTATAGAACAAATAAAATTAGCATCTACTAACTGTGATAATACCTGACTCAATATTGGGGCACATTAATTTTAAAATCAATTATTAGTATAATTGGATACTTACCGCTTTCAACGAGATGAACAAGCATCCTGCCTCTTGACAGACGCAATTATTTTCTACCTTGTGAGTATACTTAGGTATAATTTCACCTCACTGCACAACAAAAAAACGTTAAATGATTTAAATACATCTTCGAACCCTTCCTAGGCGAGATAAAACGGTGGCAACGTTGGTGGAGGCGGATACGAACGCTAGATAGTGTTAACTTATACATAAGGAGGTGAAAATGTACGCATTATGTTCGGAAGTCTATGCGAACGCTCCACATAACAAACCTGTGTATGTGTATGAAATAAAAACATTACCCTCTGCAAAATACTGTTTCCTTAAGTTAAAATATGCCTCAAGCCAAAAAATGAGTATACGAAACTTATTCTTAAGGGTGGAGCTGTGGGCGTCTGTTTTATGTATGGAGGCAAATTCGATACAAAAGCATATATATTATTGTGTAAGGGAGGGGGTTAGAAGGTTTCTAAAGGTATATTTGTATTAATAGGGGTGTATGCCAAACGATAGGATTAATATTTCAGATTTAATAATTTAAAACTATAAATTTTGCTATACTTTACATACGTTAAAGTATGTACCATTTCAGATTGAAACTTATATGCCAAAAGGTAGTAACATGACTTTATGACGTTGATATAATGCACGGTACTTGAGGTTTTATACTGAGTTGATATTTCATGAGCCAGTTGAGAGTACATTTGCCGTCGGAAAGCCGGACGCATTTATGGATATCTGCAATATAACAAAGCGTCCAGGTCGTGTATGAATTATTTGGTTTTTCCTTTTTATAGAATCAAACTTTTAGACGAATTGTAAATCAAAATTTAAAGTGAATCAAAATGTAAAAGGTTATTGGAGTTTAGTGAAGTGTTTTGGACCAATGGTAGAAATTTAAAATTATTATAAAGACTATAGCGAAGGTATGTTGGACACTGAAAGATAGGAGATTTGTTATTGGATGTTATATATGTAAAAATGTTATTGTAGTAAGCTAAGTTTGTTTAGTTAATAACTAAGCAATATAAATAAAGGACTTCTTTTTTAAATTTGTTCAGATACAGACCTATTTATGAAACCTGCGTTAAAATTGTAAAATAGTTTTGAAATAAAAGTTTATTTGTGTATTCATCGAGTATTATTTAATTCAAGTATAAAAGGGAGTTTATAAAAGTGTTTAAAAGTGCAAAGGGAAAGTCAGCGTGTATGTAAAGAAGATTGTGGAAGTGGTTATTGATGTAAAGGAGAAAGCGACGGTATATTATTTGAGAAGATTAGTGTTGGTTTTGGGATAGATTTGGGTATTACGGCAGCAGGATATTGGAGTGGTTAAAGAAGGCATCGACGACGTAAAGAATTTTGGATTGATTTGAGAAGATATAACGGCAGAAAGGACATCGTATGAATAATTGGTATAGCAGGATTAGGAGTGATTTGTATTAAGACAGCGGGATTGATTTGGTTGTGCGAAGAGAGATTTAAGCGGGATACGGAGCAGAGGAACAGGAGATAGGAATACGGCGAGGAAGAATTGACGCAGGGAAAGTAGATAAAGGTTTTTACTAAATTCTAAATTGGGGTAACATTATTTCAGGTTTGGGGCATCAAAATTGTTTTATAAAACACCTGGAGGCAGTGCGCAAGAGGACAATTTTGGAGAATCTTGTGTAAAAGTGCGTACGGCAATTTCGAACTTGAGCCAGCAGTCAAAGGAAGGCCTTCAGCGCAGTATATTTCTGGTAAGTACCGTGAATATATTAGAACGTCAGAAATTAAAGTCATAAAAGTTACATAAATTAATTTGACATCAGGCATCGTTGATCTATTAAGATTTGGCATATTAAAATAAATTTAGAACATTTCAAAAGTGGTAAAACAAACGAGGGTGCAGTTTGGTTGGGTAGTGTACATCTACTCACGATTGAACCCACGGTGAGTAGGTGAGAAAACCCTGAGATTAAAGTTTCAAATAGTCGAGGCATATAAAATATAGTAATTAGTAAAAGAAAAACCAACCAAACGTTTGCTAAAGCACCTCGATTTGAAATCATAAGGGACGACGACAAAAGTCGTATAATAAAATCTTGTTTAAAGGAGGAGTAATTAATTATATAAAGTTAAAAATAGTAGAGACAAAAAAACATAGTAATTATATACAAGAATATATATATATATATATATATATATACTAATGTCACAAATATTAAACTTGAAACTTTAATTATTTTGATAACAAACAATCTTAAGTGAAAGATCGAATTGTCAGTAAATACATTATTTTAAAACGATCTTGATATTTTATTCCCAAAGAAGAGTAGAAAAATTTATAGATGCGTATTGATTCGTACCGATAGGTATCGCTACGTCTCGATATGTATACTTAATTTACACATCTAAACGTTCCGATTCGAATCGCTATATATATCTATACGTACCGCTACGTATTGATACGCATCGATATGTATCGATACGCATCGATACGAATCGATACATATCGATACGTATCGATACGTATCGATACGTATCGATATATATCGATATTCGATATATCGATACGTATCGATATAGAATATATATCGATATTCGATACGCAAAACCCCGTATCGCCCACCCCTACTAATAAGGTCCTCTCGAGTGCTAGTGATAAGTTTTCCGCTAAGTTAGCTCCAAAGTTCATTATGAGTAAAGTTCGAAAAAAACATTCCAATTTAGTGTATGAGTTAGAGAACGAAGATGGAACAAGAGCAGGGAAATGGCACGTAAAGGACTTGAAACCAGTTGAAGCGTCGTATCCAAATGAAAATGATGATCCTGACGATTAGTTCCGGTCCGGTCATCTCTTTGATGTTAAGTAATGCAGTAGTGGTTTGCTGTGTTTTGTTCCGATTTTGATTTAGTGTCGGTTCATTAATTTTGAGTATTTTGTTTGAGAAGTGAAATAAGTGGTTAGAGAGTTTGTAGGTTTTGTAAGTTTGAGGTGTGCCTTGGTGTGCACGCTGGTCGTTTTGCTCGCGCGTTATTCGGAGATGTGTTTAGAAGATGTCTTTAACAGATATCTTTACAATGTAGAAGTAAGTGGGCTATTTAATTGTTAGTCCTGATTTCTACTTATCTAGGTAGAGAGAATATTAGTTTATTCTTTCCCTTGTTTTTTTGACCGTTCGAAATTCTTTGGTTTGATAAGGTCAAGGTTGGCTTGGTGAGTCTCACCATTTGGTCCATCACTAATGAGATCTGTTGTTTGTTGGAACTTAGTGATAGGATAATCAGTAGGGTGTAGGATATTACAGCCCTAACTGGTTCGATTTTGTATTTTGAATTTGTTAAGTAACCTTATGGTTAGGTTACCTTCATTTTGATTATCTCTTTGTAATAAAGTGATAATATTTTGTATTTGAATTTGTTAAGTAACCTTATGGTTAGGTTACCTTTATTTTGATTATCTCTTTGCAATAAAGTGATAATATTTTGTATTTGGGTTTGATAAGTAACCTTTTGGTTAGGTCACTTTTGTTTTGATTATCACTTTGTGATGATAGTGTTTTAAATTTAGACCTATTAGTAGGGTCTTCTTTTTGATTGTCACCTTATAGTGATAATACTTTGAATAGTTATGCTGTTTTGGTGAGGAAGCATTCCTTTTTTTTTAGAGAGAGCTAATTGAGCTCCAGGAAGTGAAGTTTTTTTGTGGAATTTGAAATAAATTGTAAAATGTTTGGTTACAGGTAGTAAATATTAGCCTTGTTTGAAGTAAGAACCTCAAGTTAAAGAATTATCGTGAATTTGAATTTTTTGTCCCGTGGAGTGTTTGACTTTCTAATTTGACCCCTCCCAATTTTGATTAATACCGATTGTGACTCCCCGATTTTGTCTCCGATGGACGTCAGGTACATGTAGTTACCAACACACTCGCATTTGTAAATATTTGTCTCCCCATTTGAATAAATTCATAAAATTGCATAGTTAATTAGGAAGGTAGAAAAGGCTAGTATTATTATAATAAAAAAATTTTTGTATTTGTTATATTTGAAGTTGTTCCTTAAAGGAAAAAAAACTTTTTCTTTTAGGAAAGGGGTAGTGTAACAATTTTATTTTCGCATTAAAAATCTCTGCATTAAAGGTATAACGAATGTTAAAACACCTTTATTAACTAAAGTAATAATACGTGTAACAATCAAATTTTGCATTAATACAGTATCTAGAGTCGTTAGTCTATTTGTTTCGGAGGTCGGTGTATTCCACAGCCACAGGCACGCGCGTGAGAGGATTGACAACCCCTCGGGACCCTCCCACCATGCAAGAACGCGGCAGGGGCACTCGTCGATAGGTAAAAGCAGCGACAGCATGCATTCGAAGAGAATGGCGAGTGACCTCCGGTCGCATTAATTGTGTAACACACTTCCTGAGTAACGGTTGGTATTGTATATTCGTTATCATAGTATCTAATTTAAAAATTTGTTTAGCGCAACTACGATTTACAAACTACGACTTACAAACTACGACTTACAAACTACGACTTACAAACTACGCATACGAAAATTATATTTATAACTAAAATAAGAACATGGAAGATTACGCTACAAAATTTATGCAACTTTGAATCAATGTAAGAAACCCACTTCGCTTCGACACCTGTATTTAAAGCATGGAAAGCAGGAATAATTAGCTGCAGACTCCGACGGCGATGCAGTTCCCAATCTAGCCAAGGACAGCAGCCCGGGGTTTGGTTCGTAATAGCTTTAAGATTTCCTCAGTGCTTCCTTCTAAAAGCACGTTATTTCGTTTTGTTTTATAGAAGCACAAATTTGTTATTCAGTTTATCTGTAGCTAAGCTGGTTTTCTCCAGTATCAAATTTAAATTTCACTTAGTTTCGTAGATATGTGACTACACGTGGCTTCAGCATAAATTAACAGCTGCGCTACGTCACCTGTTTGTTTGAAATATGCCGTCAACAATTGCAAGCAGATGTTTAGTATTACATTACTACCACCTTTGATAAAATTAGAGAATATCTTTGTGAATATTTTTACTTCAAATCGATTTTAATACTGTTAACTTAAAAGAAAGTTTTGTATATTAATTTGTAAATGACCTACACAGATCTGATTGGGTTAGAAAACCTTAGTATAACCAGTCACACTGGGTTGTAATATATTTGAGTAAGAATCAAGTTGATAAACTTTACAATAATTCTTCAAGTAATTCAAGTATTCATTTTATTTTATTGCATTAAATTTTATTTACAGAAACAGAAAAATTCTTTCTAGTAAATTTATAATCCACGCTTAAAGTCTTTTTATTCTGATCTAGTTTGATCAGACCTGATAAACAAAAACAATAAGAGTTCAATTTTATGGTACCCTTATGTAGGAAACATTCTTTTGCATTTTAGATATATTTGAGGACACAAATAGTGTTCCCATTTTTATGTGACTTAATTATTATTTTTCCTTACAGGAACAGCGTCTTATTCTGTTAAGACAGGTTTTTGTCAGCGAGGCGATCTTTTTTCTTTGGGTCTCCACGTCCGCCCTTAGAAATTAGCCATGCCATTTACATGAATCAATCTGGACTTGGTGGCGCCTGTTTGTTTTAGTTTGAGTGTGACCCCCACAGATTTCGACTTACCCCCATTGCTCATAGCTCTACCCAAGGAATAGACCCTAGTTACGTCGGAAGACTTTGTTTTGCAGACACCTAACTTGGAGCATGGTGATTATAAAGTATTGTCGGCCAGAAGTATAGAAAAGCGTTTCACTAGCGCCCATGCGTGAGGCTAGCGGAGCCAATTAGAGAGAGGAAAAAATCGTTACAATACGTATACGTAAGCGGTATTGAATTTAGGTTTTACGCTCGGAAGCTTTGTGTTTCAGCACATATTTGGTATTTTATAAGGACTTTTAGTTAATGTAGGCAACCGCTTGGTTCTACGTTCTCTGTACATCATGCTGCCTCATTACTATGTATTAGGTATGCTCGCAAGACAAAGTTGTTAAATGCTGTTAATGTAAATAAGGAATAATTAACTTATTGTAGACAGTTGTATAACGTTTATAAATTTTGTTTGAGTATATTTTCCTTTGGACGTTATTGAAATTTCAATATCTAATAACTATAAATTTTGTATGCCCGTCTTTGTGCTAAAGTTGAGAGGCGCGAATCGATCGCTTTTTGGGATTTGCGTTCGAGGGTTTCGGATTTGGGGCCGCGGGCGGGTGGTGGTTAGGTGGAGAATTTTTGCGTGCGTAACATACGCCGGTTTTTACCGCGGGAAACCAATAAATTGCGAAGAAATAAGGGTTTTCCGGGAAAAGATTAATTTGAAGCGACGTATTCGTTAACGTGTTAAAAAAGCTTGGATCCCTCAAAAAATTCCGATCTAAAAACCGAACAAGACGTGCGACGAGGTTGGCAACTGCTCGGTTGACGTTGGTACGAGAGAGAAGAAAGCTCAAGTTGGTTTCTAAAATACGTATTCGGGCGTTAAAAAATATCTAATATATACCAAACAACACTATTCGTATTCTAAAACCTGAATTATTACCAGTTTGTTAGTATAGTATTTTCTTAAAACAGGTATTAAAATTTGTATAATTACCTCGAGAAACGTCAAACACAGGTTCCGAAGGCCAACGGAAGCGAACGAATATGTACCTTCAAAATCTATGATTACACACTTCGTTTCAAATTCCTCAAATTTGGACTTACAAATCATCTAATATCGTTTAAGAGTACCGACAGTTGACTAAAATTATACGAAAACATCGCTTTTTAATATACACCAACTATTTATTTGAAAAATAATTACTTATTACATTTGACGTTTATTTACGGAATCGCCCGAACAATTACAATACACTGTGATATATTCCTAAGACGATGTATTCCTTATGTGGCATTAAGCATAGCAAGTATACAACCAATGCGGTTTCAATAGACATAACCTCGACAGCGCAGGTCTAACATCTCTGGCTACGAACCGTACGTACGTTGGTTCAATACCCAGTAAAATTCTTTTTTTTTAATTTAATTTTATGTTGCTTTTTAAAACATCCAATAGCATTCATTTAACAATATGCATTAAATAAACCAACTCTTTTTTTTCATATGCTTCAATGCGATCTACAATCTATAATTTGTGAATTATATTTTCTCAAAATCCATTTACAACGTTTACTTTTCAGAGATTGTCCAACTTGCAGAAACGTATTCGCTTATATGTGTGTAAAAACTAATAAACCTTTAATATTTTACGATCTAAAAACCCAAACGCACAGAACTAAAAACCGGTACATTTGCGTTGATGAACAGACGATCGAGTTCGTTTCAAAAATTGGTATACGATCCTTAACAAATTTCTAATATGTACCAAAAAATATTACATCTGTCATAAATTCTACATCTTTATTTAAAACTTTTACTGCGATTTCTGTAATTTATTTGAGAAATGTCAAAAGCAGGTTACGAACCACGGTGGTGCCACTCTATAAACGATTATGTTGGCGCATTTTAGTATTAACACTATCCGAATAGATGGTGCCCACAATTTCAACAGCAATTTTGATTATCATTTATTTCACATTAATTTGACGTTTAGAATTATTGTTTGTCTAACCATAGCGCTATTCAAACATTGTTTAATTTGAGTGGCTGCATTTCAAAAAATTCATTATGAATTGTAATATTAATAATCGACTTCTTGAATATATCCAGGTGTGTGATTAAAAAAAATACAATTACTTTTACTTAAGATTACATTACTAATGTTTTTATAGGTACTTATTTCACCGTCAATGTTGTTTTTACGTACCTACCGATATAGAATGGACAAATAATTTATTATAAAACTAAAACTTAAGAGAAACTTATGTCTTAATGTTAGAGCTTGGTGTTTGTTTATACATTACTGTATATAGAGGAAATTCATATTTATTAGTTTTTGTGACAAATGTTAAAATAATGGATTACATATTTCTATCCGAATCGTGGATTATAGATACGTTCTCTACTATGTGAGGGGTTGTGCAAATAAGAATGCCACTAGGCATAGATTTTCAAATCCCTATAACAATAAAATTACGCTTTCATGATTATTTTTTTAATTTGTATGCCAATGGCCCGTGTTTTGTTGTGTTTGTCAATTGTACTTGAAATCGGTTTTCTTTTTCCTGTAATATACAATAAGCCAATAATATATTTTGGAAAAATTTTTATTTCATTTCTTAAAATGCATGTATGATGTACAAACTTATATTTTCATTTTTATTAATTTGACTTATGTACATACATAATGTATGTGTGTAATTCATTTTAGTGAAATCTGTAAATATAAATTTTTGCATCTATAAGCTTTCAAATTCATTTGCAATGCATTCTTAAGGTACCTTCAGTACTACAGAGATTTGGCGATTTGGATATTTGGAGAATGATCCTATTGATTAAAGTGATCACATGACACCGCCGAGAAACGTCAAAATCACCGAATCTCCGATCTCCCAAAAGTTGGTTCAAGTTCAACTTTTCTAGCTACTTTGAGATCGGAGCATGCGTGTTTGTTCAGAAAAGCACGTGATTTGTTTGTTTTGTTATAACCTTAACCTTACCTTTTCGTGTAGTTCGCCGTTATGTTTTTTGCGTTTTGTCAATTAAACATATGGAAATGAATAAGAAATCCGTTGTTTCTTTAAATACTCATAGCTTAGTAACAAACATTGAAAACTTAACATCCAGCAACCCAAAACAATAACAAATGTCATCTGTCAAACTTCTCCGAATACCCGAAGCAGAAAATACCTTAGATGATTAAAAGTGAAAATATCTCATTCACCAAATATCTAATTCGCCAAATATCTAATTCACCAAATATCCAAATCGCTAAATCTCCATCGCACTAAAGGTACCCTTAGATGTAAACCATACCAGGGTTTTTTAACCTTTTTCATATAGTGCAGATGCTAACCAAACGTATAATTTCATAGGAAGTATTAACACTATCCGCCCAGATGGCGGACAAAGATGCCAACATCTTATAAACAGTAAGTGGCGCATATATACTAACTCATCTAACCTATGTTACGAACAAAGACGTAGAAGCACGAGTACGCACTATCTGAAACTCTGTTAACACAGTTAATTTACAAATTTCTACAATTAAAGCTTCTAAATTACATAGTAATTCTTTATAGTGCTGATAATTATTAATTCTGATTATAAAAAAGTATCACACATTAATAGACGCGGTCTATTTTAAACACAAAAAGTTAAAAATTTAATTTGACGTTTATTACCGAATACATCTGAAAAATTTCAAGTCTACGTAAATAATTTAGAAAACGCTATATATCTTTTGAGGCTTCGGCTACTACAAGTATACAACCAAAGGATTTTCTACAAAATAAGGTTCGATAACGTAAGGCTAACACCTCCGTCTGCCCGCATTCGTATATAGTTTTTTATTTTTTAGTGTTTATACTTTAAGGTAATATTAAGGTTAAAATTAGGTTTAACATAAGTTTTTCCACTGCTTTTCCTATTGTACAACACACAACAATGGTATAAAATACAAATAAAATAGAAGAAATCGTTAATTACTTTAAACAGTTAGGTAAATATTTTAGTATAGATACCGAATATTTTCATTTAAATTACTTATACTTAAATGTCGCATCGTAGGTACTATTAAGGAAATCAATTGTTATTATTGTTAGTATTCAGCAAAATTGTATGAAAAAGTTAAAAATAGATTATCTTTCCTTTCTTTCCTTTCCTCCGTCTGCCATACGCAACCTCGGCGGTTCAATGCCCAATTACATTAATTTTTTTCTTTATTTTTGTTGATTTTTTTTAAACATTAACAAGCCTCTAATATGCGAAAAAAAGCCAAACAAAATTTATAACCCCTATAAAATGGTCTACAATAAGTTAACTATTCCTTATTTACATTAACAGTAATTGAAAAATTTAACATTTCAAGCGTTTTGGTTTTTAATTTCTTCTATATTTCATTTATTTTAAATAGACGTAGAACACGTCCTGCATTCCTTTGATATTTGTTTATTTAAGGTCCACTTATGACACTTTTCTTTTAACAAACATCTAAAGTTAAGAATAAGAAACAATTGAAAAAATTCATACGTATTTTCAACTTAAGTATTCATAATCGCAAATACAATTACTTTTTTTTATATTGAAATTTTATTAACGTCCAAACGCAAATATACTCAAACAAAATTTATAAACGTTACACAACTGTCTACAATAAGTTAATTATTTACATTAACAGCAATTGACAACTTTGTCTTGCGAGCATACCTAATACGTAGTAATGAGACAGCATGATGTACAGAGAAGGTAGAACCAAGCGGTTGCCTACATTAACTAAAAGTCCTTATAAAATACCAAATTATGTGCTAAAACACAAACCTTCCGAGCGTAAAACCTAAATTCAATACCGCTTACGTATACATATTACACTCATTTTTCAATTTAAATTAAGAAATGTTAAACGCATATTGCGGCATAGAAAAAACCTCTTTTTATCTAAATCACTAATGGCAAAATTGATTGCATAGACTTCAGGTGAAGGTTATCTTTAACATAAGTTGCTATTTGCAAACACGTTATTACACATGTGCTCATATTTAACATTGGCAACAATTAATAAATATTGCTTAATTTTGATTGGTTTGCATGTATGGATTTTTATTTGTCCCGATCGACTCCCTGAAATGATTTTGACAAACTCTACTAGGGCGAACTTATTTTGGCCCGATCGACTCCCCGAAATGATTTCACAAAGACTACTAGGGCAAAGTGATCTTGACCCCGATCAACTCCCCGAAGTGACTTCAACAGTCTACTACGGCAAAGTAATCTTGATCCTATCGACTCCCGCAGTAATTTCGACAGTCTGCTAGGGCAAAGTGGTCTTAATCGGATTGACTTCCCGAAGTGATTTCGACAGTATACTATGGCGAAGCAATCTTGATCCGATCGACTTCCACTAAGTGATTTTGACAAAGTCTTCTTTGACGAAGTGATCTTGATCCAATCGACTCCCCCCCTTCCCCCCAAAGTGCTTTCGGCAAGATCACTAGGGCGAAGTGGTCTTGATCCGATCGATTCTCCGATATTATTTCGACAAGGTCACTAGGGCGAAGCGGTCTTGATCCGATCGACTCCGTCAAGTGATTTCAACAAAGTCTACTAGGACGAAGTGATCTTGATCCGATCGACTCCCGGGGGTGATTTCGACAAAGTCTACTAGGGCGAAGTTGTCTTCATCCGATCGACTCCTCACACTGATTTCGACACAGTCTGCTTGGACGAAGCGATTCTGATCCGACCGTCTCCCCCGAAGTGATTTCGCCAAAGACTACTATGGCGAATTGGTCTTAATCTGATCAACTCCCCATAAGTGATTTCGATAAGGTCACTAGGGCGAAGTGGTCTTGATCCGATCGACTCTCCGAAATGATTCGACAAGGTCACTAGGGCGAAGTGGTTTTGATCCGGTCGACTCTCCGAAGTGGTTTCGACAAAGACTACTTGGGCGAAGTGGTCTTGATCCGATCGGCTCTCCGAAGTGATTTCGACAAAGTCACTAGGACGAAGAGGTCTTGATCCGATCGGCCCTCGGAAATAATTTCGACAAAGTCCACTAGGGCGAAGTGGTCTTGATCCGATCGACTATCCGAAGTGGTTTCGACAAAGACTACTTGGGCGAAGTGATCTTGACCCCGATCGACTCCCCGAAGTGATTTCGACAAGGTCTACTAGGACGAACTAATCTTGATCTGATCGACTCTCCTAAGTAATTTCGACAAAGACTACTAGGGCGAAGTGGTCTTGATCCGATCGACTCCCTGAAGTGATTTTGACAAAGACTACTAGAACAAAGTGGTCTCGATCCGATCGGCTCCACAAAGTGATTTCAACAAAGTCTATTAGAACGAAGTGATCTTAATCCGATCGGCTCCACGAGGTGATTTCGACAAAGTCTACTACAGCGGAGTGGTCTTGGTCCGGTAGACTCCCCAAAGTGATTTCGATAAAGTCTACTAGGGCGAAGTGCTCTTGATCCGGTCGACTCCTTGAAGTGATTTCGACAAAGTCTACTAGGGCAAAATGATCTTCATCCGATCAACTCCTCGAAGTGATTTTGACAAAGTCTACTAGCACGAAGTGTTCTTGATCCAGTCGACTCCCCGAAGTGATTTCGACAAAGTCTACTAGAGCGAAGTGATCGTGATCTTGATCTGATCTACTCATGAAGTGATTTCGACAAGTCTACTACAGCAAAATGATCTTGGTCCGATCGACTCCCGGAAGTGATTTTGACAAAGTATACTAGAGCGAAGTGGTCTTGATCCGATCGTTCCACGAAGTGAACAAAGTCTACTAGGGCATCTTGATCCTATCGTCTCCCTGAAGTGATTTCAACAAAGTCTGCTAGGGCGAAGTGATCTTGATCCGATCAACTCCATGAGGTGATTTCGACAAAGTCTACTAGAGCAAAATGATCTTGATCCCGGTGTGATTTAGGCAAAGTCTACTTGAACGAGGTGATCATGATACGGTTGACTCCCAGAAGTGATTTTGGCAAAGTCTACTAGGGTGGGGTGTAGAGAGGGCGGGGTGTAGAGAGTGCGGGGCGTAAAGACGACGGGTCGTAGAGAGGGCGGGGCGTACAGAGAGCGGGCGTACATAGAACGGATCGTAGAGAGGGCGGGGCGTAGAAAGGGCGGGTCATAAATTTGGCGGGGTGTAGAAAGTGCGGGACGTAGAGAGTACGGGGCGTAGAGAGGGTGGGGCGTAGAGAGGGTGGGGCGTAGAGAGCTCGGGGCCTAGAGAGGTCGGGGCGTAGAGAGGCCGTGGCGTAAAGAGGTCGGGGCATAGAGAGGGCGGGGCGTAGAGAGTGCGGGGCGTAGAGAGTGCGGGGTGTATAGAGGGCGGGGCGTAGAGAGAGCGGGCGTAGAGAGGGCGGGGCGTAGAGAGGGCGGTGCGCAAAGATAGTAGGGCGTAAAAATGGTGGGGCGTAAAGATGGTGGGGCGTAAAGATGGTGGGGCGTAAAGATGGTGGGGCGTAAAGAGAGTGGGCCACAAAGCAAGTGCAGGTGTTCAAAGTAGTCCCATAGGGACTACAAACCGCTTCTAGTAAAAAAAAAGTATTTGTATTTATGATTATGAATACTGAAGTTGAAAATACGTATGAATTTTTTCAATTGTTTTTTATTCTTGATTTTTGATGTTTGCTAAAAGAAAAGTGTCATAAGAGAATCTTAAATAAACAAATATCAAAGGAATGCAGGACGTTTACTATGTTTGTATTTAAAATAAATGAAATATAGAAGAAATTAAAAACCAAAACGCTTGAAATGTTAAAGTTTTCAATTAATGTTAATGTAAATAAGGAATAGTTAACTTATTGTATACCATTTTATAGGGGTTATAAATTTTGTTTAGCTTTTTTACGCATATTAGACGCTTGTCGATGTTTAAAAAAATCAACAAAAAATAAAGAAGAAATTAATTTAATTGGGCATTGAACTACCGAGGTTGCGTATGGTAGACGGAAGAAAGGAAAGATAATCTATTTTTAACTTTTTCATACAATTTTGCTGAATACTAACAATAATAACAATTGATTTCCTTAATAGTACCTACGATGCGACGTTTAACTTTAAGTAATGTAAATGACAATATTCGGTAACTGTACTAAAATATTTACCTAACTGTTTAAAATAATTAACGATTTCTTCTATTTTATTTGTTTTTTATACCATTGTTGTGTGTTGTACAATAGGAAAAGCAGTGAAAAAACCTATTTTGAACTCAATTTTAACCTTAATAATACCTTAAACTATAAACAGTAAAAACTAAAAAACTATATACAAAGTGCGGGTAGACGGAGCTGTTAACCTTACACTATCGAACCTTATTTTGTAGAAAATCTTTTGGTTGTATACTTGTAGTAGCCGAAGCCTCAAAAGATATATAGCGTTTTCTAAATTATTTACGTAGACTTGAAATTTTTCAGATGTATTCAGTAATAAACGTCAAATTAAATTTTTAACTTTTTGTGTTTAAAATAGACCGCGTCTATTAATGTGTGATACTTTTTTATAATCAGAATTAATAATTATCAGTACTATAAAGAATTATTATGTAATTTAGATTTAATTTTTGGAAATTTGTAAATTAACTGTGTTAACAGAGTTTCAGATAGTGCGTACTCGTGCTTCTAGGTCTTTGTTCGTAACATAGGTTAGATGAGTTAGTATATATGCGCCACTTCCTGCTTATAAGATGTTGCCGTCTGTGTCCGCCATTTTGGAGGATAGTGTTAATACTTCCTATGAAATTATAGGTTTGGTTAGCATCTACACTATATTTAAAAGGTTAAAACCCTGCTATGGTTTACATCTAAGAATCCATTGCAAATGTATTTGAAAGCTTATAGATGCAAAAATTTATATTTCCATATTTCACTAAAATGAATTACATACATACATTATGTATGTACATAAGTCAAATTAATAAAACAAAATATAAGTTTGTAAATCATATATGCATTTTAAGAAATGAAATAAACATTTTACCAAAATATATTATTGGCTTATTGCATATTACAGGAAGAAGAAAACTGATTTCAGGTACAATTGACAAATACAACAAAACACGGGTCATTGGCATACAAATTAAAAAAATAATCATGGAAACCTAATTTTATTCTTATAAGGATTTGAAAATCTATGCCTAGTGGCATTCTTATTTCCACAACCTCTCACATAGTAGAGAAAGCATCCATAATCCATAATCCACGATTCGGATAAAAATATGTAACCCATTATTTTACCATTTGTTACAAAAACTAATAAATATGAATCTCCTCTAAATACAGTAATGTATAAACAAACACCAAGCTCTAACTTTAAGATATCAGTTTCTCTTAAGTTTCAGTTTTACAATAAATTATTTGCCCATGCAATATCGGTAGGTATGTAATAACAACATTGACGGTGAAATAAGTACCTATAAAAAGAATAGTAATGTAATCTTAAGTAAAACTAATGTTTTTTTTTTAATCACATGCGTGGATATATTCAAGAAGTCGAATATTAATATCACAATTCATAATAAATTTTTGGAAATGCAGCAAATCAAATTAAACAATCTTTGGATAGCGCTACGTTTAGATAAACAATAATTCTAAACGTCAAATTAATGTCAAATAAATGACAATCATAATTGCAGTCGAAATTGTGGGCGCCATCTATTCGGATAGTGTTAATACTAAAATGCGCCAACATAATCGTCTATAGAGTGCCACCACCGTGGTACGTAACCTGCTTTTGACATTTCTCAAATAAATTACACAAATCGCAGCAAAAGTTTTAAATAAAGATGTAGAATTTATGGTAGATGTAATATTTTTTGGTACACATTAGAAATATGTTAAGGATTGTATACCAATTTTTGAAACCAACTCAATCGTCTGTTCATCAACGCAAATGTAACCGGTTTTAGCTCTGTGCGTTTGGGTTTTTAGATCGTAAAATATCAAATGTTATTTAGTTTTTATACACATATATGCAAATACGTTTCTGCAAATTGGACAATATCTGAAAAGTAAAGGTTGGAAATGGTTCTTGACTAAATGTAATTCACAAATTATAGATTGGAGATCGCACTGAAGCATATGAAAAAAAAGTGTTGGTTTATTTAATGCATATTGTTAAATAAATGCTATTGCATGTTTTAAAAAGCATCATAAAATTAAATTAAAAAAATGAATTTTACTGGGCATTGAACCAGCGGAGTTAAGATTCGTAACCAGAGACGTTGGGCTTGCGCTGTCGAGGAGATGTTTATTGAAATCGCGTTGGTTGTATACTTGCTATGCCTAATGTCACATAAGAAATACATCGTCTTAGGAATAAATCACGGCCTATTGTAATAGTTCGGGCGACTCCGTATATGAACGTCAAATGTAATAAGTATTTATTTTACAAATAAATAGCTGGTGTATATTAAAAAGCGATGTTTTCGTATAATTGTAGTCAATTATCGGTAGTTTTAAATGATATTAGACAAATTATAAATTTAATTTTGAGAAATTTTAAAAGAAATGTGTAATCATAGATTTTGAAGGTACGTATCTATCTTTCTACTCTCTCGTACCAATGCTAACGAAACAGTTGCCGACCTCGTCGCACGGCCCGTTCGGTTTTTAGATCGGAATTTTTTGAGGGATCCAAGCTTTTTTAACACGTTAACGAATACGTCGCTTCAAATTAATCTTTTCCCGGAAAATCCTTATTTCTCCGCAATTTATCGGGTTTCCGCGATAAAAACCGGCCTATGCAACGCACGCAAAAATTCTCCACCTAACCACCACCCGCCCGCGCCCCCCAACTCCGAAACCCTAGGACGCAAATCCCAAAAAGCGATCGATTTGCGCCTCTCAACTTTAACACAAAGACGGGCATGCAAAACTTATAGTTATTAGATAAATCACTTTAAGGACATGCGAGGACATGCAAAACTTATATAAATCCGCGGCAGTCTATATAAATCTTTGGCAGACTCTGAAATAATTTCGCAGACTTAAATCACTGGTAGTCTATATGAAATCCTTGGTAGACTGTACAAAATAGTGGAAATCTCTCGGCAGTCTTTGGAAATCCAAGAAATCTCTTGGCAGTCTGCCAGAAATTTCTCGCAGACTGATAGAAATCCCATATTTTCGAAATATTTTTGACTTGGTGAGCCACCCTTCGACTGTATTATATGTAAATTGAAGCTTTATGTACATCACATTGTAACAAACGATTACGCAGCTATGTATTTTCGACGTTTGTAAATATTCATTCATCTTTGTATGTTTTCCTTCATTTGCGTAATATAAATTTCTTTGTTACCGTTTCCAATTCTCTTCTTTCTATATCACCCACCCCACTCTCTAAGGTTTTTGAGCTAGTCTGAACTCTTGATTCTTTTGGAGTTCCATTCTGTCCCTGTTTTGTTACGGTGTTCGGTGTATGCCATTTTTTACTACTTACTGTGGTGCGTTCTTTCTTGTCCACACAGAAAACCATAAAACATAAAAGTGCATCGCAATTGATTGTACTGGGCAGAATCATATTTCCAACACAATGCCATTCTGCTGAGTTTTCAGCACCTAATAATACCAACTTCCTTAGTCAAGCTACAATACAATGTGATTCAATTATCCTCAGTGTGTATTGGGCTGCATTCACGATATGTTAACCCCAACATTTGGAGACAAACAGTTTCCGTGTAGTCAACTTTAATCGCCGGAAGCCATTTTCTGGAATGATCATAAACTTCCAGGGCATTACATCACAAATTGTATATATTACTTCTGTTATAGTGCAAGGAATATCGTGCAATATGCATTAAAGCTCCGATAAACTTTTAAGAATGCATGAACTTTTATTCATAATTGATTAAGCCGTTACGGTATTTCTTATTTTCTTGAAAACATAATATTAATCGCAAATAAACTTTATATACACAACTAGTCGTTTCTACATCTGGCACCCACTATACTAATTTTTAGACAATAATTGTAATAACGGACACTTTTGGATATAACTGTAGACTCGTTTAATGATAGGAAAATAAAATATAAACGATAATAATATTGTGATGGGTACCTGGTGTTTTATTAGAAGACTAAAGAACAATACAAGTTTAATTACAGCATTAGAAAAAATGCCTTAAAATAAACAAAAAGCAAAAAATAATAAGAAATTGAGGTACAGAAAGGGAAAATCAAGATGTAAAGCCAGATGACAATAGTATGTATAATTGAGGCATCTACCTGCAAACGTGGCCACATCCAATTTATGCAAATTTACAGAAACTCAAAAAAACGTGTAACATTTAACAGAAAACAAAATCATTTGTTTATCGATTACAGCAGTATTACATACTGTGTGACTTTACTATAGGTGAGAAATTAGAAATCCTGAACAAATGGTTAATTTTTGACAACACTTCAAAGAATGGATGCAGCCCCATTTGCAAAAAAAAGTGGACGTGTTCGATTTTGCAACAAAATTAAAACTGAAAGCTAGTTTTTGCATTATTTATTATAACAAAACCATTAAATGACAAGATCATAATAAGCAATTATTATGAAGTATCATTATAACAAATTATTAAATATTGGGTTGTGGTATTTCTGTAGCACTATAGTAGGATGCAATTTCAGAATGTTCAGACAATAATTCATTTTGGGTAATTATATTTTCGTAGTGCTTTAGGAAATCAATTGCTTTCCATTGTGGCCCATAGTGTTTAGTTAGAATTGAGTCTACGTCATGTAATTTTTCGTCCTTTATTTTCCTGCCTTTAGGTACATTTTTGAAGCGTATCTTTCCAATTTGTTTTCCCGTTTGATTATACTCTTTCGGTTTCCTATCTCTGCCCGATAAACCTCTTCGCCTTGCATCACAACACACATTTTCTCGATATTGTGAGAATGAATCGTTTAGTGGGAAGAAACTTAAAGTGCCACTGAGATGGAGGTTTGATGACTTTTTCCAACTCAGTTTTCCAATCATATGAAGGACAGTCTATGCCTAAATTTGTCACTGTTGCATGCTGTTTTATGATATTAAAATATTCTGATTTCATCATTATTTCAATTTTACGTATTTTCTTTTCAATTTGTGCAAACACTCTATCTGGTGGTAGGAAAGAGTGTCCTACCATAGGAAGTACAACTTCAATCTTGTCTAAAGTAGCTGGCGCTTTGGCGTGGAACCAATACGTTAACATTCCTAAAACTATTCTGTTTTCGTTTTGACCCCCACAACCGTGTGCAACACAACGCAGAGTGGAGACCCCAGACAAATCCAACTTTGTTAATAAAAGACCCCTTAGAATATTTGTGTTCGGCCCACACATAGGAAAATGTATTGTTTACTAAAGGGTCTTTGGAACTGCCTTTCACAACTGTAAAGTTGTACATATAAATTTGTTGCTTGTAGTACACTACTAGATCGGGAACCTTTAGAATTGCAAAATTTTTTTGACAATCAAACGATGTAGTAACAATATTTGGCTTATTCGCCTTTAGAATGGTATAAAAAGCTTTATATTTCATTTGATGAAGCTTCTGTTCACATAGTAATATATTTTTAATATTTAGATTTTGTACAGTTTTCAGTTTTTCTGACAATTCCATGCACTTAGAACACACATCGGTTCGAGATGTGCCAAAACCTATATTAAATTTAACATTAAAAATTTTTCGACAATACGCGCACTTAACTTGCAATGATTTATCACAAGCGTTGTTGTATATGCGATGCATTTTCGCAATGTTCAAGTCGCTAATTAAATAGACCCTGGCAGACGACTTTGATCGACAGTAATGTGACTCAATGCACTGAGATGTTTTTATAAAGTTTATTACTGCAGTATTTTTAACTGAATATAATTCAAGACAACGATCGCCTCCTCGATTTTCTTGTGGAAGAGTGCCACTAGCAAGGAACCTCTTGGCAACACCCTGAACACGATGCTTTTTTAAATTTAAAATACTCAAGAAAGCACTTCGACACACAGAAACTATTTTTTATGTACTTTTACAAAATACTTTATTACGTCCGTTGGATTCCCAGGACATCGCTAACGGATATGCATCTTTTTACTAGGACAGTCGTTATACACTTCAAAATAAATCCATCCTGGGCAATTTTAGTTGGGTGTGTATAAAAACTGTTATGGAATTCGATTACATCTGCTTCAGTCAATTCAGAACACATATACGCCTTATTTTTTAACTTGTGAGTACATTTGGGTCTCCCAGGCCCCATTGTTGGCATATACCTGCAACAGCAATGCTACGTACAAAATACTTCAAACACTAATTTCACTTTTATTGATGCATTTTATACTAAAATGAAATAAATACCTGCGACTCTTATCTAAATTTCTTTTCCATTCATTCACCCTACTAAGTGTTTTTCGTGATTTATTTGGAACAGATTCTTCAACAAAATTTTCTATTTTATGCTAATACTATTTTACAACAAAGACGCCTTCTATTTGCTATCACGACATTTGGTGTCTAAAAACGTAATGCTAGCACGATCACATAATGGAATTCTGTTGAGTGTTGTCCCTGAAGAGCGGTGCGTATGCGCAAAATGCATTTTGGATGTAGCTGCTATTTATTTATTTATGTATACACTGTTCCCAAGACAGATGCCTATATATTGGAACAGGATTAAAATGAAAATTACAATATTACACATACAGACAGTTATACATATTTACATGAAGTCTTTTAAGGAACCAACAGTGCAGCTATTAATATTAATTTCGGTTTTTATTTTTTCATATGCATTGCACAAACGATAAAGTGGAGAATATTTGAATTTATTTGTCCTAGGTGTTGAAAGATAGAAGTATTGTGGGTGCCTGGATACTGACCTTGGAGTGTTATACTGAAAGGATTTGTTAATATCATCACATATAATTTGTTGATTAAAAATCTTATGTAAAAATAATAATAAAATGTACTGCCTACGGCCAGCAAGACTTTGAAAGTTATGCTTCCTCAGCAGAGCAGTATGTGAATAACCAATTGGTGGATACGTTCCTTCTATCCTAAATGCAGTTTCCATACTAGAACAGCATATTCAAGGTTGGATCGCACATAAGCATTATAAAGTAAGACGAGCGTCTCATTTTTCCGAAAACTTTTACTATTTCTGATAATGAATCCAATCATTCTGTAGGCCTTATTTATAATGAACTAAATATGCTCAGCAAACAACAGTTTAGAATCAAATATTACTCCTAGATCGCGAACCTCAGTCGGTCTTGATAAGATATTACCATGTATAGAGTAACCGTAGGTAATTGTACAGCATGCAAGAGTATAAGCCATAACACTACATTTGTTCACATTGATAGTAAGTTTATTATTTTCACACCACATTATGATTTTGTTTAGATTCTGTTGTAATATATGACAGTCCGCAATACTGAATATCCTTGAATATATTTTGAGATCATCTGCATATAGTAGGCAATGTATATCTGGGTTTAGTTGGCATGTGATGTCATTAATAGAAATATTAAACAGAAGAGGTCCCAGGACAGAGCCTTGTGGCACTCCAGAGGTCACAGATATTATATCAGATTTAGTTCCTTGCATAAGCACAAATTGTTGTCTATTTAAGAAATACGAATGGAAGGGAGTCAGTACTGCATCCGAAAAACAATACCTTTGCAGTTTTATTAATAGTAGCTGATGATCTATATGGTCAAAAGCTTTTGACAGATCCATATATAGTATGTCGCACTGTTGTTTATCATCAAAGGCTTGCGTAATAAATTGGGTTACGCAAAATAGATTAGTAGTTGTTGATTTTCCACTAACAAAACCATGTTGGTTAACATTTATAAATATCTCAAAATAGCTGTATATCCTATTGTACAAAGTAATCTCCAAAACTTTACTGAAGTTATTAATTATACTTATAGGCCTGTAGTTCTTAACTAAGCTCTTATCACCTGCTTTATACACAGGGCATATTTTAGAAATCTTCCATTTATCTGGATAAACACCGGTACGTAAGCATAAATTAAAGATTATTAGTAAGAGGTTTAGCAAGAACTACTGAACAATCTTTTAAGAGAAATGAAGGAATCTCATATGGTCCTGCAGTAGCTTTACTCTTGAGCATTTTTAAAGCAATTAATACTTCCTCTTCAGAAAATGATTCAATACTGAAAATTGTTTGTACATCGGTAGCATGTGGCTTAGGGTATTGTAAATTTGCAGTTGGAATTATGTAAGAACTCTTAAAATAATTAAAAAAGGCATTAGCAATAGCCTGATTATCTGAGGACTTTTATCAATAATCATTAGTGATTGTGGTATATTAGAGGATTGTTTTTTAGCTTGTAAGTATTTCCAAAAGTTACCTAGATCGCCCACAATTCCTTTCTCTAGGTTATTTAAATATTGAGAATGCGCCTGTCTGATCACGAGCGTCTCGCAGCAGTATTGCCGTGGCTGCAATGATAGGTTAGGTTACTGTTAGAAAAAACACAAATCAGATATTATTATTAAAAAACACAAAACACAAATCACTTAACACACATATCAGAACAGTCTGCAATAGTTTTAGCAACAACTGTCTGATATGTGTGTTAAGTGATTTGTGTTTTTTAACAATAATATCTATTTCTAACAGTAACCTAACCTATCATTGCAGCCACGGCATTACTGCCGCGAGACGCTCGTATGTACTCAGTTTTAATTGTAGCTCGTAATGACTTAAATTCTAATAACAATATCAACTGCGAACGATTTCTTTTAAACTTCTTCCATAATCTGGTTTTCGCTTTAAGTTTATAGATAATTGATCCATTAAACCAGGGTGGATAGATACTATGCGTGTTTCTTGTTCTAGGGACAGCCTGATCAAGTATAGCTTGGAATTGGTCATATATATGATCGCATGCAAGATCAACATTACGAAATATTGAAAGATTCCTCCAGTCAGTGTGTTGTACTAATTCATATAGCAAATTGAAGTTGGCCTTTTTGAAATTCCAGCGATATTGATTTGAATTCATTTGTTGTGCCTGCTTCTCATGTAATACATAAGGTATGCAAATTATCAGTGCCGGATGGTGGGAATCTTCTTGCAATAACAGGTCACATGCTGCTTCAACTATACATATAGTATCAGAAATTATTAGATCCAGTATCCTACCCAAATGGTTACGTATTTCATTATATTGAGATAATTGTAACATCTCCAAGAAATTTCTTAGAGCTATTAAGGAGCTTGATAATTCACATTTAAGATGTAAATTGATATAGTCTGGTAAATTAAAATCACCACAAATGAAAGTATTGGATCCATACATTACCTCTAACAAACAGAAAGTATCAAATAGAGAAGTATATGTAGCTGCACTGAGGCCTGGTGAAACATAGACGCAAAACAAAATCAGTGTTTTATCATAAAACTTAATTTTAACTAATACGATATCAATTGAAAACAAGTCTACACAGTAGGTACCTAAATCTAAACGTACTGCTTCATATTGAGATTGAACAGCTAGCATAACACCACCTCCTCCGGAGACCCCTAGTTAAGAAAATTTACGATCAGAGCGGAAAACATTATAAGTAGTGGTAAATGGTTCACTATTATTAACATGATCATGTAACCAAGTCTCAGTTGTAGCTATAATTGAGAAAGTTGCAGATGCCAACGCATTATAGAAGTCAGTTAATTTGGTATTTAAGCCGCGAATATTTTGTTAATACACACTGATTGATGTTCCAGCAGTAGAAGACTTTAATTGCTATTTTAAGCCGAACAGGTCTGATTTAAGTTTCATGGGTGTTTGTTTATTTACCAGGCAGGAGCTGTAGTCCCATGCGGCATGTTTAACATCTAGAGGTTTGTCCGTTTTATCAGTCACTCTTACACAGTTGATACAACTCAGTTCCGAGTCAAATACTGAACACTGTTTCAGTTGATTTTCTCCGCATCTGGGACATGTGAGATCCCTTTTGCAGGACTGAGAAGTATGATTAAATCCGTTGCATCTAAAGCACCGAGTTATTTCCACAGCATCAAATACTTTACACACATCCAGACCTACAATAAGATATTCAGCATGTAAAATCTTGCTGTAGGTAAGATTATCAATCTGTAGTATGGCCTGATACTTATCATCTCTATTCCTTACAGGACTGACTTTTAACACCTTAAAATCTGTGAATTTAACAAAAATCTCTTCATTTTGCTTTAATAAGTATTGCATAAGAAGGTCAGTACTATATTTTTCAGATAAACCAACCACCCTAACACGTGGTACGGCTTTTTTCAGAATATGAACATCATATTTATCAGAAAGTTTATCACCAGCAATCTTAGCGAACTTATTAGCATTTATTGAATCAACAGCTAACAATAAGACCACCATTTAATATATGCTTGACTGTATTAATCTTAATATTGGTTCCAGCTGGGTCAACTCCACCTACAATATCTATTTTGGTTTGAGCAATTTTCGGAGTACTGTCTTCGGTTTAATAATTACTGATTGCTGTAAAGATGTAGATGCTATGGCTGCATAGGTCATATTCACAGGAGCATTTGTAACAGTTTCAATGTTGGAGAGCTTTTCAGAGGCAAGTTGTATAAATTCGGACTTTAAATTATTAAATACTTTTCTTAATTCAATAAATGCCTCCTGCATCTTACTGTTAATGATACTCTCAAGAATATCAGCTGGGCCATCTGTAGATTGCAATAAACATGCCTTACAGTGAAATATAAGTGTTCTTTTGTGAAGCTCTAAACAGCGTATCGGGTCATTCCACGGAAACTTAAACCTCAAGCTTAAAAAAAAAGTTTGAAAACACAATAAAAACTATATATATTGTTATTCTACAACTATTGTAGTTTAAGGAACTGGCAACATTATCTTTGTATATTGAATCTGGCAACAGTGAGAGCTGTTAAATCACATGGTTGTTGGATTTGTTTTACCATGCACAGATATTGGATTTCAAAACCATTCTGTTGATAAATCTATACTAGGGGAATTGCTTTTAAAACCAAGTTTTTTCAAGATTTAACCTTCATCTATCACATACAAAAGCCATAGTTTGAAAATATTAAAGGTATGTAAAAAAATTATACTGTTTATTTTGTTTTGTTTTGAATGTTACGTTGGTCACAAAAAACTATTGTTTTCTCAATAAGTCAAGTATTTATAAAGTTAAAACTTTTTAACTTCAAAATCTCTTAGTTCACATCATAAGTGACATAAATGCATCTTCCTTTTTTAAAAAATATTTTTTGATTGATTGTAAAGACTGTGACCAACGTAACATGTGTTTTGTGACCAACGTAACATGTTAATGTGTTACGTTAGTCACACTGTTTTTTTAGTGTTTACAGACTGGTAATAAAACTCTTTGCCAAATTTCTAGAATTTAAAGTATTTTTTATTATATTTGAAGATGTAAAATATTAAATACCATGGCTGGTACATCTAACTGCCTCTCTGCTGCTAAAAGAAAGCGGAAAAGCCGGGCAAATCGAAAGGCTAGCTGAGAAAGACAAGGCTAAGGAATTTATAAAAAATTTGAGATTGAAAAAGAAAGGAGATGCAAAATTAAAGAAGAAGGAAAACGAAGCAACCAAATTAAGAATGCGCAAAATGCAAATGAAACAAAAAGCGGAGTCTTCTGCAACAGTTTTTTCAAGTCCCAAAAAGGCATATTCTAGTCCTCAAAGTTTTGGAAAGGCCTTAAAGCGTGTCAAGTCTACTTTGCCTCAAAGCCCCCGAAAAAGAATAGCAGTCATTGAGAAGTTGGCTTCAGATGTAGGAATTCCAGTCTCAAAGCAAAATGCTGTTTCTCAAGGAAAAGGAATCACCGAAGAAGTGAAGGAATTGGTCAAAGAGTTTTATCGAAAGGATGAAATTTCACAAATTTTTCCAGGCAAAAAGGATGTAAAATCTTTTAGAGACCCAACTACTAAAACCAAAATGTGTCTTCAAAAATGATTGCTGATGTACAATTTGAAGGAAGCTCACAAGATTTTTAAAGTTGAAAATCCCACCATTGCTATAGGACTATCAAAATTTTGTGAGTTTCGACCAGTAGAAGTTGAAGTAGTTAAGTCGAAAGACCATGAAGTGTGTTGTTGCCCCTATTGCGAGAACTTTAACTTCTTGTTGCATGAATGCAAATGGAAGAACAATATCAAAAGTATTAATGATTTATTATTACACACTGTTTGTGATCAGCATTCAGCTGACTGTATGAAAAAAAGATGCAATAAATGTTCATCTTCATTTGAAATACTGTTAAAAGAAAAGCTTTTATCGAAACAAATTGAAGTCGAACAATGGAATGTGGGGAAGCTTGAAAAAAAATGTTTCATTGATGATGCCTTGAAAGATGAACTGGTTGAATAGTTTACACAACTCACTGAGCATTTATATAATGTAAGTAGGCAAGCGAAAGAGCTGCGAAATCAAAAGAATAATCTGAAGCCGGACGAAGTTTTGCTGCAAACTGATTTTGCACAGAACTTTCAGATAAAACATCAAAATGAAGTGATGGCGGCACACTGGAAAAGTACTGAAGACCCTAGCGTTACAATTTATACAAGTGTCATCTACTTCAGAAGAGAACCTGATGAAGACATTCTAAAGCAGACATATGCTGTTATTTCAGACACAAAACAACACACCTCTAAAGAAGTAAAATTATTTAATGAAATGATTCTTGAGGACTTCCAAGTTAATTTCAACTTTAAAGTAAAGAGAGCAACTATTTGGAGTGATGGAGCAGATGCCCATTTTAAGAACCGCTATTCTATAGCAAGCATGGCAGTGTCCGATGTTTTTTCGGAATGGAACTTTAGCGCCTCTTATCATGGAAAAGGTTCACACGATGGAGTGGGTGCAATATTAAAGCGCCACGTCTGGAAAAAGGTCCTATAAACAAGAGTAATTGTTAAAAATGCGCACGATTTTTTTGCAGAAGTTCTATCGGCAGAGTTAAATGTTCGATGTATTTATGCATCAGAGGATGACATTGCAGCAAAATGTGTGGAAGTTGATACTTTTTATAATGTTATAGAGCCACTAAATGGAATTAAGTCTGCACGTTCAATTCAGAAGGCAAGCAACATGTGTGTCAACATGTATGTTAATACAGGAGACGAATGTCCAATGGCCAAAGATGTTTCGCTGTTAAAGAAGCCAATTGAAATTAAACTAGAAAAATGTTATGCAGTTGGTTACGATGACAAATGGTACATTGGAAGAGTTGTTAAATATGACCAAAACAAGCAACTTTGCGAAATAAAATTTTTACAAGAATCATATCGTGGATTTCAGTGGCCTACTCAGGATGATATCCAAACTATATCAACTAAGTTTGTTTTGTGTGGCCCCATAAACATTATTGGAAACTTACCTTTTAGTGTTAGTAGCAAGAAAGAAGAAAAATAAATAGAATGTATAAAGTTGGAAAAAAATAATTAATCAATGAATAAAATTGCTAGAAACACAGACCTATTTATAGTATTCTTTTTGTTACGTTGGTCACGTTACGTTGGTCACGCCACTTTAGTTGAAAAACCCTTTTGTATGAAATTTAATATTTGTATTTAATATAACTACATACCATATTTGAAAGTAGATAACTTGTGTATTATAAAAAACTTAAATTTTAGTTTATTGAATAAGAACTTTCAGAGAAATTGCTTTCAAAGTATAAGTAAGTTTTTATGTGATACTTTTTTTGTTACGTTGGTCACAGCACTAAATTTTGTTGTTATTAACTATTATTTACATAAATTACTGCACTTTTTTATTGATAATGCACCTATTACCTGCATTGATATCATAATATGAAAAAAAAAATAGAAATTCACTTATTTTGTCCTTAATTATCAACAAAAATGCAAATTGAATAAGCTGTGAATGTTACGTTGGTCACGATGGAATGTCCCTATCTCAGATGAAGTTAGGTCACAGCAATCATCACATAATGGCTTGTTACATTTGTCACATAGGAAAATTTTAGTGCCACTGTTTCAGTTTGAGTAGAGTGACATTTTTGTTGCCCTGTATGTTATAAATGTATAATAATTTAGTAATTTAATAGATTATTTGTAGTTATCTTTGCATGCAGGTGTTCATTTAATAATATAATAAGTATAAAGTGATATGATGCTGATTACTTGAACACAAATGGTATCCAACCACTATTTATTTTAAAAGTAGTTCCTGTATCAGATTCAAATACTACTACTACTAATTGTAAGAAACACAGTCATATAAAATTTAACTAAATTCAGATACTTTTAACCACTTTAAAATTAAATTTTCAAATAAGTAATTATAAACACATCAACACTAGGAAAGCTATTGCAACACACTAGGCTAGGGATGTAGCCGCTTTTGCTTCACACTCATTCATTTACATGCGTATTTAAACGGGATCTAGCCGGTTTTCATACAAACTGATTGCACAGGGCAAAAGATCATATGGTGTAATATCCTTTTCCACTGTTAGTTGAATTTTGATAAAAAATTGATGTGGCTGCGTTTGCAGGTAGACGCCTCGATTATTGGATGCAATAGAATATTTCATTACACGTTATACTTCTATATAATTTAGTCATGCAAAAATCAAAATGTATTGAAAGTTTTTACATACCACGATGAAAAATTGTTCCACGAAAAGAAACTGTAACACCTCCTTGATTAGTTCCAACACACAAGGCTTTAAAATTTTCTACTGTTTTAGGGACCACATCTTGAAATAACTCTATTATAACTCTACCAACTGGAATGGAATATTGTTATAAAGATATAAGCATAAATTATATTGAACTAAAATACACCTTTTTCTTCTCCGATCTTAATATCAAGAAACACTATTGGGTTTTTACTTTTCTTCTGTCTGTCCATGTTTTTTGATAAGTGTAAAAAGACTAGAATTTACACCAATTATATCAAGTTCAAAATATAGAAAATAAGATATAATTGGTGTAAACAAGTGTTTGAGATGAAATTCCAAACAATACCACCCACCGTAACTAATGCTACGGCAGCGGTAATTTATCACATCTAAATCCACCTCAAAACAGATGTGTTATTGATTATAACAACCATTCAAAAAACTTAAACTGACACAGCCATTAACGGGATTGATTTCATGTCCACATTATTTTGCAACATTTGGAATTTAACCTAGTGCAGATTCAATAAAAATGGATTTATGAGTTTACACAAATAAGTATTAAAAATGACAAAATACTTCCAAAAACCGTTGGAAAGTTATATTGAAGGGTTTAGTTCAATTTGTATACTCAGGACCGCTTAAACTAGCATATGCTTCACTTCAGTACATTAGGGAAAAATCTCAGCTAACATGTGGTCTTGTTTATCCAAGTAAATACTCAAGACTAAAAAATGGTTAGATTCTGTGAATTATAATCTCAGATATGTAAGGGTTTCTGACATTTAACGTTTAATTAAAAATTCTGAAACTATTTGATGAGCGAATTCTGTAACCACACAGAATAATTTCATTACTATTAAACTGACTTGTAAATATTGCCATAGACAAAAGTTTATTCGTTTATGAATATTGCAAAAAGTTGGAAAACTAAAGCTACTTTACACCTTTAAACAAATACTTGGCGTCGCCATTCTGAGAGAGCGCCATTGTATACAGGCAAGCTACTATAAATTACTGTTATTTATAAAAATCCAACATAATAATTACTCTATTATTTCGGTGAAGATACTATTATATAAAAATCAAGTAATTGTAAATAGTTTCAGCATATGGTAATTAATTATATAGATGTGCCTTCCAATGCACAAATTTACACCGAAAATTATACATTCCGTTTATCTCGCAAGAGGAAGTTATGTGTATTGTTTGCTACAATTATATTGTTAAGTAATCTATTCTATACTAAGTGGCGCAAGGACGGATTTATTGAGTAATGTTTTGGAGATTTTATATATTCTAGTGTTACCAAATCTCTTATTTAGAGTTAAATATTAAGATGTTCTTTTGTGTCACTAGCAGAGTGTAGTTACTTTTATATACAGCATTGTCATTGTAATTTTAATGGTAAAACAATCTGTTCGGATGTTCAGGTGACGCTATTTAAAATCTAGGGTTCCAAGATTATTTTAGAAACCATATTTTTAACTTCATTTAAAATTAAACCGAAGAATACTAAGTATAAGTCAGCAATAGTTAATTTTTTGGATAAACGTTCTGTTCTGTATTACGCGACGTTACAGGTTATGTTTGCATTTGCTAAAAATTATTCTGTTCTAAATCATTTATATTATTTTGATTAAATCTATTGTTGCGACCTACTATTAGGCAACCCGTCAAACACAGAGACGCCGTAAGCACTGTACATTCTACAGAGGCCGAGAATTTTCAAGCAATTACTGGAGGATGAATCATTCTTTTTAATTCAGGGTATAAATAAGACCGATGATGAAGTACAGAGTTAGTCCATATCAGAATGTCGAATATAAATTATATCGTGTAAAGTTAAATAGTTGAGCTTTTGGAAGTCCAAGAGTGAACATAAATGTTATATGATGTGAACGTGTCTAATGTACATGCAGCTTGTAGAATACATAAATAGACAAAAATGTATTAAATAGATTATAGTAGTGTTTAGTGTTGCTAAGAAGACTTATAGTTAAGGAACTAGTTTAAGAAGATATTAATGCTTGTAAATTCATTAGTGTGATAGTGCTTCATTGTTAATTGGACTGAAAACATTTCTAAATAAGGCATATACTGTTAATTAGACTTGTGAACAGTGAGTAATAAAGACTCTTGTTATTACTTGTTTTAAATTGATGAAACGCGGTAGTAGCAGCCCGCTACACTATGTTTATTTATAATGCAAAAAATTATGCGGTTTCATTATAGTAAAGTCAAGAATTTTTGACATATTTGGCTTTAAACAAATTTCTACTTATATGTATTGCTTTTCTTTATACTTTAATCGTCGATTTAAGTATTGAGAAGATAAATTTTGACCAACATACAATGGGCACCACCTAAAAAGTCCTCGCCCATCGATGGCTATGGTCAAGTCATCTGGAGATGAAAACTATAACTAAATATTCAAATAATATTTTAAACAAAAAAGAATTAAAAAGTTTTAGGTTTAGACCGTCAGATATCATACTAGTTGTATAGAATCACAGTATAATTATACTGTGACAGAACTTCTGATATCAACAATGATTAAACTCGTTAAAGCATAAAAAAAGGGATTTTTCTACTTACATTTCAAGTTTATATCTGAATTTGTGGATCTCCCTTATAAACCGCTATACATATACATTTATGCTGATACGTACTATATCTTTATGTCAATTCTCATTGGTTGATAATTATTGCAAATATTATAGTGTATATTTTGATATTCGAGAGTATTTTTGAACAGCACGGTTGAAAGGTTGTAACTTCCCTCGTGAATATCAGATAGCAAATTGGACCACCATATATCATAAACCCTTACCTGATATCACAAGGTCGAAAATTTCTTATTAATGATGGAAGCCCAAGGTAAGGTTGGATGGAAAAAGGGCTTGAGGAAAAGAAAAACTATTTAGAGATAAACGGCTAGTAGAGTGTTAGCTCTGGGTAGATCATGAGCTTGGGTCATGGGTTGTGTATTGACCAAAAATATAGATAAAGAGCGCCACCGTATTTTTCAATACAACAACATATAAAAATACATGTACTTGTATTAGGGGAATGCGGAAACCTGAATCTACACCGCTTATATAGCCACAAAACCTGTATATCAATCTTGCAAAGCACTTACCAAAATCTCAATTACCAGATGTGTTACAGATGTCTCGACTTAACCTGTGAACAAACAAATGCACAACATGGACACCGTTTGTGTCCTTAAAAATATTCATCAAAAATAATATAATTTAATTTAAGTTCCAAGAGTATATACACCCAGGGTATTTGTTATCATTTGACACAATTTTTGCTCATTAAGGACCTATAAATTTTACTTGAATTTTTAATAATAAAAGAGTTAAGCAAAAATGGATTCTATTCAATTAAATTTTCTTGGTTTGTTTTAACATTTTCTTTAACTAAATATATATATATATATATATATATATATATATATATATATATATATATATATTACTCATATTTAGAGCAGGGTAGAAAATTAATGAATTACATAAAATAATTTTAATCACCGTGTATAAGGAATTTTATTAGATAATACGCTTTATTAAAACACCGTGGAGAATAAAAATTCATTCGTTTCAGTAAAAATAAGAGATTTAAATCATGTACAAGACGCTTTATATCAAAAGAAACAGTATTAACAAGCTCTACGTGTAATGTAATTATTCCGAGGAAAGAAACAAATGGAAATTACGTGCAAAATTTATATTAATTAACCCTATTTTAAGTAACCGGTATTAAACAAAGTGTACAAAGAATAATTAATATTTAATTTGTATTCGCTAAAAATGAAAGGATAGAAATCAATTTTAATTGGAGTTAATTAAACCATTATTAATAATAAGCATAAAAGTCTGTGAAAATCCAGGATTATAATACCAGAAAATAAAGCTGCGAGAATTAATATTATGTTTGAACACCTGCGTAGTTTAAAAAGCTCATTCTGCGTAAATTTTGCAGATAATTAATGGTTACAAAGAATCTTGGAGAAACCGGGGCTTAATATTCACGGGAAGGCGCGATACGAGGTTATTTAACCCAGATAGTCCACATGGACTGAAATAATCGATAATAAGGAATATCAATTTGCACCACTAAGAACAGGTTAGATAGAGACAGATAATATGCACAAGACCGAGACACACATAGTAAAAGGCGTGATTTAAGCAACGTCACGAGGGTCACAATTGGTTGAAAATAGGATGCACATATGAGAGGTAGAAACAACAATTTCTGTATAAAATTTAATTAGTTATTCTCGGACATGTTTGCGTGCCGTGTTGAAATTTCGGAGATTTAACTGGGGCGAGTACAAAATTCGTAAAAACCGACGCGCGAGCTACGGAATGGGAACATAGCAAGCGAAATTCTTTAGAATTGTCCATTTTGGGAACAGACCGACAGACAGGCTAACCGCTATATATACCGAGGTGAATATAAACAAGCTCTCTTACATCCGCGACTTGATTCAATACGTTAAACAGTGCATTTTAGTTTGATAGAATAATTTAAAGTTTGCTCGTATATTGTGGTGATTTAAAACAGTTTGTTATTTACGTGCTAACATGAATGTACTTGAGTGCATTTAGATACAAGGTAATAAAATTTAGTATCACTGTACCAATTAGTAAAATTTACAACGACAAATTAATACACCAAAAGTAGGCAGTTTTGGCGTATATTGGTGAAAGAAGTATGAATTTCGTTGCTATTTTTCAGGGGTGTTAATGATTAAATGGTTCATAAATGTGTCTGGATCCACAAAACAAGGGTCAGATATACACAGATGAGTTCTGGAAAAGCCCAGAAACAACTTTAAATAAATGGTGATGGAGAAAATTTGAAAAGCGTTGAGAATCAGAAGCTGTAAATATAACCCAGTTGGAATGGTGTGATTAACAAAAGGGACGATGTACATTGAAGCTACGAGTGCAGTAACCTTCAGGTAATTTATACTATTTTGTTTGAACTTTGATATTTTTGTGTGTGTTGAATTACTTTATAATTGATTTACTTTAAATGGACATTAGTGAAATTGTACTAACCATAAAATTTTAATGTTAAGGTGAAATTTGCTTGTTTAAGTAGAAAGGGTATTTAGTATTGATGTTCTGGATTATGATGAAAATTTGGGTATGTCTTTGAGCTCAATTAGACGAACCTGGTTAATTAACGTAAAGGGGTGGTAGATGCTCCCTTTGTACTCAGACTCCGGTCTGCATATATTGTTATATTAATTAGTAGGCATCCAACAAGGACTTTAATTCAGGATGCACATTTAAATGATAATAAATGTAATCTTGAAAATTCCTGATACTGAAATTTATGCCAAAATTTGATTTTGAAATTTTAATGTATTGTGAATATTGATGTAAATAGAGTTAACGTTCGTGTTTGTGGTAGGAATGTGTTTGTTTTTTTTTATGAATGAGGATGAAAGTTATCTAGGGGAGCAGCCGAGGCGATTAACAGAAGAAAGTCAATGGACCAACACAGTTAAGGTAATGAATAGCTTTTTGTAAATAATCACAGCAAAATAGGACATCCAATTCGTAGGGGCTCGATTCGAAAACCGGAGTACCCGGATGTTGGTGGTATCACAGCAAATTTGGCGACCCAAAAGTGAGGCTCGAGTTCCAAATAAAATTTTTGTGATTTTATTCCAGGAAACTGGCGATCTGAGAGAGAGAGTTTCTGTGTGTGTATAAATTTAAGAGTATTTTAGAGTGTGTGTGAGTGATTTGAACGTATGCAGAGAAAGGAGTGGTTAAGGAGTCAAGGAGTGGAAATTAGAAGTGACGATAGTGCATTGTGTGAGAAAATTTCGAAAATGGAAGAAGCTGGAGGCAGTAGAGATCAGTCGAGGACGGAATCAGGAGAAACAGGAAATGAGTTAATGATGAGAATGTTAGAGGAAATGCGATTAGCTAGGGAAGAATCGAATAGAGCGATGGAGGAGTCTAACAGAAAATTAGAACTGCTAAGCGATGAATCGAATAGAGCGAGAGGACTCAAATCGGAAATTTGACCAAATGAATGAGACATTAACAGGAGTTAGGGAAACCCTAAGTGAGAAAATAGATAAGACGAATAAAGAAGTTTCAGAATTTAAAAATAGTCTTACCGTAAAGATGGGGGAAGTTGAAAATAGGGTTGAAAAAAATGAGCGTGATATTACAGGTCTTCGACAGGAAATGGGACATTTAAAGTCCGAAGTACGCATGTTCTGTGAAGAAGAGATTAATGTAAAAATGACTGAAGTGACGGACTCATGTAGGGATCAGTTAGGCAGGGTAGAACGCGAAGTTAGTAGTATCAAATACAACATGTCAAATTTAACGGGGGATGGTCCCAGTTTTTCTACAGGTGGAGTATCATTGGACCAACACATGAAGTTTTATGGCGATAACAGGGTAAATCCACAAATTTTATTAATAGCGTAAGAAATCTAGTGGGAAATTTATTTGACGAACAGACTAAACTGAATACGATAAAGGCTTTATTAAAGGACAATGCGGAAGCGTGGTACAATTTAGTAGGACAGGACATAGACACGTATCAGGACTTTGAAAACAAATTTTAAAGCACTACTGGAGTGACCACAGACAAGACCAGGTACGAGACGACTTAATCACAGGAAATTTAAGGAGAATTTTCAGGAAGTAGGAGCAATATGCTATACGCAAGTATAGCATAGCAAAGCAACTGAACCCACCACTGACGGACCGACACATTATTAAGTATTTATCACGACACTTCGAGGTAGACATAAGACAACACGTAGAACTACAGAACATAGTGGACAGAGAAATGTTTCTAGAATACTTGCAGAGGTACGACGGCGTAAGTAGTGGACGACCTCGGGATAACAGGGAAAGACAGATCAACACAGTTAGGTTTGACAATAGACGGGACAACTACGCTAGACGGGGAATAGTTACGGATACCAGCGACAGAATTGGGAGCAGAGACGACCATATGTTAGGAGTAATAGTTTAGGAAGGGGACCTGCACCGAGACCGGGACCTACCAGAATGAATAGTTCACCAGACATGAGCGGGACTGCTAATACAGACACGGAACGAGTGGAAACGCCTAGGACATACGCTGAGGTGACGGCTAGACCAGGACCGAGTAGGAAAACAGACCTGGACAGGATTTTTAGAACGCGACAGACCACTAGATTTCAGTGTAAATGTATATGAACATCCACGTGAATTTTTCAAAATTGAGGAGGAAGTAGAGCCAGAAACTAAGGAAAATTTATGTTTGCCAATTGTTAATATAGAAATTTTTGAGAATAATGTAGAAGTATTACTTGATACAGGGGCAGAGGCGAGTTTAATATCGGAGGAATTCGTCAGCAAAATTAGGGATAAGGTTTGTGATAGAATTATGCCTATAAAGCGTAGCCATTTAGTAGCTCCAAATAAAAAGAAGTTTGCTGTAGTAAATAGTGTTGTGGTGCTTAGGATAGATATAGGAAGTTTAAGCTGTGAACAGGAGTTTGTAATTGTACCTGGACTGAAGTTTCAGAGCATTTTAGGTGTTAACTGTATGATGAAGTTAGGGGTTTTGATAGATATGGAGAGGAAGGTAGTAAGGATTAAAGATAGGGTAGTGCCATGGAAGGGCAGTTATGAAGTCACAGAGGATGACACGGGGTTGAGGATTAATGTAGTAGAGGTAGAAGATGATGAAGGTAAACAGATCAACACAATAAGATGTCCAGAGGATAGGAGAGTAGAGGTCCAAGCTTTATTACAAAAACATGCAGAATTAGTGGGGGTAGGAGCAAGCACAGCGTTAGGCTATGAGCACAGATTGGAAGTGGATAATTCAGAACCGTTCAACGCAAAGGTTTATCCAATTCCAGCAGCATATCGGGAGCAGGTGAAGGCAGAATTAAATAAAATGTTGGAAGATGGCATAATAAAGGTATCAAACACTCATTTCATAAATCCGTTGGTGGTAGTTAAGAAAAAGGATGATAGCATTCGTTTATGTTTAGATGCACGAAAAATTAATCAACGGACCAAACCGCAATTCCATTGTCCACCATCCATGGACACATTTTTGACGAGATTAAGTGGCAAGTTTATTTTTAGTAAATTAGATTTAAGGAATTCATTCTGGCGGATTCCATTACATAAGAATTCTAGAAGGTACATAGGATTTTCCGTAGAGGGAAAAATCGATAATTGTAAAGTAGTATCGTTTGGTTTGTCGGCAGAAAAGGAAATGATAATGAATAAGAAACAGACAAGTGTAGGGACTGAAGAAGAAGTAATATTTAAGAGTGAGGATAATAGGGATAAGTTTATTGTATGTGAGATAATAGGGATGTTAAGTATAGATATAGAAGGGGGAGAGATAGGGATGAAGAGTATTAGGATGGTAAGAAGAAAGACTTGGAGGGTCAAGAAGAGAGTTAGATTTAAATAACTTAATGAACAAAGGATAGAGATAGGTGAACTTTAGTATAGATATAGAACAAGGGATAGAATAGGTGTATATAGAAGAGTAGAAGTAAGTGTTTATAGAAAATAAAGCTAAGTATAGGATAAATATGGGAGATAATTAGAAATAGGTTTAGGATGAGAATAAAGAGTAAATTTAGGAAGAAAATAAGATAGGTTAAGTATGGATATTTCATATAAGATTAGTGGAGAATTAGGAATAGAGTAAGAGTAGGATAGGTATATAGGATTAGTTAGGGGATAGTGAAGTATAGTGAAGATTAGTTAAAAGTTAGGAATAGGATAGGTATATAGGATGTATATAGGATTAGATGGACAAGTAGGATGAAGTTAGGGATAATTTCAGTTTATAGAATTAGGTGAGAGTTAGGAATAGGATAGGGATATAGGATAGGTGTAAATATTTTTTTTGGATTGGAGATAAAGTAGGTAAGTTAGATAGATAAGGGTAGAGAGAGATAGGCAATTTTTTTTGTAATTTTTTTGTCTAAATGCTTTATATTGGCATTCAAATAAGTTGGATTATTTGTATTCAAATAGGGGGAAAATACTCATATTTAGACCAGGGTAGAAAATTAATGAATTACATAAAATAATTTTAATCACCGTGTATAAGGAATTTTATTAGATAATACGCTTTATTAAAACACCGTGGAGAATAAAAATTCATTCGTTTCAGTAAAAATAAGAGATTTAAATCATGTACAAGACGCTTTATATCAAAAGAAACAGTATTAACAAGCTCTACGTGTAATATAATTATTCCGAGGAAAGAAACAAATGGAAATTACGTGCAAAATTTATATTAATTAACCCTATTTTAAGTAACCGGTATTAAACAAAGTGTACAAAGAATAATTAATATTTAATTTGTATTCGCTAAAAATGAAAGGATAGAAGTCAATTTTAATTGGAGTTAATTAAACCATTATTAATAATAAGCATAAAAGTCTGTAAAAATCCAGGATTATAATACCAGAAAATAAAGCTGCGAGAATTAATATTATGTTTGAACACCTGCGTAGTTTAAAAAGCTCATTCTGCGTAAATTTTGCAGATAATTAATGGTTACAAAGAATCTTGGAGAAACCGGGGCTTAATATTCACGGGAAGGCGCGATACGAGGTTATTTAACCCAGATAGTCCACATGGACTGAAATAATCGATAATAAGGAATATCAATTTGCACCACTAAGAACAGGTTAGATAGAGACAGATAATATGCACAAGACCGAGACACACATAGTAAAACGCGTGATTTAAGCAACGTCACGAGGGTCACAATTGGTTGAAAATAGGATGCACATATGAGAGGTAGAAACAACAATTTCTGTATAAAATTTAATTAGTTATTCTCGGACATGTTTGCGTGCCGTGTTGAAATTTCGGAGATTTAACTGGGGCGAGTACAAAATTCGTAAAAACCGACGCGCGAGCTACGGAATGGGAACATAGCAAGCGAAATTCTTTAGAATTGTCCATTTTGGGGAACAGACCGACAGACAGGCTAACCGCTATATATACCGAGGTGAATATAAACAAGCTCTCTTACATCCGCGACTTGATTCAATACGTTAAACAGTGCATTTTAGTTTGATAGAATAATTTAAAGTTTGCTCGTATATTGTGGTGATTTAAAACAGTTTGTTATTTACGTGCTAACATGAATGTACTTGAGTGCATTTAGATACAAGGTAATAAAATTTAGTATCACTGTACCAATTAGTAAAATTTACAACGACAAATTAATACACCAAAAGTAGGCAGTTTTGGCGTATATTGGTGAAAGAAGTATGAATTTCGTTGCTATTTTTCAGGGGTGTTAATGATTAAATGGTTCATAAATGTGTCTGGATCCACAAAACAAGGGTCAGATATACACAGATGAGTTCTGGAAAAGCCCAGAAACAACTTTAAATAAATGGTGATGGAGAAAATTTGAAAAGCGTTGAGAATCAGAAGCTGTAAATATAACCCAGTTGGAATGGTGTGATTAACAAAAGGGACGATGTACATTGAAGCTACGAGTGCAGTAACCTTCAGGTAATTTATACTATTTTGTTTGAACTTTGATATTTTTGTGTGTGTTGAATTACTTTATAATTGATTTACTTTAAATGGACATTAGTGAAATTGTACTAACCATAAAATTTTAATGTTAAGGTGAAATTTGCTTGTTTAAGTAGAAAGGGGTATTTAGTATTGATGTTCTGGATTATGATGAAAATTTGGGTATGTCTTTGAGCTCAATTAGACGAACCTGGTTAATTAACGTAAAGGGGTGGTAGATGCTCCCCTTTGTACTCAGACTCCGGTCTGCATATATTGTTATATTAATTAGTAGGCATCCAACAAGGACTTTAATTCAGGATGCACATTTAAATGATAATAAATGTAATCTTGAAAATTCCTGATACTGAAATTTATGCCAAAATTTGATTTTGAAATTTTAATGTATTGTGAATATTGATGTAAATAGAGTTAACGTTCGTGTTTGTGGTAGGAATGTGTTTGTTTTTTTTATGAATGAGGATGAAAGTTATCTAGGGGAGCAGCCGAGGCGATTAACAGAAGAAAGTCAATGGACCAACACAGTTAAGGTAATGAATAGCTTTTTGTAAATAATCACAGCAAAATAGGACATCCAATTCGTAGGGGCTCGATTCGAAAACCGGAGTACCCGGATGTTGGTGGTATCACAGCAATATATATATATATATATAGTTAAAGAAAATATATATATATATATATATATATATATATACAACTATGTATAAATTCATACTTGCAAACCCCGTGTATGCATGCAAATACACGTCCGTTTTCTCGGACCATGTATGCAAAGATTCACTCAATACCTGTGTTGGGTATGCAATACCCACTATTGCTCCATCCTAAACAAGGCTCTGAGGTAATTTATTCTCACCAGGGTTGAAACTGTTAACATGGTTATTGATAACTTTCGTGCTTGGAACTCTGGATATTTCGCTACTTCTATACCAACTCACGGTTTGGAGTCGAACTTCCAAAATACAAACTTCCACCAATCAATCAAAATTGAGCCATAAAAGTGTGTCGAGTTATCATCTTCTATGCCGTTAACAAGTCGGCGTCTCCAACCATTAACCGCCCTACAACTTAACCCTTTCGTCGTCTAATTATACTGTCCTTTATTCATTATTTAAATCCACTAATCGTCCCGTAATAAACGTATTCACTTCTTATATTTATTACCTATACTTCACTTTAATTTACGCGGTCAAATAACCACGATAGTTACGCGCCATTGCAGCGTAACTGGCCCTAACTATGGGCTAATTACTTTTTTATTTTATTTCGTACATCTTTTGCCTTTGTGTATTGTCTTTTTGTCTTTGTGTGTCGGGTGTGTGTTTTCGTGTTTTAATTTCTTCACTCCCCTATTTATATACCTTTTATCACGTGATTGTTCTAGCCAATTACAAACCTTACATATTGCACAATTGTGTATCATTCCTACACGTGTTTTTAGGTTAATGGTTAAATCCATTTTTATTATTGCAATTGCTAATTGAAACTGCCCTATAATTAAATTTAAGTTATTCTGCAATATTCTGAACTATTTCCTGTTAATATTTTTATAGATATCACGAAAAACAACATTTTATTACGTATTTCCGGTTTTGGAATTTTCTAGAACAAATTAGTATTTCCTTTGGCGCCTAATTTAAAATCTTCTACATTTCACAGGATGTTAGATTTCAGTTGATAGTTTATGTTAATTTAAAGTGTCAATTGTCACTCCAAAGTCGAACTAGGATTGGATAACTGTATTAATTCATGGTTATTGATAGGTTATATTTTAAATAGAATTATTTGTGATTGGCCGAAAATATTATTTGAAATTTGAATTAATTTAAAAAGGTTCTTGGGTGTTACAAGTTCCAAAAAATTCAAAATTTCCTGATAAAAGACCGCTTTCTGGCTAATGTAGTACCTTTCTGTGATGGATTGGAAAAAAACAATCGTAGTGGAAATTATGGTTACGTAATTCAGGAAATTCAGCTTTATTAAATGTGAATTTGAATAACAAGCTTTGTGTGAAAAGTGTTTTGAACCTGCCAGTATCAGAGATAGTTATCAACGAGATAGGAGATTACATTCCAATACAGTACCTTTTGAATTTAAGGAAAACGGCAATTCGTTAGTAGTTATTTGGTTACGTAGTTACAAAATGAATGTTGGGAGACCCATTCTCTAGTACAACAGAAATACTTTTGTAATACTAAATAATCGTATTTTTTAAATCATTAAATGTCTTTGTTTTGAACTAAATTTTGTCTTATAAACACTACAAAAGCAGACAATTTTTACATCCACAAAATAAACAAGATTTATTATGAAAATAGTTTTAAGAATTTGTTTTTAAAACGCACTATGGTGTTCTAACAAAACAATTCTAGCAAACAAATTTTAAATAATACAGTTGTGTTTAATAGAACATTATTAGACATGATTTAGGAACGTATTTGCAAATTAATGCAAAAGCCTTTTGTTTTTCACTTTTTTGAAATTAATTCAAATATGGATGTTCATATTTTTTTATAGTGACGCTTCGAAAGAAGTCTAATCTAATTTTTATGAGGGTAGTGCAGTCCATAGTTTCATTTAAAAAATCTAATAAAATTTAAAAATACTGACCCGATATACGTTCCTGAAGAACATACGATAAAAGTACGCGAAGGGGTGTTAGCAAGTTAATTTAATTTATGAAGGACCAGTAACCGAGACACCCAACTAGTGCAATGTTAATTATTGCAATCGTGCAATCACACCCTCGTGTAAGAACTGTAACATCCAATAAGGTAGTTCATGATGACGACCAATGAAGCCCTTGCTTCCCTTAATAACGAGCACACAACTATCTTCCACTATCCTTTATTTAATGTAACTATAATAAGATACGTGGACGAGGGATAATCGAATATTATCCTCCATGTACAAATTACGAATACAAATATTTATATCTAAGAGCAACGACGACTACTCTTTGAATTGCGACTTAATTCTTTTAAGACCAACCAAAAGCATTCACTGTGTCTGAAGAGTGCTTCTTGTTGTAGAAAGAATTTTTTCAGCGTAAAACCACAAACCACGAGAAGAACAATAATGTTTATTTCTCACAATTCCACATACTTAAATTTTACGAATTCTATAAATATCAAGGTGGAGACCAACCCTATAATGAACTATAATAAATTGTTCATAACCAGAAACTTGAAAAATAACAGTCTATGATAGAGCAATGCTTTCTTTTTATAACCAGTTATAAATATTCAACCAACATTGCACTACATCGATTACAAGATATTATGGGAAAATATTTTCATGTAAATGAACAGAGGAAGTTCTATGAAAGAATGTGGGAATAATTTTATAGTGTTTACAAGTCGAACTATACTTAAACTTAATTACTGAACAATATGTATCGTTAACATTATATTTTCCGCAACCTAAATAGTTCTTTTCCAAGCCCTAAAATTACAGTTTGGTATTATGATATGTAGTTTTTTCAATAACACATATCGCAAGAATATTAGAAGTAGCTTTGTTTTACGCTTCCTGATAAATAAAGTTAAATTATGATAACTTATAAATGTACTATAAACTTTTAACAGCACTAGTACTGCACTACTAATCACAGATCACCTGAATTGAGTTATCTGTGCTACTAATAATCAATAGACATAAGAACATAACGTGCAAACAAATATACCTGTAATGTTCCTGTAATATCGGTTGGAATATTATTCAAATTTTTCTAAGTCTTCCAGAATATTCAATAGAATATTCTACAGACATTATTTTGATATCATAGAACGTACTATGCTGAAAATAATTTGTATAGAAAACTAAATTCAGTTCTTCCTCGTGTGCAGTTTTATGTACAGGGCATTCCTTTTGAAATTGATTAAATTGGCCCCTTTTTTGGATCAGGCCTGTACGTGTGAACAATTATAAAAATATCAGTGGGTTTTTTTAATTGATTTATTGTTTTTGTTTTAGAAGAAATATCTTCCGAAGACTAAACTACCCCAAGTAAATTTCATGAACTTCAGCTGTTGAAAACCAATAATATGCTCAGAAAAGATGATGTTGAATCTTTCTATACAACTAAATTTTTGCACTATACAAATACTACGAACATTACTTATCTTGCAATAAGCATTATATCAAATAACAATTGTAACAGTGATAATTCTATGTAAAATTTTCAAGGTTTACTGAATACTTTTAGCATATGTGGATCTTCGCATAACAGAAAATTTAACAAGCTGTATTAGGTTTGCGTAAAAAGTTAAAAAATACAAAAGCCACAATATATTGATTAAGCAACAAGTGTGTAATTTTAGATGTGAAGAATAGTTTTTAAAAAATATTGGAACAAAAATCACAAAAAGTGAAAACTTTTGTGCTTATGTTGATGGCAAGAGAACTAAACGGAGTATATCAAAAAAGCAGTTACGTCTCTATATTATAAATCCCGACTGTATAAATTCCTGCTTTATAAATTACATTTTGTGTTGCATAGTATATCAATCATGGTTAAAAGTATATAATTTAAAATCGGGTATTAATAATGTATTAACAAAAAGTTGCAAGCCACTGTAAACAATATGACAGAAAAGGAATGTGTGGTACCGTTTAATGAAATAACATCAAAGAAGGAACTGACCTATAATAAACTTCATGATCTAATAGAACGATTGAAGATTTTGGAAATGTTGGTAAATCTCCAAAATTGCTGACAAAGCCTTACCGTTTTAAGTGGCCTTCAATTTAATTGGAGAATGTAATTTTACTACTTTACATCATGAGGACCAATAAAAAGGGATATTTTATCCAAGTTATTAACAGAAGTGTTAAGGAAACTCTTTAGAATGTGTTTCCCTGCATGCGGTGGAGTGGGATCAAGATGTTAACAATGGAGCTGCACTAACTATATTAGGTGCTACAAAAGAAAAACCTAGTCATTGTTGATAGTAAAGTAATATTTACAATATTTGAGCCATCTCATTTATTAAAAACTAACAAATAATATTATTAATTATAAATTAGATATTGCCATGACAAATGGACAAGTATTCTGGAAAGACTTTTCAGTTGCATATTATCTAGATAAAAGCAGTACAATATCAAGAGCAATGAAAAAAATACAAACATTCATATAAACCCAACATCTTTTCAAGAAATGTGAGTCAAATATACAGTGCAGGTATTTAGAAATTCCATTGCAGCTGCAATTGTTAAAAGTGTTTCATGCAATCAATTAAAAAGTGAGGCTGCCATCAATACAGCATTTTTTAAAAGCATAAATAACATTTTTGATGATTTAAACAGCACGATGGTTAATGATGTAAACCCTTATAAAAGTGCTTTTTCAATTAATAGATCACTACCTTTTGATGCTCTAATTGATGCATTGTAATATATTAGATTTTGAGGCTGGAAAGGAGCAGAACAATATATTTTGTATGCATAGTTTTCAGTGGTCGATAAAGGAAGTGTTACTACTGTGGAAACAATTACAGAAGGAAAATTGAAAATATTTTTTAACATCAAGAATCAATCAAGATCCTCTTGAAAACAGATTTTGTGTCATCAGAACTCGTGGAGGTTATAATCAATTTCCATCGGTGAAGAACTTTAGAATAGCACTTCAATATAATATGCATATTAGGTTACAAATGCCAACTGAGTTAGCTAATTTTGAAAATGATGGTGTTCAGTTGCTTGGTCAAGGTAAACATTTTATAAATTCAATTACTATTTCAACTTCAGCTGATACTGATAAGGTATATGCGAAGAAACTGTGGACCTAGATAACATGGAATTGGACATATCTCTCTACTTCAACATCACATGGGAGAAATAACGAAACTATAGGAACATGTGACCGTGTGTTTATTGCAGGTTATTTGTGCTATAATTTACATAAAAAATTGTGATATTTGTAGAGAAAACATATAAAAAATTCCAGTGCTGCATGCTATAGATGCAAATGAAGTGCTTTTATTAAAAGGAATTATGGAATCCAAGGGATATAACAATAAATTATTTGAAATGTTCAACAAATGAATTTTGTGGGATTGTGCTATTTTTATTAACATCATTTAATACATCTTTCGAATTATATAAAACTGAAATTGATGTTGTGACGAAAATTAAAACTGCTGTATTAAAACAATGGAACTTAGATTTCCTCACTGGTTAAACGAATGCAGAGAGCACAAATTAATTATTGTTAACCAATTAATCAAAATTAAATTATATAGAATACTAAAAGGGATTGTTGTTTCAAGTACCGCAATGGATGAAGCCCCATAGAAAAATAAGTATTTTAGTTTGATTGTGATATAATTTATGATCTAGTAGACTTTTATATAACTACATTCATCTAAGTAGTGTGATCTTGAAGAGAGTTCTTGAAATGATTCAAGTAAAACCCAGTTAGCACACCTTGTCAGAAGCTAATATTTATATACATCAGGAATGTCAATTCGTCTTGAGCAGGGGAGGGGGATTTAAGACCGCATCCTTTAGTACCACTAAATCAAAACACCTCATTTTATTCGTTTTTTTTTAAATTCAAGTTAAGTAACGACCACAATTTAAGGAAGTAAAGGAAAACGTTTTGATTTCATATGAGCAAAGTCATTCTAGTTCACCAAAGGAGATTTGTTTAACCTCCTTTTGTTGAACAGCTAAAATCATTAAAGAAGCAAGGTGAGCATCGGAAGTTGCAGATCGAAGATAGTTTTGTACCCTTTTCAAAACGGAGAAAAATAGTTTGTTAGAGGCAGTGGTGATCGGCAATGCGAGAAAAATTTTTAATAATGAAATTACTTCTGAATACGCAAGGGGAAGCTTCACTAAATGTTGTAGGTGTCCAATCGGGGAAGTTGAATCATGGATAAGCTAAAGAAAGTTTCTAGCCAAAGGAAGCTGCTTCTCTAACAGATCAACATTAAGCAAAGTTTGATATTTATTGATCAGAGGTTTCAAAGCATTAGTATATAAGAAAAAGGCTTCTCCCTTTTGCAAGCCACGCATTGCTTCCATAATATCTTGATTTTCCAAAAATCGAAAGTCAAACTCATTCATAGTTGTATCTAGTATATTGAAATATATAGGTTTTTGTTGTTTTCCCTTTGACCCATTGAAATGAATACGCGGTACCAAAATTCGTTGTTTTTGTTGTAAAAGTTCAGTTTATGTTGTTGTTTGCCAGGGACTTTGCCTTTTCTACCAACTCTTCATATTTATTATCGGTTCTTACTCTGATGCTTTTGATCAGGTATAAAGCTGTTATCAAATCTAAATCCTGGGATGGAAGTTGCCGAGATAAGGAGTATATGATATGCCCAGAATAAGCTCCATTGCATGAAGGAGAAAAATGAAGCACAGTTCCTCCATTCGAGCCCGAATGCCGATACTTTCAACTCTTTTGTAATGTCATCAAGCACAACTAAAATAGCTTGAAATGTTTGTAATAGCTTATTCACTGAACCTAATCAGTAGAACCACGGTGTAGGGACTAATCGTTCTAAACTCAAAATTCACCAATTCGGTTGTTTTTGAGCTTTCGAAAATAATTCATGTTGAGAAAAGCTATTTGATATAAAGCAGAAGATTGTTTGAATGGTAGAAAAAGTCTTTAGTTTCCTCAACAACACACAGCGAATGCACTAACACCAGATTAAAACGGTGAACATAACAGGGTAAGTAAATACCATGAGGTGCTTGATATTTCATTCTAGCTTGGAACCCATTTACTCAGTCACTCATCACTTTAGCACCATTATAACACTGTCCAACACAAAACTTAATATCCAGTCTTTGTTCTGAAAGAAGTGAATTTGTGATATTTTCTGCACCGCAATTTTTTAAATGATGCAAACCTATTGCTCTCTCTTTCTGTTTTCAATTCTCCTAGTCAATGTATCTAATTAGAATGACTAATGTTCTCTCTTGGAAATGTCTTTGGTTTCGTTGACCATAATTGGGTAGAAACCAGACTCTTACCTTTTCAATAATAGTTTATACAATTCTGGAAGAGAACACAGATATTAAAATGTTTTGGTATTCCAGAGAGGTGTAATCCATATTGACGACTTGTTCTTTCTTTGAATTTCTGATTGCTTTCATAAAACGTTTTTATCATTGTAATGTAACACACCTGGTCACAGCAGATATACCTGTACTCTAACCTACCTGTGGACGAACGAACGTCCTCTCTTGACAATACCTGGCTGTGATCGAGTCATCTAGTGGTTGTGGCTACTGACACCGTTGTGTGACCGAAACATAACTCAAATATACACCCTGAGATGACGTTAAGGCGGGAAGGTTTGAAATAAAACTACAATAGTTATCGACCCTACTTTAGTTATTATACTGTAACCTCAAAATTAGGTTATCATCAATTATTCATGAGGTACAAGAGCAGACAGTGCCAGACTACTTGGGTTAACGCTGAGGAAAAAGTATCGGCAGATAAAACCTGAACAACCCTGCACTTCTAACTGCTTAAATACACCTCTGCAAGGATGGGGCGGCAAACAAGCACCCTGTGCACTTCTACTATTATCGGATGCCAACTGTTACTCAGATATTCTACATATGAAACTGAAGAAATGTTAGTGTAGTCTAGCTAATTTTTCTAGAGGGGACCGAAGACAGCTGTGCCATTACTACAACCCAATGTAGTACCTTCGGGTGGAGCATTGGGGACGTGGCCGCAAGCATAGCGGCCCTTAATTAAATTATAATGTGCCATTACTACCTGGCTAAAGTTGAAAAGAGGTTGAATACCGAGAAGATAATGACCTTGACTACCAATGTTCAACCCCACACGGACACAAAATATTAGCAAATTCAACAAAGACTCAAACATACACGTTTATCATACAAACAATTAACAGTTTCCAGCCCATTTGGCAATGTTTCACAATGGCTAACCCACATTTTATCGTTTCATAAACACAGCGTTAGATTTGATTTTCCAATGCTCTACCCAATGCATAAACACAACCTTCCGCTACATGGCCAAAACAAATATTTATAAATAAACATGGACGTGGGCTATGATTGTACTAAACAAATGCGTACAAATTGAATTGACCATCTCCTACAGTCATAATGCAAACGCGTCATTAACGGGTTCATAGCAGAGGTTGCCTATAATCACATCGTAACAAGAGTAAATAAATCTCAATATTAGTTACGGTTAGGTTTTAAAATCGAGACATGAATTATGCAGTTATAAACCCACGACTAAAAACTGAAATAAACAATTAAATAATCATAACAGGTAATTAGAACGTGGAAAACAAATTATGAAACATGTTGGTAACAAATACATACCAAATTCTACGGCATAAATAGAAGCCCAAATTCAGGCTCTAAATTAACATAAATGCATGTTAACAAAACTTATTCAATCTAGTAATCAAACATTAAAAATTATTCATTAAGATTGCAGTGGCTAAAATATGCTTTTAAATATTAAACACATCAAGTGGCATTAAAAATCACAAACAAAAAATATGCATGACAATTTTATTATTAATTCAATTACTATCTTAAAACACAAGTAATAGCATCAAACAATTACTGAAACTTCGATGCAATCATATAAAAATACAACGTAATTAAAATAATTACCCTTACTAAAACTGCCAAGTGAAGCTTTTCGCCCTTCCATTTTGAAATGCTGAAGCAAAGTTCAAACATGCAGGTTCAAGCTTGTAAACGAGAGAGATCGCCCCTCTAACTGTGAAATCTGATGTCACGGAGTGCGTTGGGAAATCTGGAAGTGATTACCGTGCTGTTCAAAAATATCTTCAAATATTGAAATGTACACTACAATATTTGCAGTAATTATCAACCAATGAGAATCGACTTAGGAAATACTATGGCTCACTACAACATTTCTAAAAATTTCCTTTGTTTGCAAAGTCTTTAGACCCGTCGTGACTGAATTTTAAACTTTGCCAACTCAGAAAACTAACTACGTTCAGAAACTTTTTCACATGCCTTTGATTTTCTTCAATTTCGGATATTCGTTCAGAATCTAATAAAGACACTACTGACATCTGCTTTGAATTTCTGTTTCAGCTCAACCTAGGCAGCCATTAATATTTTGTGTATTGCGCTACCTTCATATTGCTAAAAAAGGGCCAAAGCACCTTTCCATTTCTTAATTCCTTTATCGATAAACGTGTGGTTACCATATATTTCACTTGAGCTGCGGATTTTGAAGATAAATGTCGGCCTAGGAAACAATACACAGCATCTTCGGCGTCTAAAGATTCTATCCATTGGTAAATACTATATATAATATTGAATGGAAAATCTTCTTCTTTTAGTTTGAGGAAAATTTATTAATGGTTTAACAGGCAGTTACAATGGTCCACTGCTAAGTAGGTGATGTGTTGCTAGAAACATGGACATTTCTGCATTTGTTTCAACAAAAATAAAAAAATATGTATCGGTTATTTTATAATTTAAAAACTTAACAATATTTGACTTTAATAGTTTATTAGTGATAAAGTAAATACTAGAGTATTATTAAAGAATTGCCTGCATTCAGACTTGAGGTAGACGGTTTTGTTGCATTAGGATCTAAAGAAGTAGTTCTGGTGCTTTAAAATAAAGGTCAGAAACGGTATCTGTCAGATTTTTTCGTCCGTTTAAGAAAATCCATGATATTTGTCTGAGTCCTTTTCATTTTAAATGACAGTTCCAAAACTAATTGAACTAAAAATGAGGCAATTAAACACTAACCATTATAATTGTAAAAATTAGTTGGTTTCTAAATGCACGACAACGAAACTGAGAGTATATACATGTATAAACTTAACTAGAAAAATTAAACTAACACAAACACAAGCTGAGAATCTCTGAGAGGAGGTTGAATACTCAGTTCATACAAACATAACATGGAGTGGGGACGACTATCTATTTCAGGAACTAAAATATACATTTTCCAAGGAGTAACACCATGTAGTAATAGCAAAATCTTAATTTTAGAAATTAATAGAGAAGAAACGCTATTTCTGCAAATTCTACTGATAAAACAGGATCTTATAAATGATTTTAAATTCTTATTATTTATTCTTGAATAATAGTAGGCTACAGATTTATAAAAATCCAATTAGCACTAAATGCATAATAAGTATATAAATAAAGACAAAGTTTGAAATTACAAATAGCTATTCAGTAATCTTTTTAGACTAGATAGAGTAATGTGAAAAATATCTATGTGCTTAAAATCTAGGTTAGCTGACTTCACAAGGCGATTTATAATAGACTTCTGGCCATAGTTAGTCTTATGAAAATTTACTAAAAATAAGTTATCGCAGCGAGTTACACGAGGATTTACACAAAAATTCAATTTTGTTGGCAAGACATCACAATCTATTAAACTCTTGACAATTTTAAACAGGAATTTAAACATAGCTTGTTTCCTTCAAGTTTCTAAATGTTGAAACCCCATTAATTGCAACCTAACACTAGGAGAAATATATTCACATGGAAAAATATATTTGGTGCAAAGCAAATTTAACAAATTTTGACTGCACCCTTTCAATACGATTTATGTGAAAACAATAAGATGTGCGAATCACAGAATTATATTCAAGCAAACTTCTTACCAAACTAGAGTATAATGATTTTAGAGCTTTTGTGTCATGGATGGCTTTGCAGTTTCTTTTAATGACACCCAATACTTTGAATGCTTTGGTGACTGTCACATTGATATGGTTCACAAAGGATAATTGAGCATCAAATGTGATGCCTAGATCAGTGATTCATAAGACTGATTTGATAAATTGTCTATTTATAGTATAGTTGTAATTTAAATGGGTTTTTACACCTGTAAAAATGCATTATTTTACACTTTGAAATGTTTAACTATGAACAATTTTTACCGCAAAAAGACAGTTGTCCAAATCCTGTTGCATTTTATGCAATCTAATTCCGAATGCACAACTCTAAAAGAATTTAAGTCATCGGCATAGAGTAACAATTGCAAACTTATGAACACTGGCGCAACATCATTGATGAAGAGTAGGAAGAGAATAGGGCCCAAGTGTGAACCTTGTGGAACTTCTGAGCTTACTATTATCTCTCTAGATGAAACGTTTCCAATCTTTACACACTGGCTTCTGCCTTGCAAATAGGATTGGATCCACAATAAATAATTAGCATGTATACATAGCATTTCTAATTTTAGCACTAGCATGGTGACACTGTCAAATGCTTTGCCCATATCAGTATATGTAGCATCGATCCGAAGTCCCAATTCTAAATTGTGTTAAAAACTCATGAAATACACTAAGAGTATATGTAGTAGCCAACCCTTGAAAAATCCATGTTGCTAGACTGCTATAATTTGTTTAAAATTTCTAATAAGTTCATCCATAATTATTGATTTCAAAATTTTGGGAAGAATGGACAGCAGTGATATGCCTCTATAATTAACAACATCCTACCTATTGAAGATTTAAATGCAAGAAACAGTGTTGAGATTTTCCAAGCGTTTGGAAATTACAGGTGTCAAAGCTACGCTCAATACTAATAGGTTTCACCAATGATAAAATGCAGTTTTTAAAACTAACGAAAGTATACCATCAGGGCCACATTTTCTATTGACATGTAGAGCAAGTATTTTCAGTGGTAAATTCATGATATAATAGGCGTTACAATCGTTACTGTAGGTATCAGTAGGAGATGCCAAAGTATTAGTATGCATTGTATAAGAACTCTCAAAGTGTTCAGCAAATGTGTCTGCTATAAGCTGTACGTTGTTAAGTTCACGCTCTTTGTAAACCATTTGTCGAGGGATACCACTGTTCTTTTTTAAAGAGTTGATAAATGACCAGAAATGTTTAATATTAGTCGGTATCAAGAGTTCAGTATTTGACAAGAATTTCTTATAGTAAAGATTGATTAGAGCTTTGGTGTCTATATGTAAAGTGGAATATATATCATAGTCATTTGAAGATTTTGAACGTTTGAATTTTTGATAGTTTGTTTTTCTTATTTCAGCTCATTGTTGTATCACTTAAGATATTTAGTACTGGAAATGACTTTATTTGGAATGTATTTTTGCATACCTGTATAATTAAATTCAAGAGCGGCGTTGAGGCTCTTGCTTTGTTGAATAAACGACCAATCATGGGTGTTGTAGTAATTCAACTTCTTAAAGTCAGCCCTCTTAAAATCGAATATCCTTTCAGTTTCTTTATTTTTAATGGCAGGAATGGAACAAATTTCAAAAGATGCTTCCAGTGGAGGGTGGTAGCCACCAACTTTACTTAAGGGAATGGAGTTTGCACTTAGTTGTACAATTACCGAGTCGTCACTAAAAACCAAGTCTAAGCGGTTATTCTGAATGTTGGTTATATGGTTCCGTTGGTGAAATTCTAGGTGAAGCATGTTATCAAGCTCTTCCTTTGGTATTAAGTTACCACTTGGAACCATGAAATCTTTCCTCTGATGCCAAGTAATTCCTGGTAGGTTAAAATCATTAGCAATAATCCATTTGGCATGCGGATAATTTTCACAGGGGTTTTCTGCAGTACTACTAAAGCTTCATACACCAGTATATCTGCGCTGGGTGGAATATAAACTCTGCAATAATTAAGACCTCTCTGCTTAAAGTCAACCTAACCCAAACGTCTTCGAATTATAAACTGTTACTTCCAAAGAATAGCGTAGTCCTGATGGAAGAGTGCATGGTAATTAGTACTCCATCACCACATTTACAAGCAATCTGGACATATTTCTTATCATAGCAGTAGACACAATAATTATTATTTATTAGTTCATTGCTATCAAAATCGTGCAAAATCCAGGTTTCACACAAAATCAGTATTTCAAAATTACAATTCAATGTAGATTTATACGTTTCAACAGTTTTAGTACTAAGTCCACAAACATTCTGGTAATACAGCGATAGAATTTGCCTCAAAAGTTGACTATTTCTGTTAGTGCTAAGAATGTTACCCTGAACCAGTTGCCAGTGCTGATCATATTTACAATGTGACATTAATTATTTGTATATTGCTCTGGGAACTTGGAAATTCTTTGTGTCTGATTTTTCATTTTCCAAAAATTTTCTGACAACTACACCAATTGGCAAAAGGTTGAATTCATTAAAATCGGCATATATGCTCAATTAATACTAATTTTGAAGGAACGAGAGCCACGGGTAATTTAGAATTCAATTTCTCAAGTTTAATATTTGGTGGCAAATCAATTTTTAAATGACTATGAAGCTTATTTGTTATGTAGTCTATGATCTTTTGTTCAATTACAGAAGGATTAACTCGAGTCAGATGTAGTTTAGAGGTTCTTAGTCTACGAGAAACTGTTGTAAAATCGTCTGTGATGTCACCACTCAAAGCAATAGCATTTCCTGTGGCAGAGGGCTAATTATTAATTCGTTCGAATGTTCTAATTAATGTTGTTGTTATTATTATTATTGTCGATAGCAGATGGAATAAATTCTAGTAAGGATAAAGACCTCGTACACACTAAATTTTGTTGTTAATTTACTACATTCCTTGGTGTTATCAACTTACGTATAATCCAATAGTTTCATAGGTTGTTTATCATTTAAAATATGTTCTTCTAGTTTCGAGGCTACCCTAGCATTAGTAGTATTAGGAATTTGTTTATCACTTGTTAGTAATTTGATCACGTACACATTACTACTTTTCAAGTTAAAATTTTTCTCTTATTATAAGAGCCACAGTTTCCATTACAATCACACCTCTAATGAGTTTGTTAAATTCCTCACTTTTAAGAAAGTCGGTAATATTCTGGGTAATAGTTGGTGTTATATTAATTACCTTATCTTATACAGTAATATTGGCATCCAAGTTCATGTTGCAACTCAAATTATTATCAGTGCTATTAACCTTGATGGCACATTTAGCACAATGATATGATTTTTCACCATTCTTATTTGTAATGACATCCTTTTCAATCACTACATGATAGGTGAATTTTAACATCACAAATTACACAATTCAAATATTTTTTTAGTACTTCTCACAATAATCACAAATTTGATTTGAATCATTTGATGCCTGCTGTTCACTATGTCATCTTGTACCTGTAGTTTTGACTGAAGTGAGTGCAATCTATTTCATCTCCAAAAAACACTTTATATATTATTATAAATTTCAAACTGTAAGAATAGAATTATCTGTAAGCAGGTCTTAACTAGTTAATGATTATTAATCACAATAACTGCATTTCAGTTATCGAAGGAACAGAATGACGAAGTAATTTATATAGGTCCCGTATTATTTTTGTTTTAAGAGAGAATGTGGTAGGTTGACTTGTTCTGTTTATTGAACATTAAAGAAAAATATTCAAAGCTATTTTTATTATTGTCCAATCAAATTTTTCGAGTTATTTTGTTAAATGTATCAAAAGGACGTCTGTCTCATTATTATTTTAATGTTAATATATTTAAACTTCCTGTACATGTTCATCATACCTCATACCACTTTATTGTATTAGAAATACTAAGGACAGTAAGTTTCTGTTGAAAACCTTTGCTAAAATGTTTGAAATTATTTGTGAAAACAGGGAATCTATATGATTATTTTGTTATTTTTGAGGGCATATTACTTAAATAGGGTTGAACAACTGTCATTTTACAAAATGAACTGAACAATATTGCAATTTATTGGTAACAAGTTTAAATAACTCGATTGTACAAAATTTCTGACACAATGAAACCAGATGTACACAACATATTTTTATCTAATTTAATTGTATGGTCCTAAATTAATTTTTATTCCAAAAAAATTAATTATTTTTATCGTGTAAAGTCTAACGTGACCTAAGTAGATAAAGCCAACTATGTGGGCTGACTTTCAGAAAACTAAAATATTAATACACAAAACGAAAATAAATACATACACTAGTGAAATGATGCCTTCAAAAGGTGCACTTTCTGACGTGCCGTCTTTGTCTCTGGAAAACTTTACGACAATGGAACCATCATAAAAAAAAACCAACGGCACCGCTTCTACCATATGATCGTCCAGATTCTACCATGTTTCGAAATCATGATCGACGAGCACAAGGACAGGTTTAAAATTAGTAGCTACAGAAAAAACAATCCTCTTGTCTCTAAGCCATTAATAAAAATGAAACAGTTCGTGATGATTGTATTATTAAATAATTTGTATATGACGATATCGACGTTCACTCACTATCGCGTTAACTATATTTAAACTGGTATTAGAATATGTCAAAATAATTGCTTGCAAAAAGTGTAGAAGTTCAAGACATCTTTTCTCAGATTCTTTAATAATTTCTATCGTTCCAATACGTGCCACTAAAATAGTCATAATGCATATTGAGTAATAATCATTTTTGGTCAACTGTTCTAACAAAAGGAAATCATAAACTTAATGGCTTGAGTTAGTACTACTCCCATATGTTTTGACCCATGATCGACAATATGTACAAGAACAGCTGTTCTTTCATGAAGTTGAATGCAAAACAATAATGAACTTAACAGTTTTATTGAATAAATGCGTCCATGGAAACTAAGTTAATATAAGTTAGTTGAAAAACCACAACACTATATCGCTTAACAAACTTCGAAACAATACGTATTTTTATAACAGAAAACAATTCTATTTTTCGTTTAAGCAAAGAAAGTAGATATAGTAATAATCTCACTTCAGATCGTAACTTCCCTCAAAAACATCTATTTGTAGATAATCAATCACATGAATAGTATTTTCCTCAAAAACTCTGTTGATAAGATAAACAGGAAATTAATTAACTAAAACTCGTTTATAGAAATAACTTCCCTAAACTTGTACAGTAAAACTTATGTTCGGTCTCTTTGTCGCACGTTTGCGTGTTTAATTTTAAGTCGTAAATGTTGTAGTCGTAAATCTAATAGTAAAACTGTCATCCCTTGTTCCCTTATATCCTGCCATAAAAATTCGTTGGGCATGTGTGAATAAGTGGACAGAGTAGTGAACAAACACTTGCTTATGGATATTGAAGCAGAACGGTCGTCGGTTTCTTCGTTCAGTGTACCGTAAGTTAGTCAAGTGCCCCAGACTTTCGTTGTTAAACCCTAGAAAACATAGTGCAAGTGTTACGTAACATATAAACTCAATTCGCATACAGTCCACTTGGTTGAAAGAATAGGAACTGCAACATAGAAAAACAAAACACCGCGGAGGTAAGTCGATTTATAAATTTATAAGACCCCCCGCGCGTGTACAAAATTGGCCTTCATCGCTGAATCTTTAATTAAATAATTAGTTCCTATCCTTTAAGCTCCTTATATTTAAATTTATAAAATTGTCGTAGTTTTTATTATGGTTAAACGTGTTACACAGAAAAGAACATCTTGCTTACACATTTAATGCTAAATACATCTGGTTATAACGGTAGATTTTACAATACATTCCTTATCCTTTGTGGCAAAAATTAGGGTCGTATCCTTTTAGGTAAACTATTTATGAGGGGTTATTGTATTGTAAAGCTTTACCTTATTTGTCAGTTCAAGTTGGAGGAACCATTCGGGTTCATGCAACTTGTATAACAAAGGGGTTATTGGTATTTATTTGAAACCTTAAAAGCTTTGTGGGGCAAGCACTGTAGTTAGTTGCACTTTTCTATTAATAATTTAATTTCGTAGATGAATTAGTAATTTAGCGTATTCGAGTTACGCATTGTTTTTATATTAATTTTATTGTCGTTCATTAATCATTAATCAAATATGGTTATATCAATTGATAAAGCTATTCTTGAAGCTAAATTTGTAGTTAAAAGGTTGGATCACATTTACAGTAAAATAAACCAACCGGAAAACGTATCGATTGCTTTAATTAGAGCGTCGATTAAAACTGTCGAACAGATTGAAACGCTTTTCAAATCCTTTTGCAAGGATATTTTCTTTGATGAAGAAAGTGAACAATTGGATGAATTTTCTGCTCTTAGGGTGAAAATCGATGATTACCTATTAGATATTCATATTATCGCTGAACAATGCGAATTAGATCAGGTAGAAAATAAGCCAAAGGTGGAAAATATGAATAATTCTTTTTCGTCGAATTGTGGAGGAATTCGCTTGAAACATCTTTCAGTTCCCCGCTTCTCCGGACGAATTTCAGATTTCGAGAGTTACAATGCAATCTATAAGCGGTTGATTCATGATAATGTCAGTTTGTCACCCGTTGAAAAATTTTGCCATCTCGTTGATACATTAGATGAGTCGTCGCGTGCGTTGATAAAACACTTGCCATTAAATGATTATGCATACGTGGAAGCCTATAAAATCATTACTAATCGTTTTCAGTCCAAGAGGTTATTACTTTCAACATATTTTAATGCTCGCGAAAAATGCCCTAAGGTCAGTTCCTCAGACTCACATGCGGAACTCCGGCAATTAATTAGTTGTTTTGATGAAAATATATTCGCGTTAAGGCAGATGGAAATAGATTTATTAGATTTCATGTTGTTTAATCTGTTATCGAAAAAATTAGATACAAACATTTTAAAGCGTTTTGAATTAGGAAATAATGACGAAATTCCTTCGTTTAAAGATTTAAGGTCGTACATTGAAAAACAATGTAAGGTGTTGGAAATAAATGACATTGCGTCAGGAACATGCTTAAAATCTCGAGATTCCGTAAAAGAAAGAGAAAAAGGAAGGTTCGTTAGCACTTCGACTAAAACTTCTTTAGTTGGTACCACCAATGATGTTAAAATTGTAGTTTCTGTCAAGCTGTGCATCCTATTTATAGATGTAAGCAGTTTCGATAAAACCCTCAAGAAAGATTTGAGGTGGTAAAGCTTAAAATCTTTGCATTAAATGTTTAAATCCTGCACATTCGATGAAAAATTGTACGTTAGATTGGTCGTGTAGAAAATGTCATCAGTCGCACAATTCGTTGCTTCACTTCGATAAACGAGAAAAATCGGTGTCGCCACGCCGACAAACCCATCGTCAAAGGTCAGCGTCTCCTCGGAGAGCGGCGCCTAGACTTACTTCTACTAGTAGACCTAGTGAAGACAATCTGTCGTCGTCGGTTGTGCATGAACAACCTGTCACTAGTTCGTTGATTTCGACGTCATTAGAACACACAACCACGCTGTTAGCTACGGCAATGGTGTCGGTCCTTGATTATACAGGAACATTGCAATCTGTTCGTGTAATATTAGATAACGGATCCATGGAAAGTTTTATGACTGAAAGGTGCCGTCAGAAATTAGGTTTAAGGAAACGGAGAGCCAATGTCACTGTTCAAGGACTTGGCTTGAATTCGTCGTTGGTGTCTGGTGCACTATCGTGTGTAGTCAGCCCCTCGGGAGCACGGTCTCCAGCATATGGAATTGATTGTTATATTTTACCTAACATTTGTAATCAATTACCTTCGTCGTCGATAGGGGTCAAGGAATGGTCGCATACTCGAGGTTTGGCCTTAGCTGATCCTAATTTTAATGTTCCTGGGAAAATTGACATGCTACTTGGAGCGGAAATCTTTGCTCAGGTTTTGTTGAATGAGTCTCGTTGGGGTGTCCCTAACGAGCCAGTTGCTATTAAAACAACCTTTGGTTGGGTTTTAACGGGAAAGGTCGTTTCCCCGAATAGTTCTATTACGTCGTTGTGTACTTTCGTTGAACCCTTAGACAGTGACATTCGTCGATTTTGGGAATTAGAAAATATTCCCTTCAAAAAACACATTTCTCCTGAAGAAGAAAGGTGTGAAAATCAATTTGTGGAAGGTTATAAACGTAACAAGGACGGTCGTTTTGTAGTGTCCTTGCCCTTTAAAATTTCGGAACCCTCATTTGTGGGTATGAGATCAATTTGTATTAAAAGATTTTTGTCGTTAGAACGTCGTTTGCTAAAAAATCCTGAATTGTATTCAGATTATAAAAAATTTATGGAGGATTATTTGACAAGCGGTCACATGGTTCAAGTGAAATCGCCTGAAAATTCGTCAGGTTATGAAAAAATGTATTACATTCCCCATCATGCTGTACATAAGCGGGATAGAACTCCCACCAAATTGCGTGTGGTTTTCGATGCTTCGTGTCAGGATCAATCTGGAAAGTCGTTAAATGATAGCTTGGCTATTGGCCCTGCTTTGCAAAAGGACATTGCAGTTTTGTTATTGCACTTTCGTGTACACCCTATCGTAATTACAGCTGACATTAAACAAATGTATCGGCAGATTTTGGTTAAAGATACTCATCGTGATTATCAACGTATCGTCTGGAGATTTTCTCCGTCAGATCCTATTATGGACTTTAAATTAAATACTGTAACTTATGGAGTTTCGTCGTCGCCTTTTTTGGCCTTGCGTACTGTTCAAGAATTGGCAAGGTTAGAATCAATTAATTTTCCTTTCGCGTCATCCGTATTGGCGAGCGATACCTATGTTGATGACTTAGTCACTGGTGCTAATCGCTGCTAATCAATTAATTGGTGAATTGAATAGTATTTGCTCTAGTGGTGGTTTTCAATTAAGAAAATGGAGTAGTAATTGCCCGGAAGTGATGTCCAACTTGAGGGAGTCCCTGTCCAGTTCGGACGCAATTACATTTCAAGATAAAGATAGTGGTTCAATAAAAATTTTGGGCCTTTCGTGGCGTGCTCTTACAGATGCATTTTTATACAACTTAGACGTTGAAGAGCGCACTTGCACTAAGCGTAATATTTTGTCGGCTATCGCAAAAATTTTTGATCCTCTCGGTTTGATAGCACCTGTAGTACTGTTCGCTAAACGTTTAGTTCAAGATCTTTGGCTATTAGGTCTCGGGTGGGACCAAGAGCCTCCATTGGAAGTCATACAAAAATGGAAACATTTTTTGGGTGAATTGCCAGCGGTTTCGAATATTGAGATTTCGCGTCACATCGTATGTCATAATTTTAAAAAGGTGGAGTTGCATGGATTCTGTGATGCTTCTGAAGCTGGGTATGCATCTGTCATCTATTTCCGTTCGTTCGATCTAGAAGGTAATATTACCATTTCATTAGTATGCGCAAAATCGAAAGTTGCTCCTACTAATCGCGTTTCATTGCCCCGTCTCGAATTGTGTGCTGCCGTACTCTTGGCAGATTTAGTAGATTTCGTCAAAAATACTTATAAAGATATTTTATCATTTAGTAATATTTTCGCGTGGTCAGATTCTACTGTTGTTTTGTCTTGGATTCGGTCTTCCTCGCATAAGTGGAAGACATTCGTTAGCAATCGTATTTCGCATATTCAAGAACGTATTCCTCCATCTTCGTGGTTTCATGTTAAGTCCCAGGATAACCCTGCGGATTGTGCCTCACGTGGACTTTTGGCTTCAGAGTTGGTTCATCATCCATTATGGTGGACAGGACCTTCTTGGTTAGTGCGTCGTAATGAAGAATGGCCAGTAACATCGCTGCCAAAACTTATCGACTCATCTCAGATGGACGTCGAATATCGTACTCTGTCGTTAACAGTCGTTATGTCTGACAATTTCTTAGATATGTTGTTGAATAAATTTTCAAACCTGCAGAAAATTTGTAGGATTATTACCTGTATTCGTCATTTCATTCGTAATGTTCAATGTCCCGATTTGCGTTCAAAATATTCTGATGGTTTGTCTCTAGCTCAGCAGCAAGAGGCTATACATTTATTGATTAAAAGAGTTCAAACAAATGTTTTTGCTCAAGACATTGTAAATATTAAAACTGGAAAACTTGTTAGTAAACAACTTCGTAGCCTTAGTCCGTTTCTAGATAGTCATGATTTGTTGAGGGTGGGCGGTCGCCACGTAACTCAGAGTTGTCGCATGATGCAAAATTTCCAATTTTGCTTCCTCGGTCGCATCGGTTGACTGAACTTATTATATTAGATTGTCATGAAAGACATTTACATCCTGGAAATCGAACAACTCAATTTTACTAACTCAAAATTATTGGATCTTGTGCGCCAAGAGGGCTATTCGGCAATGTCTGAAATCCTGCATTCGTTGTTTTCGTGTAAACCCTGTGGCTTTATGCCCCCTATGGGGATTTACCAGCTTCTAGGTTAACTCCAGGTAAGGCGTTTTACATACGGGAGTCGACTTTGGTGGACCTTTCTCTGTCACGATGAATCGATGTCGTGGCGCAAAATCATTGAAAGCGTACATTTGCTTATTTATTTGTTTCAGCACTAAAGCCATCCATTTGGAACTAGTGTCTAACTTGTCGACAGACGCTTTCTTGGGTGCTTTACGTCGATTTATTGCTCGAAGAGGCAAATGTATTCAAATCCATTGTGATAATGGTACTAATTTCGTTGGGGCCTCTCGTGAAATCTCTCAATTGATGCGCCATTCGGCAGGCGTTGAGGAATCGAATTTGTGTTTAATCCTCCTGCTGCTCCTCATTTTGGTGGGTTGTGGGAGGCCGGGATTAAATCAGTAAAATCCCATTTAAAGAGAATTATCGGTGAACAAATTTTGTCGTTTGAAGAATTCTCGACGGTATTGATTCAAATCAAAGCGATTCTCAACTCACGTCCACTATGCGCACTGAGTTGCGAACCGCATGATTTCTCGTATTTGACCCCGGGTCATTTTCTTAATGTTGAACCAGTTTCGGTGTTACCAGATCCAGATTTGTTGTCCATAAACCCCTCTCGTTTGAATCGCTGGCAATTGTTGCAGCAAATGCAACAAGGGTTTTGGAAGAAATGGAGTGCTGAATACCTGCACACGTTGCAGCAGAAAGGTAAGTGGTTGAAGAATTCCGCTACCCTACCTATTGATTCGCTTGTCCTCTTAAAGGAAGAAAATAACCCCCCTCTACAGTGGCGTTTAGGAAGAGTCGTAGATGTTCACCCTGGTAGAGACGGTATCGTTCGGGTAGCTACAGTCAAAACATCCCAAGGGTTAGTTAAATGCCCTCTAGTGAAACTATGTTTACTGCCAGTTCCTTGATATTTAATGGTATGTACATGGTATGTACACATATATTCACTTATATAAGTTTGTCGGTTAGGTTTATTAGTTAATAGCTCTAATTAGTTTTAAATATAAAATAAGTTAGTTCATACTTATTTTGGTGGGCGGGATGTTCGGTCTCTTTGTCGCACGTTTGCGTGTTTAATTTTAAGTCGTAAATTTTGTAGTCGTAAATCTAATAGTAAAACTGTCATCCCTTGTTCCCTTATATCCTGCCATAAAAATTCGTTGGGCATGTGTGAATAAGTGGACAGAGTAGTGAACAAACACTTGCTTATGAATATTGAAGCAGAACGGTCGTCGGTTTCTTCGTTCAGTGTACCGTAAGTTAGTCAAGTGCCCCAGACTTTCGTTGTTAAACCCTAAAAAACATAGTGCAAGTGTTACGTAACATATAAACTCAATTCGCATACAGTCCACTTGGTTGAAAGAATAGGAACTGCAGCATAGAAAAACAAAACACCGCGGAGGTAAGTCGATTTATAAATTTATAAGACCCCCCGCGCGTGTACAACTTATTTTATTACTTTAACAAGCGAACCACGACCAACAGTGGTAACCGGTTCTAACGTTCTCATTACAATGAACATAACTCAATATATCTAAAAACGAGATATGGAATATATACAACCAACCTTGTGGAATTATAAAAATACATAGGATAAGTTGCCTAACTTTCCACATTCAGTATAGAAACATACCATAAACTGATTATGATAATTTATATAAAGTAAGGTGAAGAGATAAGCGAACCTTGAAGACACACGTACATAAACACATTGTAAAATTTCCGAAAACAAATGTTACTAATAATCAAATACATTTTCAACGCTATATCAAAATAGAATAGGTTGAAGCATTCTTAAACTACAACTATATATTTTAATAAAAATCCTACAGGACGATGAATAAGCAATCGTTTAGAATTGAGAAGACGGTTCATATTGTTAATAAACACTCAAATAAATGCAGAAAGGCTACATATGCAAAATTTAATTACGTAAGAACAAAAATACCCAAGAGCAGAAACTGCACGTAACACAATAATCTGGCTCTATACTTAACAATATTACCGCTGTGAACCGTGGTCTTAAACACCCATTTTGTTTTTATAGGTTTCTTTTTTTTTGAAGTTCGGTCAATTCCCATAGTTAGTTTTGCCGTAATAAATTATTTTGTGTTTACTTAGAAGCACGGTTGAGTATTCCTGGTCCTCTTACATTTGCTTTT